>OZ010788.1:600776473-601101398 GCA_963932465.1 Maratus speciosus | reverse complement strand
AAATTTTCTTCGATAGGCATGAGTTCAGACATACAGGTCCTGTCAAATCTTACGGCTGTGCGCTGCATTGTTTTTTCAGAGTTCAGCGCGCGTGCGTACACACACACAGAGACAGATAAGCACCTATGTTTATTATTACAGTTGCATCATGATAGTATAATTTTTATCATCTTGATAAAATTCAGTGTATATTATCATGACCTGCTTCATCATTCGATACATTCTGTGGTAAAAACATGAATTACCGTATTTCCGGCCTATAATCCGCGGATCAAACAATTATGTTCGGATCCAGAAATCGTGTTTCATAAAACGTAACTTGTTAAATCGCAATAAATATTTAACTTCAATAATGAAACAAAATTTCTGGGTCGAAACACGATTGTTTGATCCGCGGATTATAGGCCGGAAATTACGATATTAATGAATATTATAATTATTTATAATATTATAATAATTATTTATATAGACTTTCCTCTAAAATGTCTTGGGTCCCTCCGGTGATCCCTAAGAAGTAATCGTTCATTCTGAAAAACTTTCGTGCGTATGTACTGGTGTACTGCATGTATTATCTCAGATTTATTATCCGGCAAAATTTCATCTACTTAGACTTTGACTGAGATAATTTTAGATCTCATGCAGTGTTCCCCCGTGCCTATAGAAGTTCCCAGCATGATTAAAGGCCTTTTTAAATCTTTATAAGAAGTTAGGGTGCCAAAAGGTTTTACACTTGTGACCACACTTAATCACGGTCTTATGTCACTGCTCCAAGGACATTTACATATCTTTTTTTTTTTTTCTTTTACCATTAGATTTAGTTTTAATGTTTTGAAACCCTTCTCACGCAAACAAAAATCGCATTTGAGCCCTTTTCAAAAGAAATACCACACAGTTATACCTTCTAAGATGAAAACCTGTCTAAAACGGATATTCAACCGGTTTTGTGGGGTTTTAGCAGGTTTTACTATATAAGATATTGTTTGTATCCAACATGTTCAGGTTAAAAAGTCTGGGCACCCCCCCCCCCGTTCAAATGGCTGGTTACGCCTATGTATTTGGACCCCCAATATCGTCCAAAACTTATTTATCTCGTTAATATTGTTATGCAATCATACAATGGGATGTTCCCCAGTATATGAAATTTAAAAAAAAAAAAAAAAAAAATGTATTAAAATAAAAATTATTATTCAGGAACATAAAAGTCAAAAGATTGTGAGAATGCCCCATATACAAATATGGTTAAAATTTTCTTCGCATTCTTTATTGATTCAAATGAAGAGAAGTCAATAAAATATCAGTTTATATATCAAATAACACTTAAAAGAAATAGTTACTATTTAAAAATATTTAATAATATTCTTTTTGTTACATAATGCATTCAACAGTAATAATGTCTTTTTGCACTTGCCCCTGCACGGAGTGGGGTAGACAGGACTTCTTATCAACAAACAGGTGGACAACATTATTTCTCTTTTATTTTACTAGTAAACACAAATATTATTTCAAACATACTTCGCATATGGTTTGTCGAACAGCGGATTACATATGCATATACGTATGACGGGAGAATAGGAATGCCAAACGTTTGGGTGTTCCATATTTTGGAGTTGAATAATTATATAACTATGATTTTAATACTTTGTACTTTCATAAATATAGGTAACATACTAAAAAAATATACTATTTTGATACAAATATCAAGTTACAAATAAAAATGGATCAAAAATGATAACGATATCAAAAGACAAATCACCCCTCCCCCTAGAGATATCCTACGATATCATATGCAAGATCCCCCCTCCCCCCTAAAATGATAACGTGATATATGCATAGCCCCTAGGCAGTACTGTAACTGAATTATTTTTTGTTTGCCTGCTTTTAAACTGATAAATGCTATGTCTAAATTTCATTACTTTTGAAATAATGTAACATCATTAAAATACGCTGCAAATGACTTGTCTCGTGGGCCATTATGTAATTGAATTATTTTGTATTAAAAATTGAAAATTCAATTTTTAAATTATTTGAAATTGAGTATAAAAAATTGAAACCAATTCGAATTTCAATTTCGTCACAAAGTAAAAAATATTGTTTTAAATATCATTTATATTTAACAGATTTTTTTTTTTTTTTTTTTTTTTTACCATGAAAATTAACTGAAACGGTTTGCGGCATAATTAACATAAAATCGTCTCAATGGGATAAGTATTTTAAATAAAATTAAGTTAAGCAATGCAGTCACTTGAAATATACTTTGGGAATCAGTTTTACTTATCATTAAAATAAATAACAATAACAATTCTCTCTTTCTTCTTTATGTATCTATGATTGCATCGATGTCCAAATTTATAACGTCTAACACTGAAAAAAACCCTCTAAAATTCCGTTTAATAAAATATGTAGATAACAAAGAAAGAGAAGATCACTAAAAAGCAATTTAAAGTACAAATGAATTATGTTACTAAGTATTTAAAAATAAATAGAATTTCATTTATCATAAAATATAAACACAGAAAAAAGTTTTCTTACTTGAAATCATATTACTTTGAAGGAAATTAAAAAAATTAATGAGTCCTTAAATATAATATGCACTTTAATTATATTAACTAGAATTTTAACTAGAACTATTAGAAATAGAACTATTATAACTTCAATTATTATAGAACTTTTTAACTATAAGTCGCATCCAAAATGAATGTGTAATTCGAATTTAATTTTGCTATTGAAATGTTGCTTTTTGATCAGGCAGACGATTTTTTATTTTTTTTTTTTTATCGTCTGTTTAAAATCATTTATTTTTGAAAATATTTTTAAATGCTCGAAATAAAATTTGTGAATTTATTTGTTATTATTAATAATAATAATAATGCCATTTTTTATACTTTGAAAACAATCAATAACTAAACGTTTTTTCTGCATATTTTATATGTTTCTTTTTCTTTAATAGTATTGTTGTTGAAATAAAATGTATGTTCTTTATGTGTTTTAAACAGCAGTATACAGTGAGCAAAAAAAGCATTTGCACGCAGGCGATTTTTTGCATGAGTAACCCGTTGCAGTATGCCGTAAAAAAGGTTTGCAATATGAAACCATTTATCGCTCAAATTTAAACGTCCGCAGGAGGTAGAGGTCTGCACGGGCCGGAATTTCCAGGCCCGGGCCCGGCCCGAAGGAAAGCTATTTTGGCCCGGCCCGGCCCGTTTACATTTTTACCGTTCTCGGCCCGGCCCGGCCCGTACAAAAATCAGTGAAAACAGGCCCGGCCCGACTAAATGTCTACAAAAAATTCCGTTTTTTCTCGACATACAATTAAGATTCTTTTAATGAATACTACATGCATATTTATGGGAACATTTTACAGTATATTTTAAATTACTATGTGTTCGCAAAATAGAAAACACACAATAGTAAACGGTAACGATTACTTACAGTGTTTTAGTCAACGTCTCTACAGACGTTTCAAAATTTAAATAAGGGTTCATTAAAAGATTATTGTAGTTTAGAATAATGGTTTAAAAAACATGATAACTTTTGAAGCTTATAATAAAAGGTAGATTTGTGAAAATATTTCTGTCATTTTTAAGGCTTTTCTCAAATCCAAAGGAGCTACATTTTGATACATTTATGAATTCATTTCTTTTCGGAAACGCATGAGATTGGCAGGTATTCTTATTCAGAAACCATGTAAATGCCGTTTTTTTTTTTTTTTTTTTTTAGATAAAAGTAATATATCTTTCAGAAAATACTGCCAAAGTTAGCGTTTTGAATCGAATTTCCGGAAGCGATAGCACAGGAAAGGAGAAAACGTACAGTCACGTGACAAGAGTCTCTGTTATCTCTGTACGTAATTTATGAAAAATGGAAACGCTATTTGATCCCAATTGCCTTCAATACTCAGCCTGTCAATTTTATGCCTTTATAGTTAAAAATGAGTCAGAAACGTGTCTGAGAGTTTCGCATTGTTGAGCAGTAAATATGAGAACCACCTTAAGGTACATTTCCAAAGATACTGTTAACAGAAGTTCATTATCGCTATTAATACTTTTACAAAACATAATGCCTGTCCTACACATCCTGAGAACGATTAAGACCAGTTCCGTCCCGGCACAAGTCTGCCGAAAAAAATTAAACCCGGGATCAGGCATCACGTAACTGTACGATGCCGATCTCTACGATGGACATGTTACATTTCTGTATTGATGTTGTTAAACTCGCATCGGCTCGTAACGCACATTTATACTTCTCGAAAAAGTCATATTCATTGGAAATGACCTCGTATTTTATCTGCTCCTCTCAAATTCTTATATCGGGCCGATAGGCCCGATTAATTTTTTTTATCGGCTGGGCCCGGCCCTTCAGGCCCGTTCAATTTTTTTGCCGGTTCAGCCCGACCCGTTTATTTTGTCTGTCGGCCCGGCCCGGCCCGTTGAAAAAATTGTTCTAATTCTGCCGCCCCGGCCCGGCCCGTTTGAAAATTCTCCTCCATTCCGCCGGCCCGGCCCGGCCCGCGGGCCGGGCCGGGTACGGGCCTCGGGCCAAGCCCGGGCCCGTGCAGACCTCTAGCAGGAGGCCCAAACAAAACAAGCACGTGGAAGTGATTTTGTATTAATAAGACGAATTCAAAGAGATGAATTACAGCTGAAGTATATTTTAAGAAAAAATGGTACATTTTTTAAAGGGTCTTTGTTGTGTTGATATTTATCAAAATAAATGTTTGCTTTTAAAATAATTGGAATTGGAAAATTAGTAATAAATAAATGTCAAAATAAGATTAAATAAAATATTGAAAACATTTGATATGAACTAAAAAATGTATTATTAAAAGTTTTCTTTCTTTAACACTTTCCAACATAGATGAAAAGTGTTTATGGCTTCGGTTTGTCTGGCCGAGCTCTAACTCGTATTGTATATATACTGAAATCACCCTGCATTTTTTATGTGTTATTGACGTTTACTATAGCGTGATCGCTATTGAAAAAAAAATGTGTAGCACTTATAGTTCATTTGCATGGGCGGTAAAAAGTATTCTGTTACATTACGGTCAATGGGAAAAATCGTTTAAAGTGCATTTTAATGATGCTAGACAATTTAAAACATAAAGAAATTGATATGCATTTATAAAGTGCAGTAAAACATGCATTTTGTAGAATATCGGCTTTGCAAAGAATTTATTATTCATTTACAGGGCCACAGAAAAGAATTCCGTTATATAATGATATATGGGGGGGGGGGTACTGTTTACAGCGAAATTATGTTACTGAAATATAATGAAATAGACATAAATTACTCAGATTTACTACAATGTACTTGCTGTGAAATATGATGTGCATAGCATTTATCGTTTATTTACAAGGACACACAAAAAATTCGGATACAGTACTGTATCTAAAGTACTTGTCAGTATGTGACACAAATTTTGTGGGCGCTCTATCACAAGAACTAATGCACGGAATTTAATAAAAATTTATATTCATGTAGTCCCTAATATAAATTTGTGCTGATTAGTTTTTGGTCTTAATCGCCCAACAGGTGGCGCTGCTATGCTGCATTTTTCGCGATTTCAGCAATAGCTGTATCTCAAGAACTAATACACGGATTTTCATCAAACTTTAGGTTCAGTTGGTGCTTAATCTGAGTTGGTGCTCATTACGTTTTGGTGTAAATCGCCCAACAGATGGCGCTGCTATGCTGCATTTTGTAGGATTTACACGATTTCCGCATTAGCTCTATTTCAAGAACTGATGCACGGATTTTCATCAAACTTCAAATTCAGTTAGTCCTTGATATGACTTGGTGCTGATTGCGTGTTGGTGTAAATCGCTGATCAGGTGGCGCTGCTGTGCTACATTTTTCACGATTCCTCCAACAGCTGTACCTCGAAAACTAATGCACGAATTTTCATCTAACTTCAGAGTTAGTTAGATGTTAACACAAGTTGTTGCCGATTAGGTTTTAGTGTTAATCGCCCAATAGGTAGCGCTACTACGCTAGAATTTTTATGATTTTCGCAATAGCTCTATCTCAAAAACTAATGCACGGATTCCCCCAAAACTTCAGATTCTGTTAGACGTTGACATAAATTGTTGTTTGGTGGTTTTGGTGTAAAGCACTAAATAGGTGGTCAAGGGCGGATCTGGAGAGTCCTCAAGGGGGGGGGGGGGGGGGGCGATTTTAGAAATTTGGAGACTCCAATCTGATGTGCGGGTCGGGGCTAATTTTTTTCACTGCGGGTCTTGTTACTTCTACTTTTTGCTGCGGGTCGGGTTTGGGTCCGGGTGACTATGCTTTTTTGCCGTGGGTCGCGTTTGGGTCCGGTTGACTTCTACTTTTTGCTGCGGGTCGGGTTAACATCTACTTTTTTGCTGCGGGTCGTGTTTGGGTCCGGATGATTTCTACTTTACTGCTGCGGGTCGGGTTGACTAATTTTTAGTTGCGCTCTGGCGCATTAGGTTTGGGGCAGATTGACATACATTATTTCGGGTTTGGATCAGTTTCGGATTGGGTTTTTACTCTTGCGAGAAAGGTTCGGACCGACCCGAATTTTGAAAAGAAAATCTAAATATTTTTAAAGGTAAAAACTATGTACAGTAAAAGCTGCACGCAGTAAAAGAGTCCTTATAGTAAAAAGGCACGCCCAAACAATTATTTAATAATACTTTTTAATCTTCAGGATTATGTAAAAAATACTAATTTGCTATAAGACTGCTTGTCTCTTTATATCAAATATCAGTTGCAATTCAGTAAAGAATACTTTGAAACTTATTAAAAAACATACCGGGTATCCTAAAATTGACTGACGGATTTTAAAATTCAGTAACTTGCAAATGGTGACAGCAATTAAAAAAAGTCCTTCCGGCCAGTGCCGGGAGGAAGAGGTAGCTTTCATTTTCCTTATTTTAAAAAAGCCAACTTATATTATTCAAGCACACGAAGCTCAGTTTAGTGGAAACCGAATATAGGAGATTCAATATTAATTTTTATCAATACTAAATCATTATGAATGTGAATTTCGCGAAATTAGTCAGCTTTATCCAAGCTGCTTTTATTTAAACTAACTTATATTTGGCCGCCAAATTCGGCGATTTCTTAAAGTTCCTGCCATTTTAAGACAACATGGTGGATGAGGCTAATCAGTGAACTTGGTCGAGACCTTAGTAATGGCTGTGCACATGCTCACTCACATCAGAATCGGTTGATATATACGAGTGCTGTCGCAGGCAAAAAATAAGTTTTTCAAAATGTCACCCACATTAGAAATTGAAATTGCTATATCTGAGCCATTTTTTAAGATAAAGACAAACAAAAAATGCTCGTGAATGCTTATATCAAGGTCAAATACTTATGAAAGAAACCTTTTTCAATTTCTATTTTTTTTTTTTTTTTTTTTTTTTTTTTTTGCACCTCACTTTAAATATATTTTTTTTTAATTTAATGGCCGCCATTTTGAAACAAGATGGCTGATGAAGCTGGCCAGCGAACTTGGTTGAGATATTGATGTATACTATCCACTTGCCTTCTTCCATCGAAATAGGCGAATACGTGTGTTATCGCGTGACAAATACAAGATCGTTTCAAAGTGTTAGCCATGCTAGAAATTTAAAGGGCTATAATTCAATATTTTTTAAGATATAAACAAAAGAACAAATTTTCAGAAACAAAAACTGCTCCAGAAACTTTGTATCAAGGCCAAATACACAAATTTTTTTTTTTTCATTTTCCAATTTTTTAATACTTTATTTTAAATTTTAAATTACTTTTTTTTTAAATGGCAACCCTTTTGAAACAAGATGGCGAATGAAGCTGGCCAACAAACTCGGTCGAGACATTGGTATGTACTATGTACAGATCAAGTTACATTCAAATCAGTTCATAAATACGCCTGTTATCGCGTGACAAAAATCAGGTCGTTTTAAAATGTCAGCCACAATAGAAATTCAAAATGCTATAACTCAGCCATTTTTTTAGATATAGACGAAACAAAACCTGTTCCGGAATCTCTGTATTAAGGTCAAACACATACGAAGAAAATCTTTTTCATTTTCCAATATTTTGGTATCTCATTTTAAATTTAAAATTTTTAAAATTTTTTTAAATGGCCTCCATTTTGAAACAAGATGGCGGATGAAGCTGGCCAACGAACTCGGTCGAGACATTGGTGTGTACTATGTACACACCGAATTACATCCAAATCGGTTCATAAATACATCTGTTATCACGTGACAAAAATCAGGACACTTCAAAATGTCAGCCATGCTAGAAATTCAAAATGCTATAACTCAGCCATTTTTTAAGATATAGACGAAACAAAAACTGCTCCCGAATCTTTTTATCAAGGTCAAACACATAAGAAAAAAATATTTTTTCAATTTTCAATTTTTTGGTACCACATTTCAAATTTAAATTTTTCTTAAAAATTTAAATGGCCGCCATTTTTAAACAAGATGGCGGATGATGCTGGCCAACGAACTCGGTCGAGACATTGGTATGTACTATGTATAAACGAAGTTACATCCAAATCGGTTCATAAATACGCCTTTTATCGCGTGACAAAATTCAGGACGTTTCAAAATGTCAGCCACGCTAGAAATTCAAAATGCTATAACTCAGCCATTTTTTAAGATATAGACGAAAAAAAAATTGCTCCGGAGTCTTTGTATAAAGGTCAAATACATAAGAAAAAAATATTTTTCCATTTTTAATTTTTTGGTACCACATTACAAATTTTAAATTTTTAAAAAAATTTTAAATGGCCGCCATTTTGAAACAAAATGGCGGATGAAGCTGGCCAACGAACTCGATCGAGACATTGGTGTGTACTATGTACACACCGAATTACATCCAAATCGGTTCATAAATACGAGAGTTACAGTGTGACATAGGTCAGATATATATATATATGGATATATATATATATATATATATATATATATATATCAATTTTGAACGGAGGGTGGTTTCGGGGTCTGGGGGTCATGATCGATGAAAATATACCAAAATGTTTTGAAATCGCTTTCCTCCGAACGGCTGCAATAGGTAGCTTTTTGTAATGAAAGCTACCTAAAAATCAAGCAGGAGGGTTATGTAAGATGGCAGGAGATTTTTTACTGCGATTCTCGATTTTACTTTACAATTGCAGCGACAGATAGCGCTGCAAACAATAGTCGTTAAATCGGACCGATTTAGCGCCTGTTGCTTGCAGCGCCATCTATCGTTTCTATTTTAAACTAAAATTAAAAATCGCAGTAAAAAAATCTCCTGATCAGGGGAGATTCTCAGTTTAAAAATGTTTTCTGAAATTCAAAATAAATTTTCCAAAATGTTACAGCAGAGTAGGGAGATTCCCTCCTGGCACTAATTAATCTTGTTGCAGATCGGGTTAGCTGTTTTGATTCGGGTCATTTTCAGGTTGAGTGTAGATTCTTACAAGCTGGGTTTGGGTTAACCCATTTTTTCAAAAGATAGTTCAGTATATTATTTCTGATTCAAAATTATACCTATAATAATAAACATAGGTGTATGTATGTGTGCTGTTTTCTAAAGAGACCACTGTATTTTTTCCACGACTCTTTGATAAAATTCGCATTTCTTCCACGACTATTTGACGAAATTCGCGTTTTTCCTCAACTCTTTGACGAAATTCGCATGTTTTTGCAGCCCTTTGATAAAATTCGCGTTTTCCGTAGCCCTTTGATGAAATTCGCATTTCTTCCATTATACTTTGACGAAATTTACGTTTCTTCCGCAACCCTGTGACGAAATTAGTGTAATTTTGCAGCCCTTTGATAAAATTTGAGTTTTTTACCCTCGACCCTTTGACAAAATTTGCGTTTTTTCCGTGATCCTTTGACGAAAATCGCATGTTTTCAGCGATCCTTTGACGAAATTCGCGTTTTTAAGCAATTCTTTTAAAATTTGCCTTTTTTCTCGATTCTTTTGTCGAAATTCTCGTTTCTTCGCGATTATTTGGCAGATTCGCGTTTTCCGCGATCCTTTGACGAAATTAGCGTTTTTGCACGTCTCTTTAACCAAATTCGCGTTTTTTCGGCGATTTTTAGGCGAAATTGAAGTTATTTTATCGAACGATTGACGAAATAAATTTTTTTATGGCGGCCATTAGTCAAAATTCGCGATCATTTTTATGTCCGAATTTTCGGAATGATAAATTTTTTAAATTTTCGTAACAGAATGCCTTAATCCTCTCGCTGCGTATATATATATATATATATGTTATGAAAATAGGTTCAAAAATTGCGCCTTTATTTTATTACATATTTCAAATCTGCATATATTTTAGAGTTCAAATATGTCCAAAATCTTTGTGAAAGAGTTTCCTTTTTAAGTAGAATTAGATCATAAAAAAAAAAAAAAAAAAAAAAAAAAAAAAAAGATTTGCTGCGGAAATTGCGGGTTGCGCAAATTTTGCCACTTTTACGTTGGCTGTTGAAATCGCGAGGTGAGTGGGTTAAATTTTTGGAAAATTCGGAGCAAAATCACCCCTGCTCCTGAAAGATCTTACATAACCCTTCTTCAAGAATTTGTTTTAATAGCTGTCGGCATTTGCAAGTTATCGAATTGTATTTAAAATCAGTCGGTCCATTTTAGGACACCCGGTATATTCAGTAGCTATGCGATGATGGCTGAAAGAAGCATATGTAAAAAATTAAAGCTGGCTTCGATATGTCAGTTAGAGGTTTACCAGGGCTGAAATTTCCAGGTCCAATCCACGCAAAAAAAAAATTATTGGCCGGTCCAGTATAAAAGGCAAAAAATCGACTCCAGCCCAGCCTGCATTTTGCAATTAAAATTATTCATAAAGCACACTTACTTATGCTCATATTTTAATTTAGATTATGTTCGAAATTCATGAATACGGAAAAACATTAATATAATGACTATTTAAGCAATTATGTACATACACATTATTCAAAAATCATTACTTAGGCAAATACATTCAAATGGAAATCCAGTACAAAAATCAGTTTAGAGTGAAAGAAGCGGATGATAAAATAAAATCACAATTTTAAAGCTCTACAAAGAAAAAAAGTAGATTTTTAATAATGCATCTCTGTAACTTATCAAATAAAATTAAATTTTTAAAGATTTCGCTAAACAAGTGTACGACACAAATGTAATTTTTACGAATAACAAATAAGTAAGATGCCAGACCAACTTGGGCTCAGGGAGAAGAATTTTGAGAAGTGCACGGGTCGCGGTCGGGCCCATACTTCGTATCATACGAGCTGACACGGACCGAACGTTTAGCTTTTATTCCGAGAAGAGCCCCATCCTGGAAATTTTGGCCAGTGCTGATCTCTAGGAACAATGAAGTCCAGGCCAGACTTGACCTGGAAGAAAAATAAGTCTGGCCCGATCCGAATTTGCAGAAAAATTTAAGATCAGGGCACGGCCCGGCTCTAAAGGAGTGAAGACCTTACCCAGGCCGAGTCTCGTTAAACTGGCGCGACCCGACCGGGGTCGCACCTGGCTCGAGCTTCACCCCAAGTCATTTCCAGTAAGGATGCATAATGTCACTTTGCAAACCCTTCATTTGCCCAAGGGGGGGGGCGATCGCCCCCTCTCCCCCTCCCCCCTAGATCCGCCATTGTAGTTGGTGCTGCTACGATTTCAGCGATAGTCATATCTCAGGAACTAATGCACGGAATTTCATATCTTTAGAATCCTGATGATGGGTATAGATTGTCATTTAATTTTGGTAGTGTGATAGCGAATTTTGAAGTATTAACATGCATGAGATAGAAGAAAGTTTTGGGATTGGTACATCCGACTAGTTTATTATTATTATTACTGTAAGAGATAGATGGAAATTTTGTTTTTGTTTTGATCTCAATTTTCTGAAAAGAAAAAGTTATTCTTGTGAAATGCATAACAATTTTGTGAAAAGTAAAACTTTGTATCAAAAGGTCAAGTCCAATTACTCAAATGCGATCCAATCATTTATTGATAATAATTTCATTCTTACAGCTAAAGTTTTCCTATCGGGTGAACTTATTTTTTTGCAAATAATAATATGTTTCAAAACTCACGTAATTCAAACTAATTAATGGAGTTTCTTTGATGGAATGAAATTTTGTGACATCAATCGCTGCTAATTTAATTAAACGTCTTTATTTGTTTTTAACAACGTATTAATAATTGCTTGTAAATAGATAAAATATAATGATGAAAGCATTCTTTTAAAATTATGTATGAAAACTTAAATTACAAATATTAATCGAAAATCTAGATTTTCGAGTGCAAACGATTTTGGAACAATAACGAAAGAATGTTACCCTTTCAAGTAAAATCTTAAAAGGCGCTTCTGAATTTAATGAAATATTTATACTTAATATTTGTACTTGAAATATTTATACTTAAAATACATATGATAAAATAATCAAATAATTCTGTAAAGTGATATATTAGTATCTTTGATACATTCTGATCTAGTACTACATCCTATAACAGCGCATAAGTCATTTTTTATCGAAATTTTAATCATATCTCCAATAAGAATTTCCGACGGTAAAAAATGAAAGCAAAGAAATACAGGTTTAAACCGGTTTGAAGTGATTGGTGTGTCAAACCACGTGGTTTTGTTTGGGCCTTCTGTAGCAGATTTTAGGGTTACTTTTTTGGCGTCACCCCCAGCCACCTTACTGCGCCTCCATCTATCTCATTCCTCCATGTAAGTAACCATAGAAAGCAAATTTGATACTGTTCTCTTAATTATTCATTTATTTAAATAAGAAGAAAATAAAAATAACTACCCATTTTCCTTAAACAGTAATATTACACATTTTAAAAAATAAATTAATATTTTCTCATACCTAAAAAGTATTTGCACAAGAAGCATTGACTATTAAAAAAGGCATTAAATGTGAACATTATGCAACTGTTTAGAATATCAGTCCCGCAGTAGATTAGCCCGCACTTTAAATTCACGTAATATATTAAGTGGAGCAGGGATTCTGGGGAGTTTTTGTTCTAATGGCGCTGAAAACGTGTGAACTGTTGCCACCCGTGAGAAGATTATATTTCTTAACAATTCTGGATTAAGTTACCGAGGAATAGGTAAAAAATTAAATCTAAACTTTTCTAGTGTTCGTTATGTAATTAAGAAGAAAAAAGAAACTGGTTTGACAATAAATAAGCCGCGAACTGGGCGTCCAAGAAAGCTAAATACCAGGCAAAGAAGAACTATCATAAAAGAATCTTCAAAAAACCCTTTTCTAAGTGCTCGAGAATTGGCTGTTGATGTCGCTTCAACGTCGGGAACAATAGTTACACCACAATCAATTAGAAATATTCTTCGTGATGCAAATATTCGAGGAAGAGCACCTCGAAAAAACCATTTATTAATGAAACAAATAGGGTGAAAGGACTTGAATTTGCAAAAGCTTATGTCAGCAAACCACTAGAGTTTTGGAAAACTGTTATTTTTTCCGATGAAAGCAAGTTCAATATTTTTGGCTCAGACGGTAAGAAAACTGTATGGCGAAAGCCAAATAAGGTCAGTCTGCCTAAATGTGATAACCCCTAAATGCGACAATGTTCTTTTACATAAAATCGTAATGCAAGAATCGTAAATGAATGTTATTTAATGAAGCATACGAACTTCAGAAACAAAACCCGAAACATTTTTTTGCATGTAAAACGGTTTCTTTAAAAGAAATTTCCAATCAAATACACATCGTTCATTTTACATCGCCCCATGTTTCGTAAATGTGACAAAAATTCCCGAAAGCGGCTCACGGTTTTTATTTTTTAACTTTGAACATAAAAAACCTTATAAACGTCAAGAGCTACGTTGTCCGTTTCATAGATTAAGGACCAAGATGGGACATTTACGGCAAAATCTGTAATGGCAACAGTACTAGCGTCACTATCGGCAAGGGGGAAGAACTAACAAACCTCCGAAATTTACCTATGTTGAAGAAATATGTTTATCCTCTATGATTTGAATATCTATTCGTTCCTAAAACGAATCAGCAGATGTCAGACGATATTCTATTCATGCTTGCTTTATTTATTTAGCTACTTTTTTTTCTTACCGTACTTGCATTGTTCATTTTTAACTTACAAAATGATAATTAGACTAATAATATCAAAGAAAGCCGCCAGAAAATTCTGTTAAGGATGCAAATATGTAAGTTTATAAGATTAAATTGTAAAAAATCAAATTCAGGTATTGTGTCAATTTATTCAAATCGAATAAAATTTTATTGAGTGTAATGTCAGTACCTCTATTTATTTTTAACTTTTAGATTTATACAATTCTAAAACTTTGTCGAAAGGAATTTTTCCCTATCTGTAATATTATTATTATTATTTCTTATATGTTAATATTATAAACATATTTGAATTGATTGTACATTATTTACATTAAAAACAATATTTTTATTTTATCTGTAAGGAAGTGAAAATGCATAAATTTTAAAAGATTATTGCAACGATTGTTTAATACGTTAAACTTCATAAATTTATAAAACACGGGCTACAAAAATTTTCCTGCCAAAGGGGAATAATTATGAAATTTTCTGGGACTTGTAGAGTTCAACATTTCGTATATTTTTATATTACACCATTGCTTTTGATATATAGCATTCAAGACGAAATTTTTACGTAGTATTCTTTGCACTTAAAACCGTTCACTAATCATGTAAAAAAAAAAAAAAAAAAAAAAAAAAAAAAAAAAAAAAAAAAAAAAACATATCCGTGCATGAACATAGAATAGATATTAGATATATAAAATAGAATGTCTATTCTATGTTCATGTATCGGTGTAAGATTCTATCGAAAACGTAAACATGCAACATTAAAAAAAGAAAGATCACAATAAGGTAGATACTCAATAATAAGCATACTACAAGGATGGGGAGTTTCTTCCCCATTGTCACTAAGGGCGCTACGATCGCAATCGCATTACCATTACGCTCTATGGGAATGTCCGATCTTGGATGTTAATCTATGGTCCGTTTCAGCTATCTGACAGTTAAACTAAAGAAAATGCGACCAGTTTCCGGTTTAGAATTTGAAGTGGACTACGGATTTAGGAGAGGTTGTTTTCAGCTTGTACCTAATAGCGACATGCATATTGTTGTAAATGCGGCGAAACATTTAGAAGATTAACGAAGAAATTTATATGGGATTTTTTATATATTGTGTTAAAATGATATTTAAATCAAATTTTATGTTTAATTAAGCTGTGTTAAGTCAGCATAATCCTCCATTAATGTTTTTCTCTAACCAGTTGTTTAAATATGTGTTTAAGACGATCAAAAAAGAAAATACGCTTCTTTAAAATTTTTAATAAAAAAAAAAGGGTGTAAGAAACGCAGTGTCTATTCCAGTAACATAATATGGACATATGATTAAGGAATTTGCAATAATTTTACATAATAAAAATTCTGGAAAATCTTGTATAGATTGAAAACAATTTATGCTTATTTTATACGGTTAAGTAAGTTAATTTTATCAACATTATACCATTCGGTAGCTTAAATGCTGTCTCCGCTTAAAACGTGAAGCAATTGAGTTATTCCCTGGTTTAGGAGTCATAATTTTTGTTAGCACTTTTATAAAATCTGATATTTTCATTCTGTTTTCACTTTTAATCGTTATAATCGATATTTTCTACTTTTAAATTAGTAAACGATAAAAAATTAATAAAACCATGTTTATCTAAATGAATATTTGTTTCCATATACTTTTTTTACGTACAGAAAATGTTAATTTTTTTTTCTTTTGTGAAAGTGCAAGAAAAATGAAGAGGGGGGGGGGGGGAGTGCAACAGAATATCAGGCACAGAGCTAGTCTTTGGCTTAATCAGAATTATTAGAAATATTGTACGATTTTATCTATTTCTAAGGCTGATATATTTATCATGTGACATTTTATAATAAAGTTATATGTTATAAATAGTCTAGTTAACAATATCATAAATATCTTTTAAATACTCTTTTAACACGTAAGCTCCACATTGTGAATTCGCACCGACTGAAATGTCGGCGTCTTTAATTAATTCGCATTTTTCATTCACAAAATAAGAATTTTGATAAAATTAAATATTTCATTTAGATTCCTTATTAAATTTCGTATATGGATCATGTAGTAATATTTCATTATCACCAGATTGTCAGCAAAATTATGCGGAGTTGAAGTTACGGAAACCCAAATCGCACTGATGTATAAATTATGGGTTAATATTGACGAGCGAATTTCGCGAATTTTAAACGATGTTTTCTGCGACAATCATTTAATTGTAGTTATGCCCCTAGTTCCTTGGCAAAAAGGGATGAGAGTTTTTTTTTTTATATTAGAACGCATTTATTTATTTGAGGGTTATTTATATTAGGCATTATACGCAGCATTCAAATAACTTTTGCATATTAGCAGTGTAAAAATGACAAATAGCACGGTGCTGCGCTATGATAAACATTTCAAGAATAATATTGAAAAGTTTAATTATAATAGTCTTGTACTTAAATTTTAGTACAGAAACAGTACCCTGTGAGTTAACCCGGGATTATACGCGCGGGGTATGTCATAACCAGGCTGAGCACGGTTATTACATTTCTCACCACTAATTTTCGAAAAGTAATCTTCAAATTATTTTTCTGAGCAATGTTTAAGATTAAATAAAATGACGATTTTTGTTTGAATTTTTTGTTGGCAAAGTGTTAATTGTTCATATCCTGGATATGCGCGAGCATTCCCGGGTTAATTAACCCTTAACTGCTGTGACAGGAATTGTTGCATAACTACTGTGAGCGGTCTCGGAGACCACTTGATTAAAAGATGAATGACAGTCTCTATTAACCCCTTACGTGACGAGAAAAACTTACGAGATTCACTCCCCAGTGCCACAGTTAGAACTTAGTGGCCTTACAAAATGGGGCGTAGCTTAAGAGCGTGCGAACTCTGTAAATAATCATTGAGAGACAGAAGATGTTCCATTCAATTTTTAATTTTTGTGGATTCACTAATAACTGAAAGCTGTGCCCTTAAGCTACCGATAGGAAACTATTGTATATATCTTGAACAAAAGAGTCAGGAGTGAGTTTTACGTGAACAAAACCATATTTCCGAAAAAAAAACTTTTTATGTAAAAATTCATCTAGGTAAATAATTCATATTTTTCGAATATGATTTATTGGGGGTTTTTTTCGATAAATAAGTACGCTTTAGAACCAACAATTTGTTGGTAACAATATTGGTTCTATTCGTTTCATTATACGAAAAAAGTTTTTCTTGCGTTCATTTTAGTCGGATTCTTTATGTCACTTATGTCTTTATGCATTATTTGATTTTTTTTTTTTTTCAAAAAAATGATATGTGATTTAATGGAAGGTTTATTGCACTGCAAAAATAATGATAAAATCAGAGATGTGTTTTTCGTATAACGTCAACTTTTTTCTTGTACTGCACATCTGCAACACGAGCAAAAATTACTGTCATAAGTAAAATGTTAAACAATTAGTAGTTATTGTAATCTCTTACCTGCCGAGAAAAACTTACGAGATTCGTTCCGCGTGCCACAGTTTTCCAAACAGGTGCACGTAGCTATGCGGTGTATTGGGGGAAATAAGAGACAAGCTTTTAATATAAACATTGTGTACTTTCACGAAAATATAAAAAGAAACGAAAATACAAAAATTATGTACAAAAATTATACCAAAAATGTAAAATTATAGTGTAACAATATGATAAAAAAGATGTTAGAACTTAGTGGCCGTGTGATATATCCTGAAACATGGTTGGACACATAAACCAACATCACATTCAGTGCATTGATAGAGGGATTCACGGCGAATTTTTTTTCAATGAACAAACCGCACATCTTCTCGATGCATTTTTCTTTGAAGACGTTGATGTTACTAAGTCCGGAAAATGTCTAGCAGAAAGTCGTAAAGGACAGCCACTTTCTAATTTCTGTCGTTTGGCAGGTTGTGGGGGAGTAATATGAAATTTCTCAAATATACGTTCCACCAAATTCATGTGGAAGTTGTAATTATCAACCTTACGGAGTTGTTTCTTTTGTAATGTGACGGCATTCCAAATAGCCATATCTAATAGATGGCGAAATATTGTTAAATAATACCTCTTCTGTCTTTTTCGTGTTGTTGAATAACAAACTAATGCCTGATCTGCTCTATCAACCCCACCATCTTCAAGTTATAATCTATAACAATAGCTGGCTTCATGACATTTTTTTCAGTTTCAGAGCAATTTGCTGTATGGATAGTACTAAGAAGCGAAACATCTTTTTTGTCACGCCATCTCAACACGGTAATTTTGCCTCTTTGGAAAGCGGTAATTTCGCCTTTCTTCAAAGTAAGTTTGTTGAAATTTTCCGGCAAATCACGTCGATTAGGACGAAGAGTTCCATATACGTCAGTTGAATTTTGGATAAGAAGGTCTGCTAATTCTGGTGAGAGATAAAAATTGTCCGCAATTACACAATAACCTTTCCCAAAAAAGGTCCAATAAGCGTCATCACTGCTTTTGTTGCGACTCCATAGTTGTCATACTTTTTATCAAAGATTGTACTCTGCCCTGTGTACACGGTCGTATTGTGAATATATCCTGTCTCTGCTTCAGCAAGTACAAAGAGTTTTACTCCAAAGCGAGCTCTTTTCATTGGTATGTATTGTACCCATGATAGCCTGCCTTTGAAAAGCATCAAGCTCTCATCAATGCTCAGGTCCCTTTCAGGTGTATAGACACTTGAAAATTTCTTCATCATATCAGAAAAAACAGGCCATATTTTACTTAGTTTTGGATTTGGATGTGAATTTTTATCAAAAGTACTGTTATCAGAAAAGTGCAGAAATTTCATGATAAGTTGAAAGCGATTTCTGCTCATAAATTTCCCAAAAATTGGAGTTTCGATCAATTTGTTTTTAGACCAGTAAAGCGCGACGTGAGGTTTTACAAGTATTCCTTGCAGAATAAGTATACCTAAAAAAACATATCTTATACTATAATGCGAGCAAAAATTGTGTGTGTGTATGTAAATTTTATCTTAAAACCGGCTCTAACGATTTTGACGAAATTTTGCATTTTACCATTTTCGGGCATGATAAGACCATTGGACTGTCACGTGTTCGAGAAAATTCGATTAGTGGGTCATTTTGGGTCGTAATGGGTTAAGGTCAAGCTAATTATATCTAAAAAACGGCTCTATCGATTTTGACCAAATTTCACATCCAACCGTTTTTTGACACGAGGAAACTTTTGGGGTAGGTCACATGTTCAAGAAACTTCGATAAGTGGGTCATTTTTGGGTCACTATGGGTCAAGCCAATTTTATCTGAAAAACGGCTCTAACGATTTTCACTAAACTCTATATTCTACAGTTTTGGATTACGAGAAAACTATTGCGCTAAGTCACATGTTCGAGAAAATTCGTTTAGTGGGTCATTTTTGGGTCACCGTGGGTCAAGCTAACTTTATCTAGATAACTTCTTTAACAATTTTGACGAAATTTTGTGCCCTACTGTTTTCGGGCACGAAAAGACCATTGGGATGGGTCTCGTGTTCGAGAAAATTCCATTAGTGGGTCATTTTGGGTCATAATGGGTCAGGGTTGAGTTAATTATATCTAGAGAACGGCTCAATCGATTTTGACTAAATTTTGTAACTAACCATTTTCGGGCACGAAAAGATCATTGGGATGGGTCTCGTCTTCGAGAAAATTCGATTAGTGGGTCATTTTGGGTCGTAATGGGTCAAGGTCAAGCTAATTATATCTAAAAAACGGCTCTAGCGATTTTCACTAAACTCTATATTCTGCAGTTTTGGATTACGAGAGAACTATTGAGCTAAGTCACATGTTCGAGAAAATTGGATTAGTTGGTCATTTTTGGATCAACGTAGGTCAAGCTAAGTTTATCTAGATAACTTCTTTAACAATTTTGACGAAATTTTGCGCTCTACAGTTTTCGGGCACGAAAAGACCATTGAGATGGGTCTCGTGTTCGAGAAAATTCTATTAGTGGGTCATAATGGGTCAGGGTCAAACTAATTATATCTAGAGAACGGCTCAATCGATTTTGACTAAATTTTGTATCTAACCATTTTCGGGCACGAAAAGGTCATTGGGATGGGTCTGATGTTCGAGAAAATTCCATTAGTGGATCATTTTGGGTCATAATGGCTCGGGGTCAAACTAATTATATCTAGAGAACGGCTCAATCGATTTTGATTAAATTTTGCATCTAACCATTTTCGGTCACTAAAAGACCATTGGGATGGGTCTCGTGTTCGAGTAAATTCGATTAGTGGATCATTTTGGGTCATAATGGGCCAGGGTCAAGCTAATTATATCTAAATAACGGCTCAATCGATTTTAACTAAATTTTGTATCTAACCATTTTCGGGCACGAAAAGACCATTGGGATGGGTCACGTGTTCGAGAAAATTCAATTAGTAGGTCATTTTTGGGTCACTGTGGGTCAAGCTATTTTTATCTAAAAAACGGCTCTAACGATTTTCAGTAAACTCGATATTCTACAGTTTTGGATTACGAGAAGACCATTGAGATAAGCCACATGTTCGAGGAAGTTCGATTAGTGGGTCATTTTTGGGTCACAGTGGGTCAAGCTAAGTTTATCTAGATAATGGCTCTAACGATTTTGACGAAATTTTGCACCCTACTGTTTTCGGGCACGAAAAGTCCATTAAAATGGGTCTCGTGTTCGGAAAAATTCGATTAGTGGGTCATTTTGGGTCATAATGGGTCAGGGTCAAGCTAATTATATCTAAAGAACGGCTCAATCCATTTTGGCTAAATTTTGTATCTAACCATTTTCGGGCACGAAAAAACCATTGGGATGGGTAACGTGTTCAAGAAAATTCGATTAGTGGGTCATTTTGGGGTCACCGTGGGACCAGCTAAGTTTATCTAGATAACGGCACTACGATTTGACGAAATTCTGTAATCTATCGTTTTCGGGTACGAAAAGACCATTGGGATGGGTCACGTGTTCGAGAAAATTCGATTAGTGGGTCATTATGGGTCAGGGTCAAGCTAATTATATCTAAAAAAAGCTCAAGACGTTTTCACGAAATTTTTTAATATACGGCCGTTTCTGGTCATGAGAGGACCATTGGACTAAGTCACATGTTCGAGAAAATTCAATTAGTGTGTCATTTTGGGTCACAATGGGCCAGGGTCAAGCTAATTGAATCTAAAAACATGCTCAAAACATTTTGATCAAATTTATATTACGTATACCATTTCTGGGCATGAGAAGAGAATGGGCTAAGTCACATGTTCGAGAAAATTCGATTAGTTGGTCATTTTGGCTCACAATGGGTCAGGGTCCAGCTAATTGTATCTAAAAAACGGCTTAAACGATTTCGACTAAATTTTGTATTCTATCGTTTTCGGGCTCGAGAAGACCATTGGGCTAGGTCGCATGTTCAAGAAAATTCGATTAGTGGGTTATTTTGGATCACAGTGGATCAGGGTCGAGCTAATTGTATTTAAAAAGCGCTTCAAAACATTTTGACATAATTTTGTATAATACCGTTTCTGGGCATGATAAGAGCATTGTGCAGGATCGCATGTTCAAGAAAATTCAATCAATGGGTCATTTTGGGTCCTAATGGATCAGGATCAAGCTAACTGTATCTAAAAAACCGCTCAAAAGATTTTGACACAACTTTGTACTAACCTGTTTCTGGACAAGATAAAAAACATTGGGCTGGGTCGCATGTTCAAGAAAATTCTATTAGTGGGTCATTTTGGTGATTATGGGTCGGGGTCAAGCTAACGGCATCTCAAAAAGGTTCAAACAATTTTGGCAATTCTTTTTGTTATACCGTTTCACAGTACAAAAAGACCATTGAAATAGCTCACATCTGTCGATGAATTTCGGTTAGTGGTTTTCGTTGAGTCAACGTGGATCAAGCTCGTTTTACCTAGAAAACGACAAACGATTTTCACTAAATTTTGTATTCTATCGTTTTCAGGCTCGAGAAGAGCATTTTGATAGGTCGGATGTTCAAAAAAACTCGATAAGTGGGTCATTTTGGGTCACTTTGTTTCATGGTCAAGTTAATTGCATCTAAAACAGCAAAAATGATTCAGTGGAAAAAATATATCGAGATAAACAGAAAGCTAATTTTGACCGAGCTTAGCTCGGTCATTCCTGCTAGTATTTATTCTAAAGTTGTTGGACGCCACAACTTCGTCCTTGATTTCTCTTTTCCAGGATGCTGGTTGTTATACTGGTCCGCAAAACGGTTACTTTCTGTAACAATATGAAGCACCAGCTTCTGATAAAAAAATAATTCAAAAAATAAAAGTGGGTTCGTAACATCTGTTTATTTATTCCTGGTTGTCCCGAAAATGGAAACCGTGAAGGTGGCATAGGTAAATTTTTTATATCCAATCGTACCCAGTTTCTGGCATCTTTAATAGAATAGTCGTTTTCTGAATCCTCTTCATCTGACATATCATATTCTGACGTCTCTGATCCAGAAGATGACGGAAAGTCGTCATCCAACTCACTATCATCAGTATCGGACATACTCCTACGAAATTCGAGAAACTGCACGGCTAAAGCTATGAGACTGAGGTAGTGACATCAAAATAGCAATGCGATAGAAAGGCGAAAAGTGAACGGCAAACCAAACAATATTTTCTCTAAAATAATAGTGGTGTACAAAAAGGGCGCAGCCTTGTCAAATATGGAAAAAAATTCGCTTGTATTTTCACGTCACTAGCTCAGTGAGATATCCTTTATGAAGGTAGTTCCTTCTACCCCTTCTCCTCTGAAATAGGCCAGTCTTTCAAAAACACCTTCAAAGTCTTTTTTCTTTTTCTTTTTTTTTTTAATTCCAAAGCAGTGGGCGTGGTTTTACTGGTACAGCGCAGTATAAAGGGCAATATTTTGGACTGACGTATATATACGTCAGTGGCACTTAACGCATCGACTATGCGCGACGGATATATACGTCTGTGGCACTTAAGGGGCTACAAATTTCATTTTCTTCATAATAAATAATCTTGAGGGAAAAATAATTTTATTATATATGATTATAGCTGCGTATGCAATCTTTTATATCCACTGTATTTTTAATAAAGATTTTGATGATAACCTGTAATGCTGATTATATTAATATTCTTATGTATATTAGTATCTTATATATAGCTTTTATTATAAGTTGTAATATTGGTGTTATAAATTTTTTGTTTACAAACTGCCGTAATGTAATACGAAGTTGCCAAAAAATCGCCATGAAAAAAATGACTGCCTACTGTCAGTCCTGCTACGTCTGAAAAATGATCTCGCACTTGTAAATTGTTGAATATGCGTGTTTCGAGGGTTTCTGGAATGTAGTTCTGCTTAGTCAGGCGCAATCGATAGTATGTTTGATTCGCTTGCATAAAAACTGCTGAGCGCCTGCGTAATGTTAGACTGAGTGTGTCGATAACACCCTGTATATAATGCTACATCCAAAGCAGCTAAATTCATTCGAGTTTTGTGATTTGGATTAGCATGATGTTGTGTTCACGCTGGGTTTTTAATTCAAATGCTAACCTCTCAGAGCCTGTTTTTGATTCTGAAAAGCACGCGTACTTGTTGTACAATTTCGATTATACAGAAAACGGCACATGTTATCTCTCTGGCTTTGTAATTTTGAAAGAAATGCGTGACATAAACGACTTTCATGCAATGTATCCCGATGCAGTTTTTGATAAAGCTTGCTATTCAAGCGAATTCTATGCAATGTTGATCAAACACGACCATGTTTTCGTTGAGTTTGGATCAACCAGTGATACGACAGAAGACTACCAGTCCGAATACTTTAGTAGACTCTCTTTGTCTGAAACAAATTAGTAATATTTTTTTTTAATACGCAGTAAATTTTAAAAGTTTGTGATTTATTAAGAAATCACAATTTAAATTTAGAATTAAATTTAATTTTTGGTTCTGACTATTTTTAACTTGTTAAAATTCTTTAATAATTCATTAAAATGCCTGCATTGTACACAGAACCAATACTCAGCCTGCTGATGACAAATCTGAAAACACCAAAAAATTGGACATCGCATACAAATAACTGGGTATATTAGCATATTCAACTTGTGATCTCGTATACATAACCCCCACTGATGTTCTAACATTTAGAACCAACTGATCTTGCATCCAAAAAATCAGTGATGTTACACTATTTCAAAATGTTTGCATTCAACACTCTGATTGTTAAAAGGTGGAGGTGGGAAGAGGTGGTGGTACATCCTTCATCAGTTGACTTGTCGAGTGTTTCTGCGAGCAGCCTGGTTGTTCCCATTGGCCTGATGTAGAGGTGTTATGTGGCCGACAGCGATGACGACTTCTTGCCGAGCTCAAAGCGTCCGAAATGAGCCTTGAGATGCGGTGCGCCCGTCCCTGCACGGTAATATACCCAGTTATTTCACTCAAAGCCTGCTTTTTTTCAGGAAGTCATTCGGTGATGAAGTCAAATGGGGGGGAAAAAGGCACAGACTTCTAATATAAGTAGACTCCCAATTCTATTGTTTTTTCGGGAAGGTTTTGACCCCAACATCTTTTGCTTTCATCGCCAAAAGGGTGCCGTATTTTGGCGGTAATCCCTTTATTGGCACAGCAAAAGTGCGGTCAACTCAAGACAAACGCTGACAGACGATGTTTCTTCGGGAATCTTGAGAGAGATTCCGAGGAGAAAAATCGGTTTGACGCGCTAAATCTGCCTTCCATCACCTGATGGAGGGCAGAGATGAAAGGATTCAAAAAAAGATTGCCGATTTGGAGTCTACTAGAAGTCTGTAGAAAAAGGTGGATATCACGTGACTCGTTGCTCAAATTTAAATGCTGTCAATAGGCCCAAACAAAACAAGCATCTGGAATAGGGACCGAATTCTTTGACATCACCCGTGCATTTTATTTTTAAGTATTCTAAATCAGCATTCCATTGCATTATGAATTAAAAACTGTATTACTAAAAGTTTTCTTCTTTTTTTCTTGAAAGAACGTCCTTGTGTTTGGGCCGACTGTAGCAGATTTTGGGGTTAATTTTTTGGCGTCACCCCCAGCCACCTTACTGCATCTCCATCTATCTTATTCCTCCATGAATATCTATTTTTTTTTCCAAAATATTTAATCACCGTGATTTTTGCAATTGCTGTTATCCAGTTATTTACCAGTCGAAGCTTCTTCCTAACTAGAAAGTAGATGTCGGGAAGCTCGGGCTCTCGAACAACCAATCAGAGTAAAAGAACGGCAAATCGAAGCCAAAGCTTCGCCAACGTGAGATAAATGAATCCTAGTAGCCATGTTTGATGTTTTGCAGTACAGGGTTGCATTATATGAATAAGTAAATAAAAAATATTCCTTCGTTCATTTATTACGAGGAGCATTGTGTTTATATGTTTTAAAGATTTTTTAAAGTTAATTTATCATCATTTTCTTCCATGGATGCTTTGAGACGTATTACAGCCAATGCAAAGTGTATTCAACCTGCATTCTATGCAATTTTTTCAGATAATTATTTTCAATTCAATTTTATTCATGTGATGTAACAACAGTGGATCAGTTTGTTACAATATATCTCTAAAGAGGATTTAATATTTCTTATATCTATTATTAGGAAAAGACTGTAAAATAATAATGAAGTCACATTTTGCTTTAAAAGAGAATACTGGTAATTAATAAAGCTCGTGAAACTTTCATAAGTTGCAAGATGGGATATAATATTTGATTGAAAATTCTAACTAAAAATAAAATGTTCTGTTTTAAAAGATTATAATTTAAAGTAACAATAAATAAAAACAAAGCCGAAATAAGATAATCATCTCCTATAATTCATGTAAATAATATAGCAGTACACAATATTTATTTCCTTTTTTATATCATGTCCATTGTGATCTAAAGAAGCAAGTGTTGTAGATGTTTGCTTTCTCATTTTTTTAATTAAAAGTTTCGTGTTGATAAACTTTGTTTATATATAGGGTAGATGTGCCAGTAATGGACACCCCTTGATGTTTTTGGTTCATAAAAAAATAACTAATAAATATTTAGCTTTAATTATTTTTTTTATAATACCCCCTTGCATGTTTTATAAAACTGGGTTATTGTTTACACTTTTAATCAAACCAATCAAGAAGCAGAAAATAATGTTTCAAAGTTTCACTGTTTTTCTGTGAAAATCTTAACGAAGAGGCTAAGAGTTGGCTTCGTTTAATTAATTTATATATTATTTATTTTCTTGCAAAATTTGAATGTTTTTGTTTGAGTAGCAATAGGAAACTTAGAATATTATATACTAACGGCCATTTACTAAATTTCATTTATTTTTAAGGTTTTAAGAGGGGGTGTCCATTACTGGGATGGTTAATTAGTCATTTTCCAGTAATGGACACCCCATGTAGACATTGCTACAAATGCAATTTCAGTAATGTTTATAGTGCATAAAATATTTTGGCTTAACTACAAACCTAAATAATCAAATTTAATTTTTAAATTATACTTACCAAAATGTAATAACACCAAAACTTTTATAAATAACTGCTTTTAAGTTATTTTATGTGATTAGTAAAATTTCAATATTTTTTTTTTTTTTTTTATGTAGTACATATATATATATATATATACCTCACATATTTTATAATCTGGCAATCAAACCAGCCAGGAAGTAGAAAAATACAGTTTAAGAGTGCAGTCAGAGAGGGGCTCATAGGGCTTAATCCCTCTCCGTTTAAATAAAAACAATTAAGTTACAGAAGCTATTAAAAATCCATTTTCTGTCTTAAATGTTTCCTTGTTAAAAAAAAAAAAAAAGCAATACTATTAATGAAAGTTATAGGTAATATTCATGAAACTAGTAAATCTGCAGATCAGTGGCCTCAAACATCAGTTCTACAGTTTTATTTTGGAATTATTTTATTTAGTATTTAAAATATTCAACTCACAATATCATTTCTTTCATATTTGTAATATTAATTATTATAAATGATATATCAAGTAATCTCTGGAAGATTATTAAAAATAGTGGCACAAAACTAAACATTAATATTCCAAAACTTTTTTTTTTATTATTATTATTACCTTTTAAATCCACCACTGTTTCAATAATTTGATAGCTGTAATTGTCTGATATTTAGTATTTTAAATTATCCATTTAAATAATTAAAACATCGATCTTCTGATAATTACAATAATTAATGCAAACAGTAAATGATTATCACAAATATTTTATTAATTACTGGTATCCTAATTGTTAAATTTATTTAAAATAACTATTTTGTTTCATTAGTATGTATTCATTAAATTCTGGTTCTAAATACAGTCATAAAAACAATTATATTTATTACTTTTTATGGGGTGTCCATTACTGGAACAGAGGGTGTCCACTACTGGGCCAGAGGGTGTCCATTACTGGGCTTTTGGGTGTTTTGATATATTTCTGTTAATTAAAATTAAATTTCTATTCATATGGGGAAATGAGGCTATAAGAATGGTTAAATATTGTTGATAGATTAATATAATATTGAAAAAACTGAAATATAATAATTATAACTATTAATAAAAAAATAATTTTTAAAGAAATTCCTTAAGGGTGTCCATTACTGGCACATCTACCCTATATATACACACAGTGCATTGAAAAATCCATACAATTTAAGGCTAAAAGCTTTGTTTATTTCGTGCATTTCAAGTCTGATTTGTTTACATTTTAAAACTTTATCAGAGTAATCAGATCTTTATGAAACAGAAAATTGCTATCTATATGTTGTTAATGCTAATAAAAATCAGGATCTACTGAAAATACAAATAATTCACTTAAAAACTGTTTATTTAATGAATGATTTAAAAAATATATCATCACTGTTAGAAATTTATATGATCAACAGTACCAGGGCAATTCCGAACCAATGTTACCATTTTCAGTATTTCATTTTTTACATCAAATAGGTAATATATATGTTTTTTTTTTCTGATAGCATTAAACCTATATATATATTTTTTTTTTATGTACAATGCATTTTATAAAATTTTGAATAGTCAAAATCAATAAAATCCTTCATAATCAGCCTAGCTTCTTTTTATGTATTTATTTGTTTGTCTGTTAGATGTTCAATGTTGGTCTGTTACAGGTAAGATGACATATTTTTCATAAATATATTGTGGCAACACTCAAATTTTGTGAAAGATGCTCATTTATGAACTCCCTCTGAATGAAAATACATTTTTGTTATAATAAATTGTATGTTGTTTTATAATACAGAAACAGATAAACATTGAGCTATCCAAAAAGCACGGTAATTCCTGTTTGTCTGTTACAATATACCATTTTTTTTAATAATTATTATTTACATTAAGTAATTTATTCATAATAACTATATTAATTTATCTTAATTAATTGTCAAATGCTACTTGTAGCTATCTTTGAATTACAGAATTATTATTATTTAAATAAGGTACAGGCATTTTTCCCTCTATGACTGTTAGTCTGTTACAATGGAATTGCCCACCACCAGTTTAAGAATATTCATTTTATTACTTCAAAATCTTTTCACCGAATCTACAATCAGCAGTTTTGTTCAATCATATAAGTATATGACTGTAGGAAATTCAAATATATACCTTCATGAGTATCTAAAATGATTATATCTTATCATTATATAATTGCATAAATTTAAACCGATGTATGTGTATTCTAATAAGGTGAAAAAAAAAAAAATTAGTTATATCCATTTAATTCTAATTCCTACACTTAACACAAGCTACTAATTATTATGGAAAAGATAGTAGGGGAGGAGAGTGGAGTGGAATGGGACAGTAGGTTTTTTCTTTATGTATCATTCTAAACATATCATCAATCACACACTAGATGAAGCAATGGTAGCCCAATCTTCATTTGAAAAAAGTTGCTGATCTGCATAAGCTTGCATTTGTATACAGAAAAAGATTATTTAAAGAATCAAAATCAAAAGTAAATTTGCTTCATATACTTTTTATGCTTTCTATATATTAATGACTTGTTTATGTAAAGTTGTAATAGTTTCCCTATTTATGGAACATTAAACTGTATATTATCCATAATTTAAACTAAGCCTAAAAGCTAAAAGCAGCATTTTTGTTTGTACAAGAAGGTAGTGGGGAGGAGTGGGACATTCCAGCAAAGGGAGGTATGGGACAAGTCCAATTCCTTCTTTTTAATAAGATGAATGTTAATTGCTAAAATGCATATATTTTTAGAGGGTAATATATTAACACACGTTGAGTGCCATGTCAGTCGCTGATGACTGACACTGAACTTTCCGTTTAGGCTGTGTCAGTCATCGGTGACTTATACTTATTGATTGTGTAGTGGGCAGGGGTGGGGAATTTCTAGAAAATCTTATCAGCCAAGGATTTATTTCACCAGCCAGTAAAATGCAACGTACAGTTTAAAATTTTTATGACAAAATTACGCAACTCAAAAATAGTTGGTTACTATTATTTTCATAAATTTTTTCCTATAAAATTAAGAAATATAAACAAGAGATGAAAGTTTAATGTAAAGTAGAACTTCATACCATGTTTACATTGCAGTAATTAGGAAAGTTGAAAAATATAGCTAACTACTAAATAAAAAAACTTTTTGACATACCTCTATAGTTTGCAATTTTCAAAGACTACCTAAAAAGTCACTCACCCTGTCAAAAAATTCACTCGCCAGTGGCAAGTAAAATGATGCATTTTCCCACTCCTGGTAGTGGGAATCTTATTTCATGGCCCAAACGGAAAGACAGACAAAATTGACTTGGCATTCAACATGTTAATTATAACATTGATATTATATTCATTTACTTCAAAATGTAAATAAATGTAACTGATGATTTTTTTAACGTCATCTGTGACTGACAATCCTGAATTCTGGAATCTTCTATGAAGTTACTAGAATTTGATATTGTGGCACAGGCATTATCAACTTACAATCTTTGTTAGACTGTATATATAGCCAACACTAGACTACTTGTGCTTGTCATACCTTGTTTTATAGCTGTCCCATATCTCCCTGTTAGTGAGGAGGTATGACACACATTTGAATCTTACAATTTCTTTAGTTATGAAATTGTTTCTGCAAATTATGTTTCCATATTGTTCAAAAACATTAGAAATATATACATTTTCTATTCTATAAATTGAAATTTTTGTTTTTGTGTCAAACTAAGTTAATGTTCTTATTTTTGTCAAAAGTGTCCCATTCCTCCCCACTCTTCCTTACTTTGAAAAATGTGTATGCATCACAAAACGCATGTGGTAGTGCTGTATACTAATGAATATATCAAGTATCATAAACGGAAGGCAGAAAACTTTCTTTTATTTAATTCATATTTCCTTCAAGAGCATTGGTAGCGAAATATGAAAAAACAAAGCCACCATTATATGTTCCTCATTAGTGTTTTTCTTTTCTTCTTTTTTTTGTGTATGTGCATAAAAGGAAGTTTAAAGATCAAAATACTTTTCATCTAAATGAAGGTTTACTCATTTTTTCTCCCCAGGTGAGCTAAAAAGTTACTTTTATGAAACTTCACTAAGCATGAGGGGGGGGGGGGGGGAGTCTGAAAACAGTTGAAAAATATTTATAACTTCAATTTTCTCTTCCATCTTTCTGTGCGTTAATTTTCATATATGCGGAGTGCCTTGTAATTCGTATATGTTAATGATAATTACTATGGCGTATTTCAAATGAAGTGTGTACATTTATAGTTCATTTACATGGACTTTCAAAAGAATTCCATTACATTATGATCTATACAGAAAAATATTTTGAATATTAATGATGTGAATTATCACATTGCTACAAAGCGTAAACCAACTTAGTGAAAAATGTCCAAGCCGGGAATCGAACCGGGTCCCTGGAATAGATCTCCAGTGCTCTACCACTAAACCACAAGGACGATGTCCAGCTTGGCATTTCTCACTTATATAAGTCGGTAAGGCTGCTACTGCAGCACAAGATAGAGAAGTCTTCATGAGCACACATTCTAGTAGCGTAACATGAGACGCAAATAAACACAGCATCGGTGAATATACAATTTTAATTAATTTTTCAACTACATTTCAGCAGTGAAATTACGCTTGAAATTATTGAATATTAATGATGTGAATTATCACATTGCTACAAAGCGTAAACCAACTTAGTGAAAAATGTCCAAGCCGGGAATCGAACCCGGGTCCCTGGAATAGATCTCCAGTGCTCTACCACTAAACCACAAGGACGATGTCCAGCTTGGCATTTCTCACTTATATAAGCCGGTAAGGCTGCTACTGCAGCACAAGATAGAGAAGTCTTCATGAGCACACATTCTAGTGGCGTAACATGAGACGCAAATAAACCCAGCATCGGTGAATATACAATTTTAATTAATTTTTCAACTACATTTCAGCAGTGAAATTACGCTTGAAATTATTGAATATTAATGATGTGAATTATCACATTGCTACAAAGCGTAAACCAACTTAGTGAAAAATGTCCAAGCCGGGAATCGAACCCGGGTCCCTGGAATAGATCTCCAGTGCTCTACCACTAAACCACAAGGACGATGTCCAGCTTGGCATTTCTCACTTATATAAGCCGGTAAGGCTGCTACTGCAGCACAAGATAGAGAAGTCTTCATGAGCACACATTCTAGTGGCGTAACATGAGACGCAAATAAACCCAGCATCGGTGAATATACAATTTTAATTAATTTTTCAACTACATTTCAGCAGTGAAATTACGCTTGAAATTATTGAATATTAATGATGTGAATTATCACATTGCTACAAAGCGTAAACCAACTTAGTGAAAAATGTCCAAGCCGGGAATCGAACCCGGGTCCCTGGAATAGATCTCCAGTGCTCTACCACTAAACCACAAGGACGATGTCCAGCTTGGCATTTCTCACTTATATAAGTCGGTAAGGCTGCTACTGCAGCACAAGATAGAGAAGTCTTCATGAGCACACATTCTAGTGGCGTAACATGAGACGCAAATAAACCCAGCATCGGGGAATATACAATTTTAATTAATTTTTCAACTACATTTCAGCAGTGAAATTACGCTTGAATGCTGAAATGTAATTGAAAAATTAATTAAAATTGTATATTCACCGATGCTGGGTTTATTTGCGTCTCATGTTACGCCACTAGAATGTGTGCTCATGAAGACTTCTCTATCTTGTGCTGCAGTAGCAGCCTTACCGACTTATATAAGTGAGAAATGCCAAGCTGGACATCGTCCTTGTGGTTTAGTGGTAGAGCACTGGAGATCTATTCCAGGGACCCGGGTTCGATTCCCGGCTTGGACATTTTTCACTAAGTTGGTTTACGCTTTGTAGCAATGTGATAATTCACATCATTAATATTCAATAATTTCAAGCGTAATTTCACTGCTGAAATGTAGTTGAAAAATTAATTAAAATTGAAAAATATTTTGCAATATATTTTAATCATGTTACTTTATTACAAACATAATTAAACTAATATTCATTTCTAAGGTGTGTTAAAACATGTTTTCTGTAAAATATGAAGTGCAAAGCATTTATCATTAATTTAAAGTGTTGCACTAAAGAATTCGATTACATAATGGCCTACAAAGAAAACTTTTTGCAGTGTATTTTAATTATTTTATGTATTTCAAACATAATGAATTTGACGCATATTACTGAGGTTCACTACAAGATGTTTGCTGTAGAATATGATGTGCATAGTATTTAATATTAATTTACAGGAAAGCACAGCAGATATTGTGGGCAGAGTACTGTATATTATTGATGTAAAAGCATTTTTAGTTATAGTATGCATTGATAATTTTAACTAAGTTTTTGTATATTATGTTGTGTGCATAAATTTTATAAATCATATACAAGGCTACATAAAAGAATTTGTAAGCAATAAATAGTATGGGTGTAAATTGTTTAAAAGTGTTTTTTACTGAGTTTTTCATTTTCAAGCTGAACTGTATTTGAAGAGTATAAATAAATTTATATACAAGGCTACCTAAAGAACAGGATACATTGCTGTCTGTAGTTAGTAATTTCTGGAAGTGTGATGCTAGTAGTTTTAAGCATTTTTTGCCTAAAATTAATTTTAGTTTGTCTTGTGGTATAAACATCTGTAAGATAATATATAGGACTTTAGAAATGAATTTAAGTACATTTCCGCCCATTGGCAAAAGTGAATTTTTAACAGGGTTATGTATTTCTTAACTAAACTAAATTTTCCCTTCCTATGTATTATATATAGAAATCTATAGATCATATACAGGGCTGTACAAAAGAATTTGAATACCTTTTTCGCTATGGATGGTGCTTGCTGAAATCTAGTTTTCAAATAATCTGCTGTGTGTTTCCTAATTTGTTTATTTGGGTATTTTCTTTACCTTACTAAACAATGAAAGTGTTTCATAATCTATGCTTCATGCGTAAATTTTCTCTGTTCTCATTTCAAGGGGAACATTTACATATGTTTCTATAGCAAAATTGCACAAAAAATTACAGTCATGTTTTGCCATCCAAAGTTAAATTTTACATTGCTGAATGGGGGAATCATTTGGAAAATATTTTTAAAAAATTCAAATATGTTAATATCCTGATTTTTCACAAATTTAAAAAGAAATCAAAGACAATGCATTCCCTTATAAAATGTATACACATCTAAGCGACATCTGCTCTATTCTCAAATGAAATGTACCCTTACTTATTGCGATATTTTATTTTGATGCAATCGTTCACGTTCCTATAGGAATCAATTTACATTCTTCCATCTCCAATTTAACCGCAGCAAAATTTAACAGGGAGTTCTCATTCAGGAAACAAATGCCAAAAAATTGCTGAGAGCAAACTTCACTATATTAGGCTAAAGGATTGAAACAAGATTTTTTTGTGAATATAAAAAAAAATATCTATTACATGCCAAAAATTTTATAAACATTTTTTGAAAAGTTAAAAAAAGACAGAGAAAAAATTTGCTATATTCAGCACCCTGTAAAGGAAAAATTGCTTCTGAGCCAAGGTTTCAATTTGCACTGCCGCCACCACCTTCTCTTTATGACAGGTGTTACAAAATTGAAAAAAGGCAGAAATAGAAATAAGTTGTACTGGATACCTATTTCACATTTATTTTAGAACTTTAAAAGTTTAATTTTAGTTAAGAAATTCAGAACAACTAAATAATGTAAGAGCACTTATATTTTGGCAAAGAGGATTTGGGAACTGAGTGTAGAAAAAAATGTGTCTAACAGTGCAGTACAACAGTGTAAATGCAACCCTTTTGGATTCCAAGATAGAAACATCATACTATTTTAAAAGTTATGTTTTTATCTTTAGTACAAAAATAAAATTACAGACTCAGGAAAGAGAAGGTAACAAAAGAGATAAAGACCTAAAACAAGTTTTAAAAAAGAAGTTCTTAGTCAGAAATTTGTTTTAGTGTGTGGATTAAGGTACATTTCAATAACTTTGAAACGATAAATGTATGTACTTTCATGGGTAAAAAATTCCTGATAAATATATATGTATATATATATATATATATATTGGTGGTCAGTAATGTTTAATTAATGGTTATATATATATATATATATATATATATATATATAGGGTGTATCTGAAATGCTTCAAGAAACTTAGAGGGATGATAGTACTTATGAAGACGAACAAAAAATGCAATGGAACATGGTGTCGCAAATGATGTTTAAAGGGCGAAAATCGAGAAAAAGTGTCTGGAAATGGACAAACTGGACAAGAAAGAAATACTCGAGAAAATTATTTATTGCACAGAAAAGGCACAACACAGCTCGTGATGCCCAGAGAAAACAAATATTTTACAATAATTGTTCAAAGTGTTGAAAGCTGACTTTATTACACAGAGTAGGTACATCTACGGAGGAACGACTGGCAGACACACTCAAATTTGCATATGTGGATTCCTGCTCAAAGATTTGTTTGGATTTCTTCCAAGTTTTTGTTACCTCTTTCTGACTGGATATGCACAAAGTGAAAGCAAAACCAGCTTCGTGCTACTAACCAGTTCTGCAGAAAAGCAGCATGCGAGATTTCAATATTTTTATTAGTTTTGTGATTATCACCCTTTAAACATCAGTTGAGACCCGATGTTCCATTGCATTTTTTGTTCATCTTGATGAGTAATATCATCGCCCTAAGTTTTTCGAAGCATTTCAGATACACCCTGTATATTTTACAGTAAAACAGGTAGGAAAATCGAGGTTAATAGTATAAATTTGGCCCCCTATATTTCAGCGACTGCTTTCTACCCACATCACACAGACCTCACTATATTGCACTAAATTATTGAAACTGAATTCTTTTTATTAATTTTGAACAATCAATATGAAAAAACTGTGAAAATTGCATTAAAAAATTCAATTAAAGAAAATTGAAAAAAAGCTTATTTCGAGGTGTAGAAGGATTTTATATATTTAAATGAAAATCTATCCAAATGTACCAGAGTATGTACCGTATCTATCCAAATGTATTGAAGTAGGGGAATCCCTGCTGCCGGCAGCATACTATTGGGTAAGTAAGGATTTTTGCATTCCGGTCTATTTATATTTTTAAACAAAAGACTGGAGCAATCCGGGCATGTAATACTAACCTTAAATATACCTAAAGTCAGTGTTGTATGAATTGAACATGAAATCTTTCCAAACAAACATAATGTTGGGAGCCCCACTACCTTGATTGTTATGTTCTTATTTGCCTCTCCTTAAATAAAGTAAATAGGTTTTTAAAAAATCATTGAATCACCTGTTTAAAATATTGTATTTTTAATAAGGCAAAGTAAAGAAAAAAAACGGTGAGGTAGAGAAAGAAAACTGTCACTTAATGTCTGACCCTTTTTTAAATGCTACAGCAAAAAATTAAAAAAAATGCACGTGCAGAAATGATCGGCTGCACAATAGCAAATAAAATAGTGATATCTTTAAGACATTGAAAAAAAACTAAATCTCTCCTGGTTCCCCCCCCCCCCCCAAAAAAAAAAAAAAAATTAGGAGGCTTTTTATTTCACATTGACCGTCATTGAATCCATTAGGGTCAGGTGGGGGAAAGTGGTGGTAATCTAAAAAAATGCACTTTTTTCACAATAAATGCACATATTTTTACTTTTTTTTCAATTAATACATAATTGGAGTTTGTGAAAAATATTTCTATTAAGATTTGTAAATCTGGCAACAAGTTTACTGTTGTTTATCTTCTTGTTTACATATATGTGCAGTTTGTTCTTAACACATGGTATTGATAAACTTTATTCTTGATCCTTTCTCACTTGAAAAAATTAGTATATTTTGATACATTTCTGTAGAAGAACTTCTTAAAAACAGATTCATGCATCAAGGTAAGAATTATTTTATTATTTCAATTTTTTATGATTTTTTTCTGAGGTGGGGGAAAGTGGTGGTATAGTTAGGCTTAGCTCAATGTTGCATGATGATTCAATTTTAGACTGTAGATGTGATTAATTTTTAAAAATGAGCTGTAATAAAAGTATTAATAAAAAAAATAGGCTTTATTTATAAATTTTAATTTGAATATGATAATACAATTAAATTAAAAGTTATTTTTTACATAGGGTCAGGTGGGGGAAAGTGGGTCCGTGGGGTAAAGTGGGGGTATATTGAAAAAAAACTATTTTCTCTTTTAAATTAAGATATTTTGTTAATTCTTTTTTAGAGACATATATTGAGATTATGGCAATTATTCTTATTTTAGTTTTAGAAACTGGAAACAAATTTAATGTTTACAAACTATCTTGTTTATGCTCATTGCATACCGTCAAAAAGTCGACCAGCTAAAATAATCACCCAAGTGATAAAAACTAATACATTATATCACATAAAGCATTTGAATAAGTCACCATTGGGGAATTATTAGACTTTTCTTGCTATTTGGTGGTGAAGATTATATAGAGTTCAGCAATATATGCTACATACTAAGTGAACCTAATTTTGATAGTCATGGGCATTATTTCTTTAATTAAACAATATCTGAAATTTTTTTTTTTTTTTGTGCATTTGTACCTTTAAAAATAATTAAGATACATTTATTTCAGTGTATTTTTATTTAAAAAACAATATTTACACATTTTTATTTAAATATACATTAATTTTGGAACTACCCCCCACTTTCCCCACCATGGGGTAAAGTGGTGGTATCAAAACATGCTCTTTTAAATGTATCACTGTCAGAAAACAATCGAATAAAATTGAGTGGTTATGATTCATGTTTAATCTATATGAATCCAATGTATAGAAAATGCATCAAAAGTTTCATTAAAATAAATTTAATAGTTTGATTTTAGGGCCTTTTCTTAAAAAAGCTTGATTTTACCACCACTTTCCCCCACCCGACCCTATTTATTTTTTTAAATAGTTTTTTATTGTCGAAACTCTTTGAAATTTTTATGAGTTATAACTATAATATTTGCAAGGCCTGTATATATATATATATATGCAAAAATATTGATATTTAGTTGCAAAAGCCACTGGTGTAATATCCATGATGTAAGCAAATATTAACCAGGTTTTTTTTTTTTTAAATGCTTCTAATTCTCTAAATTTGGTTTTCATACGTTATATAATGGATGTATCAGATGACTGTGTAAAGAAATTGTGTTAAAATATCGAGATTTAGTTTCTTTTAGCCTTGAAAAAAGAATGTTAACTAATACAGTAGAAATACATTACAGTGAATGTCACTTATACGAATTTTTCAGTTTAACAAATATTTGAATTGCTGAAAAAAAAATCCTATTTCATTATAAAAATATTCAATTTAACGGATTTTTCAGTATAGTAAATTTAATCAGTGCTCCTCGGAGATTTGTTGTAATGAGATTTCACTGTATTATTTTTATAAACAAGCTATTTTATGCTCATAACCCTTTAAGACCTGACCTACACAATAGTGTAGGTGATAATAAAGAAAAAGAAAAAACATTTTCCTCCATTTTGTTTGATTTAAAGTCGAGCCTGCACCCACAAAATTGCGTGGATACTCCCTTGACATAACCTGACATTGGATGTATATTTTAATCAAATATGATCCTATTAATTAGGGGAAACCACCAAAACTTTTCATTTCTACCAAAAATCTTGCGGTCTTAAAGGGTTAAAGTCGATATGTTTTGTTTTACCGTATTTTGATTTCCTAATCGGATACAGGATTTCCAATAATGTAATAGTAGATGAAGTTGCAAGTAATTCTCAGAGGCTAATTTCTCTGGAAGGGTTAATATTAATATTTCAAAAAACCTAATGTCTTTTTAAAGTAAAATGTACTATCCTTAAGTAAGAGTTATCTGCTTTTCCATATTTTGATAAAAAAAAATAGTGGATGCAGAATTTCAAAGTGTGCTAAAAAAATTAAAATTCACCCGAAGGAACTTTCAGAAAGGAATTTGGTTGAAAAGGGTTAATATTTGTATTTTTTAAACGGGTTGCACTGTTCAAATGAAAATCTAACATATAACTATGTAGTTTGGAATTTTTCTTATTTTCATACTTTGATTTCCAAGGCCGATGCAGATTTTTCAGCATTGCAGAGAATTACATAACCAAACCTTGAAACTTCATAGAAAACTCTTTTCTTGAACCTTAGAAAACTTTTCCTTAAACCAAGATTAAGAGGGTATTTTTTTATTTTCTTGCATTCTGAAAAGTCGAGCCGATCCAAGCTTGGAAAGATGGGGAAAAACAAGTTTTTAAAAGAAATTTTTTCTCAGAGTTAACATTCATATTTTTTTAACAAATTTTCCCGTTAGAAAGTTAAAAGTATTATACTTTGGTGGATATTTTATATTCAGTATTTTAAACTGTTTAGCTGATGAGGCTTTGGATCTTCTCTGCTAGTGATATTCCAGTGTGGATGTTACATGCCATTTTGAGAAAAATTTCATCTTTTTGATGATTGTTCATTTTTACCCGACTGCGAGGAAGGGTTATGTGTTTCACGCGTATCTGGGTATGTGGATTTCTTTATACCCTCGAAACATCCCAACGGCTTGATGGATTTTAATGAATGAGGTCTCTGTCAATTTGTCTTAACCGTCCGATGGTTATAGGCTAGGTTTTTTTTTATAAATTCAAAAAGGTGGCCATAAAATACGAAATGGCGGTTGAGATGAAAAATTTTTTTACGTACCATATTGAGTGGCATATCATTGGATAGGTCTTTCAAAATTAAGACGATGTTTCATTGACTATTTTACAGTCAGAAGCTCCGTTTAAATATTACACGACCTGGAAGCTGTGTAGTTAGGATTTCTAGCTTTACTGCAACTCTAACCTTCATAGACATCTATAGGCCTCATCAAAACAGTGTTTATAGATAGGAACTAATAATTAAACACAACTTAAAAGTCATCAATACAAGTAAATAAAAAAAATAGGTAAGTAATATAAAAAATAGTTTCACATTGATGAGAAATAATTAATTAGTTTGCTTTTTACGCAGTCGGGTTTTTATATATTTTTTTAATTTAATTTTTACTTGTTATTTGTCATTAATATCTCAGCTAATTATTTAAATATTTGAGTCTCAGTGTGTGCATTCGCACAAGTCTTGGACTATGTCATGCACATTTTCAAACCTCTACTTGCAATAGATTTTCCTAGCCATCGCACACAGGCAAACTTAGTGCTTTATTAGTATAGCTTAATATTTCCGATATTTTTATTTATTTATTGCATGCCAGTTGGCATATTTTACCAAGAGTGTTTTGAAAACAGTTTTTTTTTTTTTTTTTGCAAGTCAGTTTTATCTACGTTGCTGCCAGTAGATTGATTGACTTTATGAATAAAAACATAGCACATGCTTATATTTAGTGTGTCCAGCAGTTTGTGTTATAATGGACCTGAACCCGAAAATTCTACTTTAAGACAACCCGACCTGATCATCACACTCTTCAAACTCAAACTGAAATTAAACCATATGCTAATATAATTGCATAAAAGTAGTCTACAATAATATCTTGAATATCAATTTTATCTCTTAAGTAGTAAAATGAACAAATTTCTATACTATTAATGTTGGTAGGTGCCTGTGGGGGTGGGGTCGGCCGAAACTACTCTTTTCACACAGAGATGCGAGAGCAGTGTATAAAAAGGAAATATCGGGGGAACCCGGACTTTCATGTCTCAAGGTAATCCTGTGGGAAATAGGTACCATAGAAATTAATAACTTACCATCTCATTAGAAAACATTGGGAAACAATCCAAAAACAATAAAAAAGAAAAGTGCCCAGCTAAACTGATGGCATTGAGCTCACAGGCTATTCACACTAATTGTATATTATACTCTTATTTTAAAGAATAATGCCCTTCAAAAAAATAAGTGAAGGGGAATTAGCCCCCGTTTCCCCCTTTATACTTAACCAGTGAACCTCCAAATCTAATCAGGGAAGCTCTTTATCATAATAAACCGGTATACCAAATTTGGAGCAAATCGAATAATCCTGCAAAAAAACCATTTATCTAAATTAAGGGGGTGGACTAGCCCCCCTTTATCCTTAACCAATGAATCCCCAAAACGAATCAGGGAAGCTCCTTAACATAATAAACCGGTATACCAAATTTGGAGCAAATCGAATAATTCTGCATGAAAAACCCGTTTATATAAATTAAGGGGGGTGGACTAGCCCCCCTTCCCCCTTTATCCTTAACCAATGAACCCCAAAACTAATCAGGGAAGTTCCTTAACACAATAAACCGGTATACCAACTTCGGAGCAAATCGAATCATTCTGCATCAAAAACGCATTTATCTAAATTAAGAGGGTGGACTAACCCCCCTTTTCCCCCTTTATCCTTAACCAATGAATCCCCAAAACGAATCAGGGAAGCTCCTTAACATAATAAACCGGTATACCAAATTCGGAGCAAATCGAATGATTCTGCATGAAAAACCCATTTATCTGAATTAAAAGGGGTGGACTAACCCCCCTTTTCCCCCTTTATCCTTAACCAATGAACCCCCAAAACTAATCAGGGAACTTCCTTAACATAATAAACCGGTATACCAAATTCGGAGCAAATCGAATGATTCTGCATGAAAAACCCATTTATCTGAATTAAGGGGGGTGGACTAACCCCGTTTTTCCCCCTTTATCCTTAACCAATGACCTCCCAAAACTAATCAGGGAAGTTCCTTAACATAATAAACCGGTATACCAAATTCGGAGCAAATCGAATGATTCTTCATGAAAAACCCATTTATCTGAATTAAGGGGGTGGACTAACCCCCCTTTTCCCCCTTTATCCTTAACCAATGAATCCCCAAAACAAATCAGGGAAGCTCCTTAACATAATAAACCGGTATACCAAATTCGGAGCAAATCGAATGATTCGTCATGAAAAACCCATTTATCTGAATTAAGGGGGTGGACTAACCCCCTTTTCCCCCTTTATCCTTAACCAATGAACATCCAAAACTAATCAGGGAAGTTCCTTAACATAATAAACCGGTATACCAAATTCGGAGCGAATCGAATGATTCTGCATGAAAAACCCATTTATCTGAATTAAGGGGGTGGACTAACCCCGTTTTTCCCCCTTTATCCTTAACCAATGAACTCTCAAAACTAATCAGGGAAGTTCCTAAACATAATAAACCGGTATACCAAATTCGGAGCAAATCGAATGATTCTTCATGAAAAACCCATTCATCTGAATTAAGGGGGTGGACTAACCCCCCCTTTCCCCCTTTATCCTTAACCAATGAATCCCCAAAACGAATCAGGGAAGCTCCTTAACATAATAAACCGGTATACCAAATTCGGAGCAAATCGAATGATTCGTCATGAAAAACCCATTTATCTGAATTAAGGGGGTGGACTAACCCCCTTTTCCCCCTTTATCCTTAACCAATGAACATCCAAAACTAATCAGGGAAGTTCCTTAACATAATAAACCGGTATACCAAATTCGGAGCGAATCGAATGATTCTGCATGAAAAACCCATTTATCTGAATTAAGGGGGGTGGACTAACCCCGTTTTTCCCCCTTTATCCTTAACCAATGAACTCTCAAAACTAATCAGGGAAGTTCCTAAACATAATAAACCGGTATACCAAATTCGGAGCAAATCGAATGATTCTTCATGAAAAACCCATTCATCTGAATTAAGGGGGTGGACTAACCCCCCTTTTCCCCCTTTATCCTTAACCAATGAACCCCCAAAACTAATCAGGGAAGTTCCTTAACATAATAAACCGGTATACCAAATTCGGAGCAAATCGAACGATTCTTCATGAAAAACCCATTTATCTGAATTAAGGGGGTGGACTAACCCCCCTTTTCCCCCTTTATCCTTAACCAATGAACCCCCAAAACTAATCAGGGAAGTTCCTTAACATAATAAACCGGTATACCAAATTCGGAGCAAATCGAATGATTCTGCAAAAAAAACCCATTTATCTGAATTAAGGGGGTGGACTAACCCCCCTTTTCCCCCTTTATCCTTAACCAATGAACTCCCAAAACTAATCAGGGAAGCGCCTTATCACAATGAACCTAGAAAAAAATTTTGAAGCAAATCGGATGTTTCTATCAAGAGTTATCGCGTTACGTACTTACGTACGTACGTACGTACATACATACAGAAAGGGCGGGCACATTAGCTCTCAGGCTTTGATAGCCTGTGAGCTAAAAACGGGAAACTAGCGCACAAAAAGAATGCAAATTTTGGTTTCACTTTTCGAAGTCCAATCGCGAATTTATAAAAATAAGGAAAATTACTAACTAACCGATCGATTTTAAAATTTCAGATATTTTATAAAAAAACACCTACAAATTTTAAATAAGTCAGAGGAGTTGGATTTCGGAGAAGGGAAGGGGGGGGGGGGGGCATGCAAAGAAATTTTTAAAACATAGTGTTTTATACAATAAATATACCGGGTGTCCCAAAAAGGACTGACTGATTTTAAAATTCAATAACTTGCAAACGGTGACAAATATTTAAAAAATTCTTGCAGGAGGGTTATGCATAAGGTCAAAAGTTTTATTACAGTGATTTTCGATTTTAGTTCGAATTACAAACAATAGATGGCGCTGTAAGCAATAGTCGCTAAATACAGGCTCGATTTCTGGTCCTTTCTCTTGTTCCATGCTGAAAAAGGAGATGGAAATGTATTATCCGGGCCACGAAGTACCAAAAATCGAGCCTGAATTCAGTGTCTATTGATCGCAGCGCCATCTATTGTTTGTAATTCGAACTAAAATTGAAAATCACTGTAAAAAAACTTTTGACCTTATGCATAACCCTCCTGCAAGAATTTTTTAAATATCTGTCACCGTTTGCAAGTTATTGAATTTTAAAATCAGTCAGTCCTTTTTGGGACACCCGGTAGTTTCAGATGCGGTTTTTTGACAGATCCCTCAGTTAAATAATTATTAAATGTAAAAATTTCAAAGAGGGGTGGTTGTGTGAATTCCGAGTGGTATTCAGGGTGCACGAAAGTGGACCCATAGAGTGGGGGGATTTTCAAACTTTTTCCGAACCTTTCGTGATATATGATCAGAATGCCCTCCGATCACTCCTCCATATTATGAACCTTTCTGCCCCCGCCCCCCGGGGGGCACTTTTCTAATTTTTTGTGAAATCTCAGCGTTTTCATCATTTTAGATTGGATTATTTTACAGAGCTTTCCCATAAATGTTATTTATGATATGTAAGAATTTCAAAAAGGGTGTATTTCGGGGGTGATGATGTTAGGGCCCCCACTATGGGGCACTTTTCTAACTTTTGCCGACGCCCCTCATGTGAGACATCGTTGGACAGTCCTGTGGCCACTTATTCATGTTATGCACCTCCGGTGTCCCTCCCCTCACTTTTCCCCCTGGGGAAGAACTTTTCTAAATTTTGTCGACACCCCTCATGTGATATATCATTAGAAAGGCCTGTGACCACTCATTCATAATATGCACCTCCCCTACTTTGTGGGCTGGAGAGGCACTTTTCTAAATTTTGCCAATACTCATCATGCAATATAGTGTTAGAAAGCCCCGTGACCACTTATTCATAATTTGCACTTCCCGTGCCCCTTTCCCAAACTTTTACCGGCACCCCTCTTGATATATTGTTAGAAATCCCTGAGCAGTCGAAGCGAAGACTACGGTGCCGTAGGCAGCGGGGATCTGGTTCGAGGTTTGTTCGGTTTTAAATTTAATATGAGTTCAAGGACCCCGGTGAATGCTATAGACGTGTTGCACATGACGTCACATGTCTGAAATCGCTTCCTATGGCGCCCAAATATAAGGTGAATTGGTGCTCTCCATTTGATTTTTTAGACTTATTTGCACTATAATAATTAAAATAAGGAAGATCTAAATCAAAGAGAAAGATAACACGTGCTTTTAACGGCAAACGGGGAGTTCTGTGCTCCACGTGTGTGCTCCAGAAGCTATAGTATCAGTCGTTGCTAATAGCAACGTGACGTCAATGCAAGGGGTCTATACGTTGCTGCAGGCTGTGGGAACCCGGTTCGAGATTTACGTATAAATTAAAGATTCGTTTTAAAGGAGTGATCGGTTAGCAGGCGAAACCAATTAGTTTACTTATTAAAATTCATTCAAATTGTAATTTCATCAAAATCATTAAATTATATTCCTACCAAATCTGTCATCCTCGATTTTCGATAGACTAGTGCACTAGACTTAATTAATCATTTGTCACAGAGCACTTTCATCTCCTCTCTCCCCTTTGTTGATTTCTGCTTAACCGAGCCCTATCTTAATAACTCAACTTCTGTTATTCATACCTCTTCGAGACTAATTCCAATATCCATTAATATCTTAATTATCATCTCATGCTGTCTTAAAGTTAATTTATTAGTAGTTGTTACCACTATTTTAGAATAGTAATTTCAGTAAAATCTTTAAATTATATTCCTGGCTCATCTGCCAGTCCCAATTTTTGACAAAGTACTTAAGTAGTCTTAATTAGATATTTGTTGAAGAGCACTTCCATCTCCCCTCCCCCGCGTCCTACCTATGTGGATTTCTGCTTAACTGAGCCATATCTTAATAACTAAACTTCTATTACTCATATATCATCGAAACTAATTCCAAATTACATTAGTATTTCGTTTATAACCTCTCGCAGTCTTAATTTATGTGTAATGATTACCATTATTTCTGAATAATAATTTCAGAAAATTTCTTAAATTCTTATTCGAGTCCTCGCCTCCTCGACTAATATACAAGTATCTACGGATAGGTTGAATAACCTAGTTTCGTTTGGATATAGACGATTTAGTTTAGAACAGAGTGCGTTCTCTGGCGGTGGAAAGTGAAACTAACAGATATTGCAAAGCATGTGCAGCACTCGTGCTGTATTGTGCCACAGGTACGGGGACCTGTATTGGATGTTCATATAAAACATATTGCGCCCTCTAGCAGTAGAAAGTGGAACTAAAGAATTTAGCAGCACGCCTGCTAAACGATGCAGGAGACAGCGTGGACACAAGTTTGAGTTTCGTTCGGAAGGTGGTTTGTTTAGAACAGTGCGCCCTTGGCGGTAGAAGGTGGAATTAGAAAATTTTGCAGCACACCTGCTATTGGAACTTAAAAAGGCTTATAGTGTGCGCTAATCGCAGCTGTCGGTATAGGAGAATTGTCCCTTTAACTAATGCTAAAGTGCCATTGAAATCATTATTCATTGTAAACGCATTTGAAAGTTTTAAGTTTTCAAATAATTCGATAATGTTTAACTTCTCATATAACACACAACGCTAATGTCACATGAAAGCTGAAATTGTGCAAAAAAGTAATCTTGAACATGATGTCATATCGCGGCATTTCTTGCCGATATCGAATTATTTGGAGGAAAAGTGCCGTCTGTTAAACATCTAAGAATTTTCGGTTCCACTGTATATGTTGGAATTCCTAAACATAATCGCGGTAAACTTGATATGCGTGCTGAGAAGGGGGTACTTGTAGGTTATGCTCTTTGCACAAAAGGCTATCGTGTATGGATCCCCGAAAAAGACAAAGTTATCGAGACCATCAATGTTAGAATAGAGGAACCAGTTAAAAATAAACGGGTTTCTGACCGAAGTTTATTCCATTTGGATGCATTAGATTTAAACGATTCGGAGGTTTCTGATGCTGAAAAATCGTGTGTTGAACCCGATAAACAAGTTAAATTAATTGAGGGGGAGTCGGAGAGTTCTATACCGATACAAACAGTATCTAAATCTCCTACGTTAACTAAACCAAACATCGAGTGGGTTCAAAACGGCTGTTCCTCGTTCAGATGGATCGCGTACCGATATTTATTATAGTATATTGGGGACCAATATGCGTTTAAGATCCCAAAACGATGCTAAAACTTATTGTGAATCTAAAAATATACCTTTCGATCCAAAAATATTTGACTTCAGTGGTAAAAATAACTTTACGGGCATCGTAAATCAGGAACTAGAAGCAAATAGTTTAAATGAATGACAATTAAAGAAGGATCAGGTGAACGTTCCAAATACATTTCATGAAGCAATGCGTTCCCCTCAAGCTGAATTATGGAAGCGTGCAATGGAGGAGGAAATTCAAATTATTAAAGATCGAGAAGTTTGGACTTTAGTAGAAAAACCTCCGAATGCTAGGATCTTGGGAAGCAGATGGGTTTATACTATTAAGTGCAATAAAGAGAACGAAATAATTAGATTTAAGGCTCGTCTCGTTGCACAAGGCTTCCGACAAGAGAAAGGCATTCAGTATGATCAGGTTTTTAGCCCTGTGGTTAATTTCACTATAATACGTTTATTTTTCTCGATTTTAATTTGTGGATTGAAATGGCATCATATTCAAATGGACGTTCGCTGTGCATATTTATATGCCCCTTTGTCGGAAGTTACATATATGAGACAACCAGTTGGTTTCGTAGAATTGGAAACACCAGATCACCTTTGTTTATTAAAGAAAGCTCTATATGGACTCCATCAGAGCGGGCGTGAATGGTTTTACGAACTTCATTCCGTCTTAGAAAGTTTAAATTTTAAGAAGTTCGAGTGGACCAACTGTGTTTATTCTCTTAATTCCGAAATTGTCTTACTGTTCTATGTTGATGACATGATTTTGTTAGGAAAGGATAAAGATCAAATGTTTAAAGTTATAGATGTGTTAAAACAAAAGTTTGACATTAAAGTTTTGGGGGAGACCGTTAAACTACTTGGGATTAACTTTGAACAAACTAAAAATGGTATTTCTATTCAACAAACGGATTACATTGAAAATATTTATGAACAATTTAAAGAATATTATCCTCCTATTGTTTCTTTACCCATTTCAAAGGGGGTTGTATTTTCCAAAAAGGATTGCCCTCAAACTAAATGATGAAATTGCTGAAATGGAAGAAATTCCATATCGTAACTTAATTGGATGTTTGTCCTTTTTGGCCAGTAGGACACGTCCCGATATTAGTTATGTGATTAATCTTCTTTCACAATTTCAAAGCAATCCTGGTAAAATACATTGGTTAGCTTTATTAAAGGTACTTGGTTATGTATATCATACAAGATATGAAAAATTAAGTCTTTCTTGTAATAACTTTTCAATAAATTGTTTTAGTGACGCCGAGTATGCATCTAACCGAGACGATCGGGTATCGATTGGGGGGTTTATTTTATTTTTAAATGATGCTGTAATATCTTGGCGAACTTCTAAACAACGTTGTGTAGCTCTTTCCACAATGGAATCGGAGAATATTTCATTAACCGATGCTGCTAAAGAACTCATTTGGATAATTAACATAATAAAAGAGGGTAAAGAACTACAAATCTTTCCATCTCATTTTTCAGAGTTTAACTTATATTGTGATAACAGAGCTGCTATAGATTTTTCTAACTCTCCTATAGAGAATAGTAAAACTAAGCACATACACGTAAGATATCATTTTTTAAGAAATTTAGTATATGAAAAGTTGTTTAATTTAAAGTATGTATCTAGTAAAGGTTAAAATTCAATATTTGCTTTAGTAGCCAGTGGCCGGTAGAGGCTGTATGTTTAGTAGCCACTACTGTCAAGTTAGTGGCCACTTATCGTAGTTTGTAGATTTAAATAGTTTTACAAGTAATGTTTTTAAAATATTTATGTTACCAAGACATCTTTTAAAATATATAAAAATAAAACTATCCACAGTGTCAGTTTACTTATCCCAACAAAAACAATTAACAGTTATTTTACATTAAAAAAAGAGAGAATTTATCGAACAATGTCGTACAAGACCTAGGTCAAAGATTGGTTCACATCTCCAATACATCACTGTGTAGCCCGAGATGAGAATTCTTTCTGAAAATAGGCCTAAAATATTTCCTGTTTGACAAAATTTGCCATTAATTTTTGAAATTGTTTTAAGAAATTTGCAATTATTTTACGCAACCTCTTGCTAAAATTCACAATTTTTTCGCCGATCGTTCAACAGAATTCACGATTTTTTTTCGCGATCATTCGACGAAAGTGACGATTTTATTATGCGATCTCTTGATGAAATTCGCGATTTTTTCTACGATCAATTCACGAAATTCGCGACTTTATTTCCTCGATCTTTCGCAAAATTCGCGATTTTATTCCACGGTCGTTTGACGAAATTTACTTTTTTTGCGATCTTTAGACGAAATTTGCGTTTTTTTTTCGCGATCTTTTGACGAAGTTTGCGTTTTTTTCGCGATCTTTTGACGAAGTTTGCGTTTTTTGCGATCTTTTGACGAAGTTTGCGTTTTTTCGCGATCTTTTGACGAAGTTTGCGTTTTTTTTCGCGATCTTTTGACGAAGTTTGCGTTTATTTCCGATATTTTGACGAAATTTGCGTTTTTTCGCGATCTTTTGACGAAATTTGCGTTTTTTTTCGCGATCTTTTGACGAAAATTGAGGATTTTTCGCGATTTTTTGATGAAATTTGTGGTTTTTACGCGATCCTTTCACGAAATTTTCCTTTTTTTCAGCGATTTTTTGATGGAAATCGCGAGTTTTTTTCCGCGATTCTGAAATTCACAGCAAATTTTCTCAAAGGTTACAGAATGGTGGAGCTGTGTTTTTTCTGCACCTGATTAACGAAATTCCCGTTTTTTCAAGATCCTTTGACGAAATTTACTTTTTTTTCGCGATATCTTGACAAAATTTGCACTTTTTTCGCGAACTTTTGACAAAATTTGCGGTTTTTCGAGATCCTTTGACGAAATTTGCAGTTTTTTCGCGATCTTTTGACGAAATTTACGGTTTTTTCGCGTTCTTTTAACGAAATTTGTGGGGTTTTTCGCGATCTTTTGACAAAGTTTGCGGTTTTTCATGATTTTTTGACGAAATTTATGGTTTTTTTGCGATCTTTTGACGAAATTTACCGTTTTTTCGCGATCTTTTGACGAAATTTGCGGTTTTTCCCCTATCTATTTGCGAAATTTAAGGTGTTTTCGCGATCTTTTGACAAAATTTGCGGTTTTTCGTGATTTTTTGACGAAATTCACGTTATTTCGCAATCTTTAGACGAAATTTGCGGTTTTTTCGCGATTCTTTGACGAAATTTGAGATTTTTTTCGCGATCTTTTGACGAAATTTACGGTTTTTCATGTTCTTTTAACGAAATTTGTGGGTTTTTTCGCGATCTTTTGACAAAATTTGCGGTTTTTCGTGATTTTTTGACAAAATTTGAGATTTTTTTCGCGATCTTTTGACGAAATTTACGATTTTTCGTGTTCTTTTAACGAAACTTGTGGTTTTTTTCGCGATCTTTTGACAAAATTTGCGGTTTTTCGTGATTTTTTGACGAAATTTGAGATTTTTTTTTCGCGATCTTTTGACGAAATTTACGGTTTTTCGTGTTCTTTTAACGAAATTTATAGGCTTTTTCGCGATCTTTTGACAAAATTTGCGGTTTTTCGTGATTTATTGGTCTTTTTGCGATCTTTTGACGAAATTTACCGTTTTTTCGCGATCTTTTGACGAAATTTGCGGTTTTCCCTCTATCTATTGGCGAAATTTAAGGGGTTTTCGCGATCTTTTGACGAAAATTGCGGGTTTTTGCGATACTTTGATGAAATTTGCGATTTTTACGCATTCCTTTCACGAAATTTGCGTTTTTTCCGCGATTCTTTGACGGAAATCTCGTCTTTTTTCGAGATTCTTATGAATTTCTCGTTTTTCCCGTGATTCTTTGACGATTTTTTTTGCGAACGATTGACGAAATTGATATCTTTCGGCGACCATTTGTCGAAATTCGCGATACTTTTATGCTGATTTTTTTTAATTTTCGGAACCAAATGCCTTCAATGTGAACATCAACGCGATTTTCTTTTTCTTTTACGATTCCGCGGAAATCGCTGATCGATTAAAAAAAATAAAAAAACGAAAAAGTGGCATTTCTGACATGTACTATTACATGAAAAATAAAGATCGCCACTTTGGCGATCAGATGCACATCATAAAGTCGCCAATTTTTTACATTTAGTCGCCCTGTGGCCGGTGGCGACCGGGAATTTTAACCTTTAGATCTAGTAATGAAAACTTAGCTGATTATTTTACAAAACCACCTACTAAAATTACACTTGAAAAATTTAGAAAGAGAATTTTTGAGAATTAAAGTTAATTTAAAATGCTTTACTTTTTCTAGTTGTACTTATTTCATATTGAACTGGGATCTTGCTGTACTGGAGTTAAAGAAGAAAGAAAACTAGCATTCTTTTGGAAAATATTTAAATACCTTTTTAATGAAACTGCATATAAAGTTTTGAATTAAAGTTTCATTTTTTAATTACAAGTTTAACATCTTCCAGATGTGTGGAAGGCGGGCCATTGATGTCATATCGCGGCATTTCTTGCCGATATCGAAATACGGCATAGGTATCAACGTTTAAAGTCATTTTGCTTTGCGGCCCAATTCTGAGACTGCTCGATATCGATGTTTGTTTTCTAGCTCAGCTACGAAATCTTCTCAGCTTTTAACTTACGAGCGTTTCGTTTTTCACAAGATATGACGTCATACATTTACGAATTCCACGCATCTGGAGATGAATGACTGAATTCAACTTAGGTATTGCGTCATCGTGCCGATGACGTATGCTGGTTTCTAATTGGATGATTTCTATAACTGCATGTTTCACTGTTAGTTACGAAGTGGTATTCTGTTTGTGGGTATATATTGGAGCGACTTCATGTTCAGAGGGCTCGTTTCTGCATGTTATATTTCAGTAATGTAACTGATATTAGTAAAGGCTCAATATATGAGCTGTTTAAGTTCTTGGCCGAAGTTATGGCCATATATTGTTATATTTAATACATTTAATCATGTTTTTAATTGGTTTTAATAAAGTTATGTTTGAATTATATCCTAACTTATTTCTGCATGTCAGTGGACACTTAATCTTAAACTCTGCTTTAAGTTGCTGTGGCTTCTAGGCCTAATTTGCCCTAGCAGAACGTTAGAACAAATTAAAAATACATGTAACGTAATGTGTTTGCACGGGATTTTCCAAAAGCGATAAGTTATCTTTTCTCCACCAGAGGCCGTATTCAATTGCTTGAATCGCCCGTACGGTACAGGGACGCGTATCAGAGATTCATATGAAACATATTGCGTCCTCTAGCAGTGGAAGGAGGTACTAATGGGTTCTGCAGCAGTCCTATACGATGGCTGGAGCAGCAGGGACACATGTCGGAGGTTCGTTTTTTGGATAAAATTCATATAATTTCACCAGCGCGTGCGCAGCACGTCCACTATACAATGCCGTATACAGCGGAAATTCGAACACGAGGTTCGTATATTGTAAAATTTTCATATTAATTCGACATTCGTTTTATTCAAGGTTCGTATAAATTAGAGGTTCCGATGTAATTAGGAGCCCGCTGTTGGGCGAAGCCAGCTAGTCTACTTATTAATATTCATATCACATCATATAGTTTTCATCTGAAAGATACTTAGAATAATTTTTTATTTGAAAAAATGGGTCAACCCTAACTTGAAACGATTAAAATCTACCCGAGTCCCGAGTTGCAATGAAATAAAATCTGATTACCCTACACGAAGTAGAAGTTATTTTCTGTCCTAACTAGCAACCCACATTCTTGAACTTGACGATACTCATCAACAAATAGAATGAAGAGGGCCACCGTGGTTGAGTGGTTAAAGCACCGCGTCGCTAATCACCTGAGAGCGTAGGTAGGTTCAACTGCCGCTGGCTCCGTTGCACACTCCTAGTGGAGCTCCCGGATGTAATTCCCTAATGTTGTAAATTTCCTTGTGCTATCTTGTCCTTGTATATTGACGATGACTTATAAGCGGCATTTGATGTCAAGCACAAAAGTCAGACGTATATGTTCAATAAATAAATAGAATGGAGATAATGACAAGCTTTTGTTCAAAACCCTTTTAACCTATCGGATATTTATCGTATGTCGCCTAAGTAAGATCCAGTAGATGGAGCATTCATAAATGAGGGCACTTGATACCTTTCCTACTCCCGTCTGCATCTGCCATATTTAGCCGCGTCTTGTGCGGAGGACGACTATCGATCAAAGTCATATATGGCGTACGTGGATGGTGCGGAAAGAACGCGTTTTTCGTCTGCAGAGCTATCCACCGTGGAAAATTGATATGTCCACTCTTCTCTTGAATCTTTTATTAATCAGATCGCGCGCAACGCCAGGAGCGTATTCTGAGCGCTGTCTGAACGATTTCAATATCATTAGTGTCGGAAACAATAATAGAGAAAAATGTTGCCATTGAAATGAACAACGACAGCGTTCAGAATCGAATTCATAGTCAAACGTCTGTCATAGCAAACTTGCATCTTCCAGAGCTTCAAAATACCTATTTGAGCTAGTGATACACATTAACGAATACTAAATTGGCGATCAAGGATTCTCAAGATGCTTGGCGATTTGTTTTTGTCCATCCTTAGTTATACATGTATGTCCGCAATGTTCTCATATCAATCGCTGAACGAATTTAAAGGCAACTTTTTTCACTGCACCTTGCATTACGGAAGGATTTAATATCAGAGTAGTCATCATATTATGTATGAACTCTTTTAATATAAACCGTCAACTATACAGTTAAAAATATCATGAAAAAATACCTCTGTTTTTAAAGGCTATCTATTTTCTGACCAATGAGAACGCTACATAGGTGGCTATGTAGCGTTCTCATTGGTCAGAAAATAGATAACCTTACAAAACAGAGGTAATTTTTCAGACTACTTTTAACAGTGTATTTTAATTTACGATTGTTTTCTGTGATACAAACATTTGCAATACGCAAGTTGTAATAAGCTGATGATCTTTTTATCAGCCAATCACAACTGCCCGGTTGACCTCCAATCGCACGCACAATCCTCTCCGCTACCAATCAATGGAGGATATTCCATCTCCGTTTTGATCACGTGGTCAAGGTAAAAACTTCTAGCGTAAAGAAGGGAAGGCTCCGTAGACGTGTAATTAAATCCCCGTTAGCCAATGAAACAGTTCATGAGGCAAAGCAGTAGTATCTTCCTTTCTTATCAGTTAGAAGTTCCTTGGGTAAATTACCGGTATCACGTGACTTTTTTCAGCCTCGAACCCATATTTGGAATATCCTCCATTGCCCTCAACGGATATTTGACCGATTTGTGACGTCATTTGAAACTGTAACGAGGCTAACGAAAAAGACAGGCTACCGCGGTGGGTCCGATTCTTCTTTTTTTACAGACCGCTGGAGTCATGTGATGCTCGAATGCACCAATGAAAGTTTGCGAAAAGAGCATCACGTGACTCCAGCGGGTCTATAAAAAAAAAAAAAAGAATCGGACCCACCGCGGTAGCCTGTCTTTCTCGTTAGCCTCGAAACTGTAATTGGTGACTGGTCTATTAGACGAATGAGACAAGTCAACAAATATTAGCTTCAGCGAAAATGCCAGAGTCAAAAAGATGTTTAACGATTAATTTTTGATCAAAATCCTTTCAATCAATCTTTATTTCCCCTATGTCGCCACTCTCATACGGAGGAACCCGTACTTGTTCTCAACATGATCATGTTTACCAACCACAACTGGTCGTGTTTATAGCGTACCTAGACATGAAAATGGATGAGTGTATAAGATTTGATTTGATGAGACGATTCTGATGATTCGCAAATCGCCAAGCACCTTGGAGAGATATCCACTGTCGTCCAGCATGTCTGACTAAGGAGTCCACAGATTAAATATCTCATAAATAATATGTAAAGTATTTAATCTGTGGCGGAGCCTAGATATGATGCACAGTTTGTGCTTAGAGATACACACGCGTTTGTAAAGGACTTTACCCATGTGACGTCAGCCGCGGGTAAACAGAAGAAAAACACCAATAGGCGTGACGAACATTTTAACACTGCTTCCCCTTCGTCCAATAAACAGTTCTTTTCGGATGGTATCTACCCGCATAGGCGTGGCTGTTGCCATTCGTGGGTAAAGTCCAATGCGTAAACTGTAATTTTCAATAGAGCTGTGCAAGGTGACGTCACGAACAGGTTTTTGCTGCTGCTGTAGGACAGCTATCGCTACCTTTATCAATGTTTTTTCTGTTTGTGTGTCCTACAGCTTTTTTCATTGTTCTCCGGTAAAAGTCACGTGATGTGAACTGCTCTATATCGCATTTTATAAAAACTAATTTCCAATATCACAAACGTTTTATAACGCAGTGTACTTGAAATCTGCCTTTATGTATTAGAGAGTGGCGAAATGGGCTCCACTTTACGCATGTGACATCAGCTGCAGGTAAGCAGAAGGAAAACGCCAATGGATACCCATGTGACGTCAGCCGTGGGTAGATAGAAGAAAAACACAAGAATATGGCATGAAGATATGTATAATACAAGGCATGAAGAATATTTTAGCACTGCTTCCCCTTCGTCCAATAAGCAATCTTTTTCGAAGGGCACCTGCCGGCAGAGGTGTGGCTGTTGCCATTCGTGGGTAAAGTCCATAGGCATGAAGAACATTTTAACATTGCTTCCCCTTCGCCCAATAAACAGTCTTTTTCTGAGGGTATATTCCCGCAGAGGCGTGGCTGTTGCCATTTGTGGGTAAAGTCCATTCGATCAGTAAATATAGACCTTTGAAAATTAAAGGGTATATGTGCCCCTGGTAATGGAGGATATTCCATCTCCCTCCGTTTTGATCACGTGGTCAAGGTAAAAACTTCTAGCGTAAAGAAGGGAAGGCTCCGTAGACGTGTAATGTAAATCCTCGCTAGCCAATGAAACAGTTCATGATGCAAAGCAGTAGTATCTTCCCTTCTTATCAGTTAGAAGTTCTTTGGGTAAATGGTGTAGATATTCCATCTCCGTTTTGATCACGTGGTCAAGGTAAAAACTTCTAGCGTAAAGAAGGGAAGGCTCCGTAGACGTGTAATGTAAATCCCCGCTAGCCAATGAAACAGTTCATGAGGCAAAACAGTAGTATCTTCCCTTCTTATCAGTTAGAAGTTCCTTGGGTAAATTACCGGTATCACGTGAATTTTTCCAGCCTCGAACCCATATTTGGAATATCCTCCATTACCGGTATCACGTGACTTTTTTCAGCCTCGAACTCATATTTGGAATATCCTCCATTATAAGATAGGGTGTCTTTATAAGAGAGTTGGACATACGCGCATGGCCAGACTGGAGGTTTTGTCCAAGCTATGGCAAATCCCAATTTCATAGCTGGCAATTCTCGCCTGAACGAATTCGATTGATCAATTTCAGCCACGTGACCCCAATCCAACAATTATTATAAAACTAGTAAAAATCAACAGAAATTAGTGGATTAACAAAATGCATACCACCTTGCTAAGTTATTTCCTGGGATATGACGGGAATAGACGATTTCAGTCATGACATTTTGGTTGGAAACTGACTCCAAACAAACGGTTGCTATGTTGTATTTTCTATTTTGTTTGTGTGTTGCAGCTATATCTTATGTCTATATCTCACGTCTAAGTGTTTTAATACTTGATATGTACTGGTAACATTTTCCACGATTTATATTTAAAAACAAATGACGTATAGCAACCGTTTGTTTGAAGTCAGTTTCCAAGCAAAACGTCATGACTGACGTCACACTGAAAGCGTCTATTGAAACTTGTCCACCGCCTAAGCCTGAGCGTTTACACAAAAATGGAGACTGCTGAAGGTGGATGTTTTTCAGGTGGTGAACGGTCCCTTGAATTTTGGCACCAACAATTTTCAAAAGTTTTTTCACTTTATTTTTCTGAGATTAAACAAGTCAAAGAAATCTTTTATAAAATACTAGTGTCTAAATTTAAGGGACCCTACATATGTTAAAAAAATCCGCCTTCGGCATCCGCCATTGTTGTGTCAGCACTCAAGCCTTGTATTTAGGGGGTGGTGACTGGTCTATAAGACGAATGAGACAAGTCAACAAATATTAGCTTTAGCGAAAATAGCAGGGTCACAAAGATGTTTGACGATTCATTTTTGAGCAAAATCGTTTCAATCAATCTTTATTTCCCATATGTCGCCACTCTCATACGGAGGAACGCTACATACTTATTCTCAACATGATCATGTTTACCAACCACAACTGGTCGTGTTTATAGCCTACCTCCACATCAGAATGGCGGACTGTATAAAACTTGATTGGATGAGACGATTTTGAAGAAAAGCAAATCGCCTAGATATGAGAAAGGTGACATATGATGCTCAGTTTGTGCTTAGAGATACACACGCGTTTGCCGAAATTACGGCAAACATAGGCTTTTTATTTTCCAGAATTTGGCTATACTCGCTTGGACGAGTTCAATTATGTATGACCGCGACCAACGACATACAAGGCCAGTTCATGACTTTAATGCTGCGTTTACACTATATGGCCTGTCAGGTCTATAAACGTCACACGGAATGGATCATCTTTACACGGCTATTGGCACAAAACGACGGGTGTACCAATCATCGTGTAAAGATGACCCACTCTATGTGACGTTTTAAAAGACAGGAACTGGCCTTGTATGTCGTTGGTCACGGTATGACAAGCTAACAAACATTAGCTTGGCGACGGCAGACCCGCCAAGATGTTTGGCGATTTGCTCCTGTCCAGAATCGTTTCAACCAATCAAATATTTTACACCGTATCCGTCGCCTCTTATATCTAAGCTCCTATTGGCATAATCGAACTCGTTCAAGCGAATATCGCCAAATTTTGGAATAGGAAATGCCAAGATTTGCCATAATTTGAGCAAATGTATCTGTCTAGGCACCGTCTGAGCATCATATGTCACCTCTCACATATCTAGGCTCCTATTACTATAGACAGCTTGCATTGACGTCACATTGCTATTAGCAATGACTGATGTTCTAATCTGGTGTTGCATCTGGAGCCCACACGGAACGTCAGAACTCTCCGTTTACCGTTAAAAACACGTGTTGCCTTTCTGTTTAAATTAGATTTTTCTTATTTTTATTATTATAGTGCTAATAAGTCAAATGGAGAACACCACATTCGCCTTATATTTGAGCGCCATATGAAGCGATGCCAGTTTCTTCTGAACATGTGACGTCATGTGCAAGCCGTCTATTTATGGTGCGTCATATTAACGTCCCCTAGATATTTGAGAAAGCCTTGACACGCGTCATAAAAACGTCACACAAAGCAGGCAAAACAAACAAGAAAGATCATTCGTTACCTCGTGGATATCCACCAGCTAATGAATGAACTTTTTTCTTTGTTTTGCCTGCTTTGTGTGACGTTTGTCAAGGCTTTCTCAAATATCTAGGGGGCATAGACCCGGCGGGTACACCGGTACAGACATGAGGCACAAAGCGTGAATCCGGAAACAGCTAGTTCTGTTTCTTTCCTGTTAACTGTTAACAGAAGAGAAATAAATTTGAATTTCAAAATTTGTATCCTGTCTCATGCAATGTGCTGCGATTCTCCCTGACGCCCAAATGCTTGTTTACAGAAAAATATGTTGCCAATTTTTCTTTTCACAATACATCAACGAGGATGTGTCTATGCACTCAAAAAGGAACTCTTCGCACGTTTTCGTGCTCGCTTAGCGATATCTTTTTTCAATCCACTGTTGAAGGGCGAGTCCTCATCTCTATAGACTTTCAATATCAGGACACTTTTAATAAAACTAAAGAGTTGAATGAGCCAGGATGAAGTTTTTACATACAGCCCAAAAACGAATCGCAAATTGATTCTCAATCTCTCAAGAAACGATCTGAAATTCAGTCTAGAGTGCCTCTGTACGAGAATGGCGACGTAGGATAATCAGATCATGTTTAGACAGATGCATTTGTGTTTTGTTGCTGTTTGTGACGGCCGAATATTTACATGAGAAATATAAGCCTTACATGCGTTGTGTTCTCCGGAGCTCTCAGGTCTTTCTAAAAAGAACCTAACCCGTATTTACGCAAGGTTTCCAAAGATTTGAAGAAAACTACGAAATACTCCAAACGTTTAGGTCAACGAGCGCGATTGGATTTGACCCAGCACCTCTCCTTCTCGTCAGCTATGACAGTAGAACCTCTCAGCCACCAGACGCGTTTGTCCAAACTATGTCAAACCCAAACCTACATTCCAGAACTTGGCTATACTCACCTGGGCAAATTTGATTATTCGAGTGAGACTAGGGCTCCTCGGGATGAGATTGCCGGCATGTGGAATAGAAAATTCGATTAGTTCCCATCGATTCTTGACTAAAGCGAATTCCACTAACGTCAAGCTGATGTTTCCTAACTATCTTAGTTACGATCGTATTATCGAATATCGAACTTGCCCAGATGAGTATCGCGAAGTTTGGAATGAAGGTTCGTCATAATTTGGACAATAAGGCGCGCCACACACCAGAGAGACATGCGACAATAATCATGAGACATGAGGCAAATTCTGCTGTTCAAACCGGTTTTTTCTTTGTTAACAGAGTGCAATTGTCGCATGCCTCACTCTTTTCTGCCGCATGTTTCCCTGGTGTGTGGCGCGCCTAACGTCTAAGCACAGTATGAGCATGTATCCTGTACGTATGTTGCATAGTGTTTCTTTTGTGGTGTAACGGAGCAACGTAGATAGGAACCAATGAAATATTTGGAAAACTGTCGCAGGAGGAGCCAGCCTTGTTCGTCGTTTTGCGGCAATTATTGTCTCTTCAAATTGTCCAGTGTAATTAGAAACTTACGGGTTGCTTGGGATATCCGAAGATCGTACACGAATCATGCACGCTGATATCCTTTTCGTCCAACGCGTTGTTGTAGGAATGAACAGGCCTTCAAAGGTTTTGGGGTACAGCGAGGAATACTGCATAGCTACGAGTAGCGCCACAGGTCCTTGACTGGCAAGAAGCGAATCAAGGACCAATGGCGCGACCAGAGGTGATCTAATCGCCGTCATATGAACAGAGCCTAAATCTACAAATACGGCGCCAATTAAAATTTTATTCATCGACAGGAATTTGGGCAGAAATTTGACGATCCTATAACCATCCAATTATCAAACAGTGCATGTGGGCACGATTTTTGTTCTAAAATGGCCGTAGTTCTCAGGGCCCGACTAGCAAGTTTCTGAGCTCAGGGTACTTTCAAATTTCGTGTCCCTTGATTGGTTGATTTACTGATACTAGTTTTTTTTTCACATATTAGATATTACACACTTTTCCGAAAAGTGTAAAGTAAAAAAATTAAGTATTCCGGAAAATTGAAAAATAGTTCCAATAAATTATTTTTTCTATTATTTATTGAAATGTGCTTTTAACCATTCAGATATATTTTTGCCATTTCATCGTATTGATATCTCAAATATCCTATTTTTTCACAATATGACTTTTAATAGAAATTTAGATGAAATTATGAAAAATTTTGTGCCCCTCAAAAATTTCGTGTCCGTGCGCCTGAAGTTCTTCAATCACAGCTGATTGTATTGAAGATGCTTGATTATTCCATAGCATCTTGTCAGAATTGTTTGTCATCATCATGCTTAGATAGTATTCGTTAAAATAAGTCACGTATAGTTTGGAAACATTGCTGATGCTTGTCGACTGCTGATGTAAGTTTAAAACCTTGTAGAGTCTAGTTTTAAGAGCTTATCTCAAAAGTGAAAGTTCATTCAAAACAAATCGATAGGCATTTTGTTTGCAAATCGGATTTCGTCGATGTTGATACAGGCTGACAAATTGATGATTTTGATTCGGTGGATACAAACTGAAAGATTGCATTCCAGGTCCGGCGCAACATCGCGTGGGGCTTTGGCAAAGCAGTTAGTATTACTCAATGTATACTGAGATAGTAGACTAATAATTTTTTTAATTATGTGTATCATACGTAATATAGATAATACAAAAAATATTGTTTTAATTCACACTCCCAGGATCATCAAATCTATACAGCCCTGACAATTATGTCAATTTCGTCTGTAAGAAATAAAGTTAATAGTCATTTTTTTCTTGCGAAGAAAGATTTAAAAACAAATCTAGAACAAAAAAAATATTATCTTATGCGGAGGAAACGTTCTTTTGAATTATATATAAAGAGTCGGAACCCTGGTTTACCCGATGGTTAAGGCGGCCCTGTTGCGATCAAGTGCTTGAAGCTGTTACATTGAAACCAACAAGATATATGTCTTTGGTTGAAACTAACCGTGACGTGAAGTAAGTAGTCACTTTTGTTGGCTCCATTGGACGCACCCTGATAAAAACACTCTACCAGCAACACCGTAAATTAATGCAGATGACAGCCAATGTTGTCACAAAAATAGTACTTTCTCTTATATCCACCTCATAGCACGTAGGTATAGTACCTTGTACAATACCCATACAGTAAAGAGAAATAATAGAGATGCAGTATGACGTAAAAACGGTTTGCAATATGATGCCGGTTATCGCTCAAATTCAAATGCCCCCATTTGGCCCAAATAAAACAAGCACGTGGAATAAGGGCCGAATTCTTTGACGTCACCTGTGCATTTCTCTAAATAAAAGTGAGCTGTTTATGTTTAAGTTTAATCCTTTAAACAAAAAAGAAGAATGGTAACAGCGATTTTTGGGCAATAACAAACGTCCAACAAAAGAATTTTGTTCCTTTCGAACTTACGCTTCTGATACTGATGCTAAAATACATATGATAAAATAATCAAATAATTCTTACTTGTGAAATGATATATTAGTCATTTTAAACCCAAATTTTAATCATACCTAATTCTTACTTGTGAAATGATATATTAGTCATTTTAAAATTAAATTTTAATCATATCTATAGTCAACACGCGAATAAGGAATAACAATTCCTAATGGTAAAAGCAAAAGCAAAGAAATGTAGGTTTGAATTGACAGACGCGTCAAAGCAAGTTATTGTGTGTTGGGCTGGATGTAATGAATATGAATTTTAGAGCTGCATTTCCGGCGTCACCTCCAGACACCACACCTCAACACTATCCTTTCTCTTTACTCTGTGGCTTATAAGGAAAGGGCACGTTTACAAACACTTCCGTCAAACAATCTACCACTACATTTTTATCATAGCGATGATTGCAGGAATGGCGACGTAGGCCAATCATATCATAGATCTGTTAAATACCAATCAAATTCCCGGAGGTCATGTGTATAGTAGGCGTAATAATGAATGAACAGGTTTTCCTTGCTGACCAACAGTAATTCGACCAACAGTGACGTCAGCTGCCCTTTCCTCGAGGCTAACGAAAAAGACAGGCTACCGCGGTGGGTCCGATTCTTCTTTTTTTACAGACCGCTGGAGTCACGTGATGCTCGAATGCACCAATGAACGTGTGCGAAAAGAGCATCACGTGACTCCAGCGGTCTGTAAAAAAAGAAGAATCGGACCTACAGCGGTAGCCTGCCTTTCTCGTTAGCCTCGCCCTTTCCTTATACCTAACCACTCTTGCTAAGTAACGTGCTTCTATATGAGTGGCGACGAGGCTAACGCGGTGGGTCCAATTCTTCTTTTTTTACAGACCGCTGGAGTCACGTGATGCTCGAATGCACCAATGAAGGTGTGCGAAAAGAGCATCACGTGACTCCAGCGGTCTGTAAAAAAAGAAGAATCGGACCCACCGCGGTAGCCTGTCTTTCTCGTTAGCCTCGGAGTGGCGACATATGATGTTAAGATTTTGTTTAGACATGCGCGTTTGTCCAAACAAATGGACTTTACCCACAAAGGGCAATAGCCACGCCTCTGCGGGGGAAAAACCTCCGAAAAAGTCTATTTATTGGACGAAGGGCGAGCAGTGTAAAAGGTTCTTCACAGGACCGATTATTTCTCCCACTGGCTGGACGCCCTGATTGGCTGAGATTTCTCAACTGAAACTTGGCGACGATTTGATGAAGATAAGGATTTTTCCACCAGCTGGATAGGAAAAGAAGACGCTGGATAGGAAAAGAAATTAATACGCATTTCTTTACGAGGGCTGTGCGCGATGTCTTTTTAAAATACAATTTGTTTAAAATAATAAATGTTAGCAAGTTAACAAACAATTTAGTTTTTCAATGTTTTAATAAATTGAATAAATCGGGAGCGAGAGATATTATTCAGTTAACTGATTTCAGCATAATAAAATGATTTGAAAAAAAAAAAAAAAAAAGAATATCAATTAAAACAAGTATATTATTAAACTAATATCTGGCTGGGAAGTAAATTGAACTAAATTTATAAAAATTGCTTATCCCAAAGGAAAATTTAATTTGATTATAATTTAATACTTTATTCTTTTTGTTATGGATGTGGGGAGAGGGGTGGTGGAGGGGGCATAATAGTATAATAATCAACCGAAGAGAAATAACTTTTATTGATTTTTTTTCAACATGTATGTATGTTGAAAAATTTAGGCTATTAAAATTTAGGAAATATATTTAGGCTCAAAATATTACTTATATCTAATTTCAAACAAGAGTGAATTAGCAAAATATATAGCAACTCAGAAAATACTTATAAGTATTTTATTAATATTAATTAACATATAAAAGTGAGTAATAACTAATAATGCAATGGTTATAAAAATGTAAGTTAAAATCAGAAAATCATTACAGAAATAAAAGTTACCATTGAAATGCATATATTATATAAAATACATTTCTCACCATGAGTATCAATATTAAAATACTTTCTTGACTATCCAAAACCTAGCTCATAAATTAAAAGTTGAATTTACAAGAAAAAATATAGTTGCTTTCATACACTCGTGGGTTAGTAATTTTTTTTTTTTTTTTTTTTTTTAGTTTAAAATTTGTGCAATTTAAAAACTGTAAAAGTCTGTGCAAATTCATAACCCACTACTTGCAATGATTTGTGGGCGAGGACGGGGGAGGGGATTATGGGATAAAACCTTTCTCTTATAAATTAATATGCATACAAAATCATTATAACCATATCAACATTAACTGTTACATGATGGGGCAAAATAACTTAAAGAAAAGCACTGTTTATATAAACAAAAAATCTTGAAATTTACACAACTGTCTCAAGGCTTCATAATAGGACATCGAATCTTCAATGCAAAATAAGGAACAATAGCAGCGCAGCAAAGTAAAAGTGTTACTGCTACTTCAGTTTTTCACATTGTGTCTTTTATTTTACTCTGGAGATTGAAAAAGGAACTCTTTTTAAGAAGTCTTCAAATAATTGAATTGTAAAACATACTGCCTTTTTTTAGTTCATTGTACTTTCCATTGCGTACATTTGTAATGTGTCAAGTACTTATTAAAATGTACAATATATCCATGAAAAACAACAATAATGGTAAAAACAATAATGGTAGCAGCAATAAAACTTAATTTTTTATGTTTAAAACGAGTGCTTATAACTAGAATGTTTATAGTAATGGATGAGCTATGTGGCTTATGACTAATAATTTTACTTAATAATATTTAAAAAAATCAACTTTAACTGAAAAGCTATGTGATTACATTTAATTTTTAAGCTACAGTTAACAGATTGTAACTAGAACATTTAAAAAAATAATAATAATTGCTTTTATTTGTAAAATTAAACTGAATATTTTCCTCATGGCTTTGCCTTGGATGTTTTATAATCTAGGTTTTTATTAGCAATCTCAGTCAAAGCAGTCAGATAATAATCTTCAAGAGCGTATGGAAGAGGGGGGGGGGGTCTCATGGGCGTCCCATTCAAATGAAGACTAAAACACTTGAGTTGTTAAAAATATCTTGCTTTTAGCTTTGATTATTTATTCATCTCTGACAAAACATCTCCGTGCATAAAAAGATATACTTATATGATTGCATTTATAACTGGTCAAATCAGCAGATCATTGCCATCAAACGTCAGACCTACATTTTGATTTTTTTTTATTTTTTTTTTAAGTATTTCAAACGTTCATCCCGCAGTTTCATTTCTTTGATATTAGTATTACTAATTACTATAAGTAATATTTCAGGTAATTTAAGTCTTACGTGAAATACAACTAGTGACGCTGATACCACAGTACTATTTTTTTTTCTTTTTTTTGAGGGGGGGGGGGGGTGGTAACACATTCCAACATACTTGAAAAGTGTTTATTAATTCCGTTTGTCTGTCTATCCGCACTCGTGTAAATATTCCCAGATTACCATAAAATTGATATATGTTATTGGGGTTTACTATGACATGTTCACTATTGAAAATGAAGTATGTAGCATTTACGTGTCATTTACAGGGATATTCAAAAGAATTACATTACATTACGGCCTATGGGGATAATTGTTTTCGGTGTGTTTAAATTATTTTAAATTTATGTATATCACTAAGATGTACTGCAAGGCACTTGTCAAACCAGATGTACATATAATGTATCGTTCATTTATAGCGACACACAAAAGATATTGACTACAATATGAAGAATAAATGCTGGAAGTACGCTTTCAGTTGTAGTACGCATTTTAAAAATTAACTATTTTTTTTTATATTACTTGATGTGTATAAATTCGATATATCATATACAGGGCTGCACAAAATATCTCATCTCCATTTATTCATGGAAATTGCTGAATAGGAATTTTAAAATGCATTTACTTGAACTAACTATTTAGCATACTGTGTAGTATTCATACAAATCTATAGATCATATATAGGGCTGCCCAAAAAATTCTGATATTTTTTCGACTATTGATGGTAACTGCATATTTTCTTTTTTCAAATGCATTATGCATTTTCTAAATTGCTTTTTAGATATATTTCATTTATTTAATTTATTAATTATAAAAAATTAACTAAATTTTTGTTACAGTATTCTGAATGTATTGGAAAGTGTTTATAATTGATGCTGACCACATGATTTTTCTTTCTTGTTTTTTAGTCAAATTATTTCAGAGGAATGATCTCCCCCCCCCCCCCCACACACACACTCTCCCCGGTTAGCGTTTCATTAATTTGATAACTGTAATTCTCTTGAATTCAGAATTATAAATCTTCTATCTAAAATAATTAAAATAATAATCTCGTGATACTGACATTAACAACTGAATGACAGTTTTTTTCTCATAAATAATTTATTAATTATTGTTAGTCCTAATGGTTCAATTTATCTTAAAATGCCTACCTGAATCTCCAAATGATTTTAATGATTTCATGAATCAATAACTAGAACTTCTAAATAATATTGTTTTTAGTATTTTTTAAGTAAAGCTTTAAGTAAAGCTAAGTAAGTAAACAGGAAATTTGATGTTCTAAGCTACTCCATCTAAAAAAATCTTTTTTTTTTTTTTTTTTCCCCACATTTGATAATAATATTTGATAAAAATAAAGGCTTATTACATTTTTATTGCCCCACTTTATCTACATTTAAAACTAATATAAAATTAAGTCATCATATATTTTTTAATTAATGTAACAAATTTTTATCTCAGATTTTACTATTTTGTTAATTTTTTGTGTCAGTGTCCATTAGAAATATATTCATGACCATTACTGAATTTTTAGATGACTTATTTCTCTTATTATAATCAGATTTTTTTTCACAATGGGAAACATATTTGAGAAGTTCGATAATATTGCTGCTATATAATTATAATATTGAAAAATATGGACTATAATATTACTATGATGATTATTAAAAAAAATATTTTAAAAGAAATTCCTTAAGGATGTTCGTTATTGGCACGTTTACCCTATTTTAAGTATGTTCCAAATTTTAAAAGGAAAATACGCAAATAAACACTCGGGTTAAACAATTATACGTGGGAAAACTCAGAATAACAGGAAAAAAAACCACGTGTAAATGTTGACATAAAAAATATCCACATCTAAAACGTTCTTATCGCCAAGATTTAAGCAATAAACGCCATTTCTGGCATCCCTAAAATGTGGTAACCAGTGGACCAATCAGGTTATCCAACCAGTGGGAGAAATAATCGCTCGTGTTCTTCACGCCTACGGACTTTACCTCAGGCTAATGAGAAAGACAGACTACCGCGGTGCATTCCACGTATCTTTTTTTACAGACCGCTGGAGTCACGTGTTGCTCGAATGCACCAATGAAGGTGTGCGAAAAGAGCATCACGTCACTGTAGCGGTCTGTAAAAAAAGACACGTGGGATGCACCACGTTAGCCTGGACTTTACCCATGTGACGTCAGCCGCGGGTAGATAAAAGACTGTTTATTGGACGAAGGGAGAGCAGTGTTAAAATATTCTTCACGCCTATGGACTTTACCCGCGAAAGGCAACAGCCACGCCTCTGGGGGGAAAACCCTTGCGAAAAAGACCCGGTAGATACCCTCCAAAGAGAACTGTTTAGTGTTTATTGGACGAAGGGGGAGCAGTTTTAAAATGTTCTTCACATCTATTGGTGTTTTTCTTCTTCTTACACGCGGCTGACATCACATGGGTAAAGTCGAGGCTAACGAAAAAGACAGGCTACCGCGGTGGGTCTGATTCTTCTTATTTTACGGACCGCTGGAGTCACGTGATGCTATTTTCGCACACCTTCATTGGTGCATTCGAGCATCACATGACTCCAGCGGTCTGTAAAAAAGAAGAATCGGACCCACCGCGGTAGCCTGTCTTTCTCGTTAGCCTCGGGTGAAGTCCATAGATATGAAGAACATTTTAACACTGCTTCTCCTTCGTCCAACGGTCTTTTTCGGTGGGTACCTATAGTCGCAGAGGTGTGGCTGTTGCCATTCGTGGGTAAAGTCCATTATGCCTTGTATAGGAAATGACAATTATGGGACGATTCAGCTCTATATGGTATGGTCCAGAGGCAATCTTTAGTAGTATTGGTAGGCGTATTTTATTTCAGAACTTGGCAATACTCGCCTGCATGAGTTCGATTATACGATTGAAACTTCACAAGCGTTAGCTTTTCGATTTGTTTTTGTCCACAATCGACTAAGGAATCAAATACTATACCCAAAGACTTTGAAGATACATAGACCGGCAATTTCCATTCAAAAGCATGCGAAATCATGACAGCCATCTGATTTGTAAATTGAAACATCTGAAATTCAAGGTTTGTACGTCAGCTGTGAGTTATTTACCATTAAGTGCTATGGCTGGAATGAGCTTTAAAAATTAATTTTTATGAATATATATCAAGTTTATGCCATATTTTTTTACATGAAGCTATTTTTTATAGCTAAATATGCGTTATAAATATTGAATTTCTAGAAATAAAGTTAAATAATAATAAAAGTATTTTTTTTTAAAGCCTAAATGAAATAGGGTAGACTAATACTTAATGAACCGCAATAAACAAATATGCTGATAAAAGCATTTTCTTTGGTAAATTAAAATATAAAATATATATACTGCCGTACAACAGCTGTGATAAAAAATCCTCATTTAAACTGACAGTTTGCCAGTCTTTGTATCTTAAAAGTCTCTGACTATACAGTCCAAGAGCCGGCAGCACAAAAACCTATGTTATCAAGCACAAGAAAAAAACCTTTATTTTATGGGAGAGTATAAGTAGGGAAATCTAATGATCCATGTCTGTTGGAAGTGAAGTGGTGCATAAGCCACAAATTAATACCACCAGTGGCTGACTCGTAGGTTTACCATTGTGTTTTCCTGCTCCCAGTCCTCCATGTTTTCATATCTTTGTTTGTAGGACAAACACAATGATAAACCTACGAGTCAACCACTAGTGGTATTAATTTTTAGCTTATGCACCACTTCACTTCCGGCTGACATGGATCAGATTCCCCTACTTCTACTCTTCAATAAAATGAAGGATTTTTTTTCTTGTGCTTGATAACATAGGTTTTTGTGCTGTCGGCTCTTGGACTAATACCTCGTATCTCACTATTTTCTTATTGCGGCAGCCTACTGCTAGGTGTCTCTATATAAAATGCCACATACAGGAAATAAAATTGATTTGGTTGAGGTGATTTTGGACAAAAACGCATGCATACAAAGTGGTGGTATGACAAAAGGAAGAGGTAACTCTTAAACTCTGATTTCTTTTTTAAACTCACTTGTGGACAACCTTTTAAATGCGACTAAAAGATTAAGCTTTCAAATATTTTATGAATTACTCTTTTAAATAAAATTACTTCGCTTTTCGAAAGTTTAGAACTCGCTTTTATGTAAATATGGCATAAATATATAGTAGAAGGAGAGTTAATGAAGTGTTATTACACATTCAACATTTACTTAGCTGGCAGACGCGAGATGCTAGGTTCGAACTCAATCACGCCCGTAAGCCTAATCGTTCGGAGTTTTTCGTGGTTTTCTTCGAACCTTGGATTTTCATGCGCAAATACGGGCTAGGTACTCTCAGAAAGACCCCCGCCCCCCACGGAGTGCATTCCCCCTCGGCGCCAATATCCCTCGTGCCGTCATAAATAACACCAACAACATTTACTTCGAGTTCCATTACTTTTGATTTATTCTGTTGAACTGTTTCAGATAACAGACTAGATGTCTTTAAAGGTTATCAGAGTGAATTGTGTTCACTGGATTTGTCCATTATAGCTGAATTGGTAGAGCGTTGTCGGTTTAAGACAAGTCCTGGGTTCAAATCCCAGTCAGGACACTTTTCCCCCTCAGTAGGAAAATTACTACTCCTATGAATTATTTACAAACTTGAATAATTGTGTTGAATTAATGATGTATATATAATTACTTATTCAATGCATACTTGGACTTCCATTACTTGCATTTATTCAAAAGGTTTGTAGTCATTTGTTGCCGATACGACAATTATTATTTAAATTTTAGTCCACCACACGTAAAGATGCAAGATATGTTTCCACCACTGTTATAGGTAAGTGATACCGGACACGATGTGAGAAGGTTGGGAATTAGTAACTAAGATACTTCAAATAATACTGAATGAAAAATTTATTTACATTTACAACAAAACACTAATTTAATTTATAGACATGGATATAGTAAATCTTGCCAAATGTTAAATTACACATTAAGATATTATCTACATACTAGGTCATATCATTAAAAGTATATACTCTTCTCATCTCTATTGACTGTACTCAACTAGGCTTATTCAGTACGATAACTGCACAGGTCTATCCAGAACTCTCATACTTTTCACTAGAAAAATACTCTATGTGTCTATGCCCACAGCACAAGTAGTTAATTTCTCCAAACCATGCGTTTCACCTCTAACCCAAAGATGAAAATAAGGAATTTTGCTTAGTGGCCACTGGCCGGTAGGCTGATTTTTTTTAGTAGCCAGCTACTGAGAATAATTTCTTTAGTAGTCAGTAAAGTACATTTATGTCACTGAATATTTATTTGAAAATATATGAGTTTAGAGTAAATAAGTAATTTATGTAATAACTAAAAATATTTTAATTCATATTGTTTTGAATAAATTTGAGATACTAATTTCCAATCTATTTTAAATTAAGTTAACAGCAAAGTTATATGCAACATGCTTATATAGCTAACTACATACGTACCACTATGCTTAGGTATTTTTCAAAATTAAAAAAAAAAATCTGAAATTTACAGCAAATTTTCTGAAATGTAAAGGGGGAGGGGTCCCTCCTGGTACTAATTATGTGTTTTTTTCATGATACTTTAACGAAATTCGCGTTTTCCGCGATCTATAGGCGATGTTTGTGTTTCTGAAGCGATCCTTTGTAAAATGTGCGTTTTTTCGCGATCTTTTGACAAAATTCGCACTTTTTTCGTGATTCTTTGATGAAATTTGCATTCGTTTTCACGATTCTTTGACGAAATTCTCTTTTTTTACGCGATTCTTTGACAAAATTAGCGTTTATTTCACCATATTCACGTTTTTCTGCGATCTATTGACGAAATTCGCGTTTTTCTGCGCTCCATTGAAAGTATTTGCGTTTTTTCTGCGATCCATTGACGATATTTTGCGTTTTTTCCGCCATTTATTGACGATATTTGCGATTCTTTGACGATATTTGCGTTTTTTCGCGATTCTTTGACGATATTTCGGTTTTTTAGCCATCCTTTGACGAAATTCAGGTTTTTCTGCTATGCTTTTACGAAATGTGCGGGTTTTTTTTGCGCGCTTTTGACAAAATTCTCGTTTTTTTTTTCGGGATTCTTTGACGAAATTCGCCTTTTTTTTCGCGATTTATTGACGATATTTGCGTTTTTTCTGCAATCCATTCACGATATCTGCGTTTTTTTCGCGATCATTTGACGAAATTTGGGTTTCTTAGCTATCTTTTGACGAAATTCGGGTTTTTCTGCGATTCTTTGACGGAATGTGCGTTTTTTTCCGCGATCTTTTGACAAAAGTCTCGTTTTTTTCACGATTCTTTGACGAAACTCGCTTTTTTTTCGCGATCTATTGACAATATTTGGGGGTTTTCGTGATTCTTCGACGAAATTTGCGTTTTTTTACGATCTATTGACGATATCTGCGTTTTTTCCGCGATCTGACGAAATTTGGGTTTCTTAGCGATTTTTTTCATGATTCTTTGACGAAATTAGCCTTTTTTCGCGACTTATTGACGATATTTGGGATTTTTCGCGATCCTTCGACGAAATTTACGTTTTTTCGTCATCCTTTGACGAAACGTGCGTTTTTTTCGTGATCTTTTGACAAAATTCGCAGGTTTTTTCCCGCGAATCTGTGACCAAATCCCTTTGAAAAATCCTGAATTTGGCCGGTACTTTCCATATTTTAATCGCCAGTTATTCACGTTTAGTCGCCGAGTGGCGACTGCTTATTTTCATCTTTACGAAAACCGAATTCCCTTACTGGTACTTCTGTTGGGCTTCAGGGTTTCCACCTGTAAAATCAAGGGCAACCCACGCAGTGTCATAAATAAACCAGAGGGAATAGATTAGAGTCATGAACGTTAATGGCTAGAGTATATACTATAGCTTTATTTGAGAAACAGATGATATATGGAGCACTTAAGGTATACAGCATATAACCTCCACTACATCCCTTAGCCAACATGTCCCTTTAGACCCCGCTTCTTCACTGACCGGTCATTACAGGAGGTTGTCTTTTGTTCTTCATCCTTGCTTGTCACTATCTGGCTCCCTATTGTTATCCACATTCCGATATAGAAAGAAACCTCTTCTAGTATTTCTTTTTATACAATACAGATATGAATACAGTGGTACTCTTAATCACATAAATATGAAAAACTGTCCATAACTGAAGTACGTAGATAATGATATACAGAATAAATAGAATAATAAAGAAAGTAAAATTAATTAAAAGTAATTCTCATTAGGCATTTGTCTCATTAAAGTCAGAGACCTGACAAGGGTGTCTGAGTAAATTGTGTTCACTGGATTTGTCCAGGATAGATGAGTTGGTAGAGTGCTGTCAGCTTAATACAAGGTCTTGGGTTCAAATTCTGAGCTGGACACTTTTTTTCCCTCAGTTGGAAAAACTCCCATGATTTTGTCACCAATTAGAGTAATTGTATGAATTAATGAAGTGTAATTATATATCCAACGTTTACTTGGGCATACATAATTTGCAATTTATTCTGTTTAACTGTTTCAGATAACAGGCCAGATATCATCATGAAAAAGTTGTCCGAGCAAACTGTGTCCCCTGGATTTGTCCAGGGTAGCTCAGTCAGTAGAGCATTGGCAGCTGCTAAGGTCTATGGTTCAAATCGCAGTCTAGACACTTTTTCAGTCAGTTGAACTTCTACAGTTTATTTACAAATTAGAATAATTGCGTTGAATTAATGAAGTTTACTTACATAAACTTCCGTTACTAACAGGGCTTAATTTGCGCTGGAGCCCAGCTCCGGTACTTCTCTGTTTTAGTAAATATTTGAATATTGGTTGGAATTCACCGGAGCTCATAAATACAGTCAACTCTGTGAAATCCGCAAACTTAGGTACCAAGGGTTTTGTGGATTATAGATCATCCCTTTGTTTACATTTTATTTTTTAAGGTCTTGAGTATAAAATAGGAACAACTGTACAATTACAATGGAAAAAAAAAACATGATGCAACACTTGTTTAAAATATTCAATAACTAAGTTAATTTAAAAAAAATTATATACAATACAAATGTTACTGATTATTCGTTATTTTAAAAATTGACACAGTACAACGGAAGTTTCAGATTTGGTTTGTTGTCAATAATTTTTTTCTGTAGTGTATGAACACTTATTACTTCTTACTGTGAGATAAAACTTTGTTACTGAAGGAAATTTATATTTATATCGAATTTATATTTAAATATTTATTCATTGGAAAATTGATAACTGGAAAAAAATATATACCAATTCAACTTTATGAGTTTAAGTCTTAAATGACAATTTTCATTGTTTACATTCCAACGTGTAGTGCAGATAATGGACGTTTGCGGATTTCACAGTTGACTGTACAGGGCTCCGGAGCCCAGTGCAATAGCGCTTCCAAAAAACCGAATTTGCAAATTTATGTCGGCGACGCCACTCAAGAGACTGAACAATGAATTTGCTTTCAGTTCGATTTTCTTTTGTAACAGTAGGATAATTTTTAATTGGTTATTTTTAAAAATTTTTTTATGTTTAATGATAATTTTTTTTTTTTTTTTAATTAGGGGGGGGGGGGGGGGACGGACGGCACAGTCGTTAGTAACGCTACCGCAGAATATTAGGGCTCCGGTACCTTTTTGTTAGAAATTAAGCCCTGATTACTAATGATTCTCTGTTGCAGATAATAAACCAGATGTCATTATCAAAAGGTTGTCTGAGTGAATTGTATTCGCTAGATTTGTCCAAAATAGCTCAGTTGGTAAAACATTGGCAGCTTAAGGGAACTCTTAAGTTATATGAAGACACTCACAAACTAATGTTAAGTCTATGGTACGGTTCTTTTCAAATTTCTTGTTTGAATACATTTTTTTGCATAGGATAGATAAGGTCGACTTCTAATAGGACCATTTTTTACTTTTTCGATTTTGGTTGCAGATTTTTTAAAATGTACTTTCACTCTGGGAACTGGTTTCAAAGGGAAAGTACCTTTATTTTAAAAAGATCTGCAACCAAAGTTGAAAAAGTTAAAAAAGGCTCTATTAACGATGACCAACTTAGCTATCGCATGCAAAAATAATCATTTAAAAATATTGAAATTCAAACGAGTAATTTGAAGATGATCTTAACCTCTTTTTTTTTTTTTTTACAAATATAAATTGAAAAATCTTAATTTCCATACGAATAGCTATTTACTTATTTCCCATTCTGACAATTTGGACATTTGCACTATGTGATTTAAAATATCTGTTGCAAGATGGAAGGGATTAATTATAGTTTTTTTTTTCAATAATAAAGATAGTTGAAATAGTTACATGGACAATATATTATGGTGTTAAGTTTTTCATATACTACTAAATCAATCCAATGTTCACTTGATTGAAAGAATTGAATTTGTTCTACAACTGGTTTAAAAATAGAATTTTTTTTTTTCTAATACAAATCCAAAACATTTTGCTTTAGCTGCTAAGCTTCTTTACTAACTGTCATAATTTGACAGTTCTCTTGGATAATAGATTGTCATCAAAGTGTATTTTTAATATTGCTTTCTAAAGGGTTTAATACATGTTATTGGTTCTTTTGTGCATGTTAATGTATCACAACACATTTCTCATTATGACTGGATGCTGGTATAGTCTTACTTTTTCATCCACTATTGGAACATGAACACCATTGACCGGAAGGCAGCTGCACAAACTATCAACTAATAGAGTTGATGGCTGAAATTCCAGGATTACCTAAAACTCCATTTGGATATTGAAATGCAACTGGTCTGCAAAGTCATATCTTGGATGACTGGTAGGTTTACCAATGTGTTTTTCTGCTCCCAGTCCTCCATGTTTTCATGCCTTTCAGTGCAGGAAAACACAATGATAAACCTGCCGAACAACCACTAAGCATCTTCACCACTTGGCAGATCAGATGCATTTTAATATGCTACTCGAGTTCTGTCTAATTCTAGAATTTCAGCTGTGAACTCGATGAGGTGATGGTCTGTGTAGCTGCTTCCCGGTCTACTACCATTTTTTCCCCTCAAGTAAATCCCTGTTTCCCCTTATAAAGGGCTACAATTAACATGATGCACATCCTACCTGAATCGTACATTACCACTATGAGATTAGAAAGAAAACTTTCTCCTGCTCTTGTATTTAAAGATGTGTATTTATTTGGTATTATGAGACAAAATTATAGCCCCTTTTTTATGCACTAAAAACAAACTTTAAAATCACTTGGGTGTTAAATGTTTAAAAGAAAATGGCTGCGATCCTATTTGAAACATTCTATCCTATGATTTCCATTTTCCAGATTATGATATTTTACAACAAAATATGAAAATACCCAAGTTTTGGATATTTATCCCTGGATTCAGTTAATAACTGGGTATATAACCAAAAAATAAATACTTATGCACTTGGTAATTATCTTTCTCCACATCACTAGACACAACGCATTCAAACGACTAAAACTTCACTATAATTCATGTAGGTGTGCATTTTTTTTTAATAAAAAAAACATAAGCAAGGGGATTTATTTGTTAAAACCCTCTACCCCCCCCAACCCAAAAAGGGTAATATAAATAGAAGCTCTTGGACACATTAAAATGGCTATAACTTTAGCTCTAATTATTGAAGGGTGCCCAAATTTTATGCAAACATACATAATTATAATAAGAGGTAACTTTTCCATTTTTTTGTTATTGAAGCTGTCTAGATTTTAGCATAAATAAAATATAAGGCGTGTCAAATTAAAAATAATACTGTCATGAAAAAAAAAAAAAAAAAAAAAAAAAAAAAAAAACCCTCCTCGGTTAAAAGCTTTTAGCATTAAATAAAATTTAAAATAAATAATACTTGAAGAGATGATGTCATTTAAGCCTATGATCTGATTTATATTTAGTAATTTAATCAATATTTATTACTTATTTATGTACTAGGGTTTTCTTTCTATAGATAAATTATCAAACACAAAAGATATAAATTTAGTTTTTGAAAAAGTTGATATGATTTTAAAAAAGTATTTTGATTTGAATGGGAAGTGCTTAGGCCCCAAAAGCCCTTGCATTTTCCTACTTCCTGATAAAAATTTTGTTGATATGAGACAGAATACAGATAAGTGTTAATACTCCCAGTTTACATCATGCCAAGTGGAAATGTCATGTTATAGTATTGACTGGCATATTTGATATAACAATGCAATCAAAACTATAATGAATGCTTGCAATGCAGCAAAATATTAAAATAATTAAAGCAATAAACTAAAATGATAAAAAATAATTTAAAAAGCATATTAAAAGTTACTAGTAAGTAAATAATGTATAACTAAATATAACGAGATACATTTTTCTTGAATTATTCAGTGAAACTTTCCTCACAAAGGTACCATATTCACATCAAAATCATAAAGAAAGGAAGTTTTATTTCAGGTTTAGAAAGTCTTAACCGTTTCGAGACGGCATCCCTTAAACAAATTTTATTTGAATAGCACCACTTTTTTTTTAAACAGTTCCCTTTACTTGTAAAATACCAGAAAATACTTAAAAATGATAAATAATACATTTATTTATTAATGGTGCCCAAAACAAATTCTGCATGCATCCTTTGATGATGCATATATGCACCACCCGTCCCGAAAGGGTTACAAAAAAAAAAAAAAAAAACTGATTAATACATAAATATATTCTGGTAAAAAGATTGTGATTAGCAGTGATATCAGCTTGATTTTTTCCAAAATTTATACTTCCTTAATTAAAAACCACTAGTTCAGTCATATTATTTAGAACTACACATTAAAATACATATGAAATGATATAAAAGTAAAAAATTCTGCAATTTTGTCACTACATCTGAACTTAAATTTAATGGTTTACATCTGCGATGATATGCAGATTTTAGGGAGTCTACTGTATACTAATATTATTCTATGGAGGTAAGAAGAAAACCATGTATCAGAATTTGCCAGTACTATAGAGGATTAATAAAAAGGTTTTTGGAAGATCTAACTGGCTAGATGAACAAATCCTGTGTCTATGCTGCTGACTGCTAAGGCCATAGATAGAAGGTGAGATAGCCGAACACTAGGTTAATTTGAAACTACTCAGTTTATAAATGCCTGCAGAACAAAATCCAGAGAGTACAAGATTTTTGAACATATGTGCCTGTAGTGCACAGCCAAGACTTCAATTTTTTATGAGAATCAGGAATAGAAATATGAAATAAACTACACTAAGAATTTTTTTTAATCAGAAACCCACATGAAAATCTATTTTTAACATATCAGCATAAAAGCAATACAGAATTCTAAAAAATAACACATATTAAAGGTCCAAAAAATAAACTTCTACTGGCATTAGGCAAAGAATTGAAAGAGTACTATATTCATCCTTCTGAATACCCAGTTTAAGACTATCTTTAAACACAAAAACATATAAAGGAAATCAAAACTACAAATTGTCTTCCACTTTGGGGGGGGGGGGGGGGGGTAAAAATTCTCTGATCCATTTTCTCTTAGTGTTAATGTACTTAAATCACTTAAAGAGGGTAGCACTAAAATTTTAAAACATTCTTGAGACGGTATCTTATTAAAAATAGGTGCTCCTGGTGGCAGGGAAAAATACTTTTGCTAAGGTATGAACGATAGCGCATGTAAACACAAATTAAAGTGAAAGAAAGCTAAGCGTCAAATTTAACGACTAGACATAATTATGTGGTCATGAAATCCAATAATTTAGTTGCATTTGATGACTAACAACTGCTAATTTCTAACCCTACTTGAGTACATATAGTCAGTTCCGAATATAACTTATAGATTGAGATATAAACACATACATTAAAAAATAAAAGCAATTGATATTCTGTTAAGGCATTAAATAAATAAAATGCTCTGAACAAAAATTAAATATTCATAATTTCAGAACTGTTTGAATGGAATTAGGTGAAACAATGAATTTTATTTTTACTATTAACTGTTTTTTTTTTTTTAAATTCATCAGGAATGTCCCACTTCTTCACTTTTACTATGCTAAAAACCCTTATAAGTTATTTTTAAAAAGTAAAATGAAATTTTTTTAAAAAAAAAAACATACAGGAGGATCTTAATTTTTAATATTTAGAACCAATAAATGTCATAATAATGATAGTTGCCAACTTTTATGCTTTTTTTTCTAACACTGTCAACAGAAAATTTCCATTATTATATAAAATTACAGAATATCAGAGTTTATTAAAAATATGTCAAATGCTTTGACACTCGCATACCATACAATTAATCCTGCAAACTATTTTCATTTAATATACAGTTAGACCTCCCTAAAGCGACCACTTTCCGTTCCAATTAAAGTTGCTAAAATTTATTTTTCATATTAGGAAAAAATATAAAAATTTAAGTATCAAAACAAAAATTAATTACATAAGTTAATTACTGCAGAGTTTAAAAAATGAATACAGTGACGTTTGCTATGATTTTACTGTTTTATCTTTTACAATTTTTATTTCCAAGTCTTTTCAAAGTTCAGTAAATAAATGCAAATTTTTTTTGGACGGAAACAAATAATGATGATTTCATTAATTTGAGAGTTTCCCGACAGAATAAAGCAATGGAGTTTATTGACTGTCATTCTTAATTTGTCATCAGAGTTAAATTCATTTCCTAAAAAGGCACAAAGGGGGTTTAAACACTTAAAAGTTACCGGAATTTAAAAAAAAATCTAAACTTAGTTTAGAAATTTGATGAAAAATGCACTCTCCGGAATTATTTTTCTGATAAAATCTTCAAGCGACCTGGAAAAAATGGAATTTGCTTAATTTTTCTTCAAAGAAATGGGTCGCTCATGGAGGGAGTTCAACTGGGATGGTCTCTGAATGGAGGTAAAATTAATATTGAACCTATGGGAGGTGGTCACACAGGGAGGTTTCACTGTATATATGTTAAAATGAAACAAGAAATCTGAGCAGAAAATAAAATAAAGGGAAAAAAAACTAATTTTGGAATGTACAGACATGCCAAGTTCCAGAGGAAAAATCAGGAGTTTATTTTTAAACAATAAACATTAAAAAAAAAATAATTTATTTGAAATAATATTGCAGTTATATGTACTTAATAAATTAAAAATGCTTTTAATTAAGGGGCTCAAGGTACTTTTAACTAAGCAAATGAGATAAAAGTGTTAAAACAATTTAAAATTCATCATTATAAATACAAGGAATGGATTTTGTCTTCTCATACAAATTTTGCCTCTGAAAAATTAGAAAAGTTACAAATGATAATTCTTAATAAAGAAATTATTAACAAAAATAAAATTATGCATGGTGATTCCATTAAAAAAGGAGACTAATTTACAGTGTGCAACATAACGTTACAATTTATTCATTATAGAAAATAAAATTAATGGTACCAGATTTTTGCATTTAAGAAGGAAAACTGAAATTTTGCCCATAGTAAGTCAAAGTTTTAAAGAGGCATCCTATATATTTTATCTGAATTTGTGTCATATCAAATAGCACTAATCAAACAGAGAGAAGAAATAAACATCCAAGATTTTTCTAGCATATTTAGATATAAAATAACAATGAGAAAAAATGTGTTAGAAAATCAGGAGAAATATGTCAAAAATCAGGAGTATGTAAAAATAAGCAAAAATCAAGAGTATCCTGCCAAAATCAGGAGACTTGGCAAGTCTGAATGTATAACTTTAAGAAACAAACATGATTAGACATTAATATTTTATACTCAGATCAATGTTTTTTGGGGGAAAAAATTCAACAGTAAGTAAGCTTAGCTGCAAGCTGTTTAAAAGCATAAACAAACACTGGTTTTCTACCACAGGGTAAATCACATGTGCGCCATAGCCTTTACAAGCCAAATTATTTGGCTGTATTCGTATTGCCATGCCATCTCAAGAAGAATGTTCAAATGTTGAGGGATTACAATTAAGGCTGCATCCTAGCTTTTTGAAATTTTAGTACCGTTTTGCTAGTGATTTTTAGCCAGAATTGCAAATATGTCAGTTAAATTTTAAAAAGGCATACCAATTGCTTTATGCTGTCCTTAAACACTTTTAGATTACTAATTAAGTCACTTTTTCCTCACAAACATTTAAAACCATTTAATAAAACCAATATTAAAAACAGTATTATGAAAAAACTTATGTAGTTATTTTTTTTTTTTTTATATATACACTCACATGTATTAAGATACCCTTGAATATTCTTAATTGATCTTTCAACATTGGCCATTCTATGATTTAATCTCTTCATATGGACTTATCACTTAGTAACAGAAAATATTTTTCAGATACATTATTTTTATAAGTCATTAGAATACTGATTACTAACCAAATATGGATGTTCTTAAGAATTACTTCAGATAGGGCAAAACTGGGAAATTTCATTAACAGCCAGAAGGAGCAGTTTTATAAGAGTTCATTTTAAACCAGGGTTGGGTTTTTGATGTGGCATAGGTTTAACAAGTGCTTTAGTTTTAACTGGTTTAAACCTTCAAAAACACAAATATGTAAGTAAACTCAGAACAAAACAGAAAAAATGCTGTTAATATAGCATTGCTTTTGTTTACTGATAGTGCAATGTAGTTTTAGTGTACATTAAATTGTAATCAAATATGAAATTATATTTTTTTTCTTTGTTTATGACTAACTCTCCATGACATGTGGATTTCTGATGTGCTTTTTTTTTTTTTCCCATACTTGGATGGTTGAATACCTTATTTTTAAACATATATATATATATAGCTTTTAATAAATACTTTCTCTGCAGCATTAATTATTTTTCAATTTAGTACGAACACAGAAAAATTAAAGTAACATTTATTTTATAAAAGAGAAAATAATTAAATGTTGGGATACAATGATTAAAATGTGATACTTTAAACCTTTTATTCAAAAATTAATTTTTTGTTAGTGACTGACAATCACATCTTACTTATAAAATTATCTTATTTACGGAATATCTCCTGAAATTAGGACAAATGAATAGATAATGTGAATGCGACATAACTCACCCAAAAGAAAGACATACTTAATACATGGAAAATATTGCAGAGAGAAACATTCGCCTTGCATACAATATTTCAAATGAAAATCAAATTTCAAATGAATTGCTTAAAAGGCGCAAAGGCCAACATAGTGAAAAAGATTCCAAGCCGGGACTCGAACCCGGGCCATCAGTATAGCACACTGACGTTCTACCGACTAAACCACTTGGAACGATACCTAGCTCGGAAAATTCCTCACTATTATATGTTGGCAAGGCTACAAACACAGCACAAGATGGAATATTTATCGTGAGTCACCGACCTGGGACAAACACGAAACATAATTAAATCCAGCATCGATAGAAATTATATTAATACATGGAAAATATTCCAGAGAGAAACATTCGCCTTGCATACAATATTTCAAATGAAAATCAAATTTCAAAGGAATTGCTTAAAATTGCGGCTGGAATCTTTTTCACTATGTTGGCCTTTGCGCCTTTTAAGCAATTCCTTTGAAATTTGATTTTCATTTGAAAGAAAGACATACTTCTCAACTTGGAGTAGCCAGAAAGTAACAATTCTTGCAGAGTTAGTATTTATTAAGTATTATTTCCTACATATAATACAATATATTATAACTACATGAAAATTACGACCATTTTAGCATAATTTCAAGCGAAGTTAGAATTTTTGCCTACATTAAGTTGAGTTATCATGCAACAAGCCAGTTTGTTGACAAACGTGCATATTATCTATAGTTTACCATACCAGTAGGAAAAAAATAGTTATTTAACTTAATTCAAAACCTGTTTCAAAAGTGAAAGTATCCTAATAATAATAAAAAAAATTGCAAGCAAAATCAATAAAGTAAAAACCGGTCTTTGTAGATCGATATTAGTTATCCAGTGCAAAAAACATTTAAATATTGAAATGCAAACTAAATATTAAAAAACTCCTATAGAATTAACGTTATTGAGCAGGTTTTTCATTTTTACTTTAAGAAAAATCATTTAAATGGATGAAATTTCAAACAAAATTCTCCTCTATAGGATTAACATTAGCGTGTGGGTGTTTTCGCATTAGTAAAGTAGCTGCTTAAGAAACCTTTTCCTTAAAAAAAATAATAGGGTGCAAGAAAACTGGTTTTGTACTAGAAGTGAAATATCTTCGAATTTGTTCGATCTTAAGGAAGGTAAATATGCTCATTAGATACGAATTTTGATAGATTAGTTTCTGCATAGATTAAACCTACATAATTTTAATGATTACAAATAATTAAGGATTTATTAACTCTTCATTTTAAAAGCATGCATTATTCAAATAATAAAAAAAATCATGCAACTCAAACTATTTGCAGTTTACCATATTCTATGCAAATATGTTTCAAGAATATATCTGTGCAGTTTATACCCCCACACTTTTAATGTATTTATGCAGTTTTATTTAGAATTTATTGATTAAAGTCTAACTCTGCTAAATAATTCTTTGATATTATTTTATTAAATCTAGGTTTTTAACACTTTTTGGCATAAAGGCTTTTGACACGACGGTTTAAACCATGGTTAAAATCAGTCGCATCATGTCAAAAACTTGCCAACCTTGTTTTAAATGGCTGTAAATTACCTTCTATATATATATATATAGAAGCAGGCTTTAATTAAATAAAAAAAAAAAATTTGCTATTTTTTTTTTAGGCTGGCTAAAATGCAGCAACTTTGCACATAAGCATGCGAAAATATCAACAAAAATAATTGCTTTAGGCACACAATATGAAAAATAACTATGCATGTGAAATTAAGGACACCAAAGCCATTATTTTTATTCACTTCTATTTATATATGATAGAGTTTTAAATACACTTGTGTTAAAATTTCTTGACTGTATTAGCGAAGCTAATCAAAATGAAGCCAACAGCATTGTTGCTAGAAAACACAAAATTTGCATCCTGTATGACCACAAGAATATGTACATTTCAGTTTTTTTTTTTTTACTTAAAAAAAAAAAAAAATTAGACTATTCTATTCAGGGATCTCTTTAGGAAGAAAATTGGTTCTTTAAAGGACCCTTCACATGTCACAAAATTTTTCACCTCAAAACAGGACCCTTCATAAAACTTTTCCCCATTAAAAAAGACCCTTCACAAATTTGTTTGTCTTAAAAATAGGCCTTTTATAATTTTTTTTTAAATCTCTAAACTGAACATTCCACAAATTTAATCATTTAAAAGTTAAATCTGACCTGTCACTTTTAAATATATAAAGAAAAAATGTATATTTTACTTACATATATCTTCTTAAAAATGTATAAACAAGAACCTGAATGTAACGATCATTTCAAATTCACAGAATTATGACTAGACACAATTCATTTGTTCACAATTTCACAAAAACAGGACCCTGTAAAAAAAGGCTGTACAGACCCATGCAATTAATTTTATTCTTTATTATATTCTTCAGCCTCTTTGATTTTGTATTTCGTGAAATTAGAAACACTGGGAAAAAAGGTCTACATGTACAGTACAGTCATTATTGTTATGCATTTTAAAATAAATTTATAAGTTAATATTATTACTGTTTTATGTTACATTACAAAGAAACTTAAAGGACAGAATTTGTACATTGAAATTTTATTTAATCCCCTTAAAAAAGGTGAAAATTTCCTACCTGTCAATATGGAAAATGAAGAAAAGCATAAAATAGCAACATGATACATTTATGCTGTGCATTTGAAATTCATTAATAAATAATGCAATCGACTAATTTTTTTTTTCTAAAATCACAGAATTTTTTTGGAACTTAATGGAAAATTTACTTATAATGCATGGAAGAAAATTCAATGGATTTCTTTTTGCAATCATTTTGGATTTGAATTTTTATAACATATAAATATATTATATTAAAATGTTTTATTAAAACATGATTATTTCATTATTTTTTGACATATCACACATGCAACTGTCTTTAAAAAAAAGCGAGAGGAATATCGCTCAGCATTGACATTTTTTTCAGCTCAGTATAAGGATTACACTTAGTTTGATGTTTTTTTCAGTCAATATTTCGCAAGTTAATTTTTTTTACATGACATTACTTAAATTTTAGTTGTGTTGTAACATTTTTTACGAATGGATTTATTCAACCAAAAAGACGGATATGGTCAACGCTCAGAATTTACATATTTAATTATATAATTGAATACATTATTGGATAAAATTTGTAAATTTGTTTTTAAAATGAAATAAGCATTCTTACTCTCAACATTATGCAAATGAAAGTTTTAACATAAAAGGAAATGCAAAACAAATTTCACACTAATAAATATTTTCCAAAATTACGGATAAAAGGTGAAATACTTACCTTATTTAAATATAATTCAATTTTAACAAGCAAAACAATTACATCAAGCTATACGATCTTGAATGGAATTCAGCAATTCGCCTACAACGTTTCCAATGTCATGTTGTCCAGCCGCCATCACGTTGAGCATAATTGAAAAAAATATTGCTAGTGTATATGATACGAATTATAACATATATCAAAAGCAATACACATTCAATTAAAGAGGATTTGTAACTTCTTTAATAACAGATTGTAGATTTTTGTCCGATTCCACCTCGCTTAAAGTCAGACCACGTGTATCGTCACATTTATTGCGATTAATCGTCGCTTCTTAAGAACTTCGTATACGAATGTGTCTTTAGTAACTTCTACATTTAATTTTAAAATGTTATAAAAAATATTAATGATTTCTTACTATACATGAATCAAATCCATTAATATGGATGTTTGCGAGAACGGGCACGCCGACGACAGAGCGACAGAGCTGCTTGCATTCATTCATGGAGTCGAGGGAGCTCGTTCTGCTCGCGTCGGGAAGCTCGAAATTGCTCTTGGCGCGTTGGCGATCTGTGGGCAGAGCCTCCTTCAATGGTTCACTGTGATTGGTTGTTGAAGAGCCGAGCTTCCCGACAACTACCGTCTGCCTCTTCCTACACGTGACTTGTGCTAACAGGTTAATCAAATCCGTATCCGTGATGAACACTTCGACGTGGATTTATGTAAAGTTTTCTAATTTTTTTAAAAAATATGACTGTAGAAATGTCATTAAACTATAAATCTGACGGATAAGTTTTAAATAAGCATATTTTTTGAGTCATTATGAGTACAGTTTCTAAAGATGATGTCGAACTACTCTTGAGTTTATTTTCTAAAAAGGGACAATATGACGCTAGAACCGGTGAACAGGTTTGTTGTTTACAAACTTCTGGTTTCATATTTGTATTATCAGCAGGGCATTTAAAGGGCTTCCAATGGCGAATATTATAATTTAACAATATTATTGTTAAATATTTAAAATAATATCTTGGACTATGCATCAAATTACAACCCTGTCATCTGTTAATTGTCTACAATTTAACAATATATGAGCATCATAAAATTGTATCGTCTTAAAGAAAAAATGAATATGCTTGAACTAAAATCGTATTGCCTACTAAATGATTTATTATTTCTATTGATGCTAATTAAAATTGTCATTAAAACACATAAATTGATAAAACCCGTTCATGGAAACGACTACATGGAAGTTAATTGAGATACAACATGCATCCACATTTAACTTGTTCTAATGAATGGTTATAAATCTTTTTCTTTTAAATAACTATCTCCCCCCACCCCCCCAATATATTAAAACATGTACCGAACTATCAGTGCCCTATATAACATAAAATTAGTCAGTTTGAATTATTAACTAAATTAAATTATTAAATAATTGTTTTTTACCATGATCTTTGGACTATTGCCTTTGAGAAAAGTGTGATTATAAAAATATCATTTTCTATATGTAATTAAGATATTTTGATTAAATTAATAATCAGGTTGTTTTATAAAATATTACCTAAATAATAATTAAAAAAAATTACTAAATCATATTGAATATCTCAGATTTAATTGTATTTTCTCCGTAATTTTATTATGTTCTAATACATATTTAAGAAGGTACAGATGTCATATTCGCTCCATATTGGCGCGATTTTTTTCTGTCGTCAATATCATATAGGCAACAGGTACTTAACTTGCGCCAAAGTGTCGTTATTTTGCTTGATGTGGTAACCCGGATTATGTTGTTTATGCTGTTGATGTTTTCGCCAAATTGGCAATTAAATTAAGAATTAAACTTGTGCAATATTAAATGTAGGTCATTGTGTCAGTGCTATTATTCAGTATAGTATTAATGTTAGGTACAATTTATGTAGGGTTTTTTTGTTATAGTTTGTGATTTATTTTTTCTTTCTTTTTATAATGTGAAGTTTTGAGTGTCATAATAAATATATTTACAAAGTTTGCATTTTATAGATAAATTTTAGAAAGTTATTGAATTCACAGATTTTATGTTGACTCGTAAACTGACATATTGCTCCCCCGACCTCTCCATTAAAAAACTTTAAATGTTTCCTTTAAAATTTCCTAGTAATTGTTTACCCTCCATCACCCTATTTATGTTATCATTTACCATCCATAGAAGCAATTCAGAAATGACTAATTGTTTTAATTGCTGAGCTGGGAGAAAAAAGGATACTTTTCTGTTAGATCAGATTATGCTGAAAAAGAAAAACTTATTTTTACCCGTAATTTGCCCATGTTGAATTTTAATTACAGATATCTGCTTTTATAAATGATCACTGAAGCATATTAAAATAGCATTAAATGAGCATTAGTCCATATTGCTCCCCCGACCTCTCCATTAAAAAACTTTAAATGTTTCCTTTAAAATTTCCTAGTAATTGTTTACCCTCCATCACCCTATTTATGTTATCATTTACCATCCATAGAAGCAATTCAGAAATGACTAATTGTTTTAATTGCTGAGCTGGGAGAAAAAAGGATACTTTTCTGTTAGATCAGATTATGCTGAAAAAGAAAAACTTATTTTTACCCGTAATTTGCCCATGTTGAATTTTAATTACAGATATCTGCTTTTATAAATGATCACTGAAGCATATTAAAATAGCATTAAATGAGCATTAGTCATCATGCATTATTACAACTAGTAGCAGGGTTGGCTTTTTACCGGTAAAAACCTGGGAAAAAGTGGTTAAAAACATAAGGATACAATAAACTCTCTCTTCAAAGTGAAATTGCTGGTGCAGGTTGAGTCCTCCAGCTCCAGTGACATAGATTGGTAAACAGTGTACTAACATTTGTACAAACTGCATTATGTGGTAATTAATATTTGTAAGTGTTTGGTTTTTATTAAAATGATTAGGTAAGGTTTATTTAAAGTGGGATAAAAGTGTACTTATAATTTTTCTTTAAGTAAAAATTAGTAAATTAGTCACCATTAGGATAAATATAAAAAATATTGTAATGCGAATTCTCATAATAACAGTTATATGATAAATATACAGTAATATTTTTGAATTCTTGTAGGAGGAAAACATGGACGAAAGTTTACCACACCTTTTTATATTCCTTAAAAACTATTCTCATATAGCTAACCTTTTACTAACCTAATCTGAAACTAAATTAGGTGAATATTTTTATAGTGGTATTAAATACCATGAAAAATTGATAAATTTTCATAAAAGTGGCAAAGATAGTCAAACTAATAAGTTTTTTCAAAGAGGGTAAAAACCCTGGTAAAAACATTTTTTTCCAAAGACTGTAAAATCCATGGTTAAAACCGGTAAAAACCATTAGATGGTAGGTATATACCGTCCAACACTGACTAGTAGTAATACTACTTTACCTATTCCCATTGTTTTTCAGCCCCACCAGTGGCCGAGAGGTTCTGCTCTCGAAGCTGGTAGACGGGAGGTGCTGGGTTCGATCCCAATCGCGCCCGTCGGCCTAATCGTTCAGAGTTTTCGTGGTTTTCTTCGAGCCGTGGATCTTCCATGCGTTAATACGGATTAGGTTCCCTTAGAAAGACCCCCCCCCCGGGCCTATATCCCTCGTGTAGATAATTGGCCGTAAAAAAAAATCAATCAATCAATCAACCCATTGTTTTTCATAAATTTATTTGGAAAATTTGGCCAAAACTGAATACAGTCGAACCTCGATTTAACGTACTTTGATTTAACGAATTCTCCGATTTAACGAATATTTTTTCTGTCTCGACAAAAAGGGTGCTAAAATGCTCTGATTTAACGAACAACAATCGGTGAAAAAAAAATTCATATTCGCACATAAAACTAAAATTTTGAATCTTTCATACTCTAATCTAAGTGTTTCAAAGTTTTTCCCATTTCTGGTGGATTCAAAACAGTCTTTCTCCCTTTTCAACTAGAAACAGTACAGAGAGCACAGATAAGGAGGGTCGTAGAATGATTGTTTAAATGGACCTCTACCTTTTCACGAATCAGTTGGCCTTGATGACCGGGACTTCAAGTGCAAACTCCATTTTCGGAGAAATGTTACTTTTGGGTGTTGCAATCTCAGACAAAAGATACTACTAAACCCAGAATTCTGTTGTTCTTTCGGCCGAAAGTTAAATCCAACATCTCTGCTCTTTCATCGCCAAAAGGGTATCATTTTTTGGCGATGATCCCTTTATTGGTAACTTTTGCAGCAGTGAACTCAATAGAAGAGTTGATGCAATAAAGCTTCGTGGGAGTCCGGTGAGAAAATCCGAAGCGATTTTGGAGGGAGAAAACCGGTTTGCGCCCTACATCTGCCCACTTGTGCATTCGTTGTGCATTGCGCGTGCTGACACTGCTTTGAGTGTTCTTTGCTTGACTGATGTGTACTGTGCGAGAATAACCAACGAATCCAGAAAACGCAAAAGGTTTTCAATTAATGAAAAAATGTGTTTATTAAAAGAGATAGATAAGAACGTTGGGAGTCAGAAAAGCATCGTAGAGAAATTTAAAATTTCGACTTCTAAGCTGTCAACTATTCTGAAGAATAGAAAAAATATTGGAGAATGCGCTGCATGCTGTGGTGAAAAAGCAGCTCCAATAAGAAAATTGTGAAAACCAGTTCTTTTTCCGTCATGGAAGAACCGCTTGTGTCTTGGTTTGCTGAAGCTAGAGGAAGAAACATAGCTATAAGTGGACCTCTTCAAGAAAAAGCTCAGCAAATTGCATCTGAGCTTGGTGAAACGAACTTCAAGGAGGTTGGCTAGATAACCTAAAGAAGAGGAATAACATTGTTTATAAAATTATGAGCAGAAAAAAAGAAAATTTTGGATCCAGAAACTGTCGAAAAATGGAAAAATGAAACTTTACCAGAACTCAATGAATATTTCCTTTCTTTCATATTTAATGCGGACAAAACTGGTCTGTTGTATAATTTTCAACCCTTTGTTATCAAAAATAAAAGTGCTATGGAGGGAAGAAAAGTAAGCTTCACATAACTGTTCTTTTAGCTGTGAATTCTGATGGATCTGAAAAGTTGCCTCCCTATGTAACAAGAAAATCAGCTAATCCAAGATGCTTCAGAAATGTGAAATCGCTTCTGACAAAATATAGTGCTAATAAGAAATCATGGATGAACGCAACATTGTTTGCCAAGTGGTTAAGAGATTTAGACAGAAAGATGAGTAGTGAAAAAAGAAAAATCATTATTTTCATTGACCAATGCCGAGCACATCCTTCGGGTTACGAATTTTCAATTGTGAAGGTGAAATTCTCCCCAGCAAATTGCACAAGTGAACTGCAGCCCATGGATTTGGGTGTCATAAGGTACTTTAAGTTGCAGTAAAGAAAACTTCTTGTTTGGAAATTCTTGTCAACATGGAAGAAAACTCCCAGAAAAATGGCGTAAATTTTCTAAACATCCTCGAAGCGATGAGCTTTGTAAAAGAAGCATGGAATTTGGTGGCAGAAACTACTTTTGTAAACTGTTTTATGGCAGCAGAATTTAATTGCCAAAGTTTCCTACCAAATGTTCCAAACGAAGCAAGTGCCTGTGAAGACAGTGACAGCGATGAAGAAACAATCATTGATAATGATCGGCTGGAATGGGAAGATGACCAAATGCCTGGATGGAAGATGTTCCTTGTAATGGAAATTTTACAGAATATGTGTCTTGTGATGTACAGCTAAGTACCTGCGATAGTGAACAGAAAGAGAATGAAGATTCTGAAAGCATTGATGATAACGAAGAAACAGAAATTGAATTAAAAAAAGGTGTCAGTCCAAGAAACGGTTTTCAGCTTGAACGCTTTAAAAAATTATTTTTTGTCTCACGAGGTTGATGTTCTTACGAAGTTAGACAATATCGATAAAGAACTTTGGAAAGTAAAAACAAAGAACCCAAAACAAAGTACTATAAAGGATTTCTTTCCAACGTGCCAATAAGTATGTATGTATTAAGTTTTAAGCAAGTAACATTAAAGTTGATCTCCTAACGTATAATTTTTAAGCTCGTAGTAAACAATAATCATTCTTTTTTTCATATCTGTATATCTAAGGGTATTTTGCATTGATATTTTTATACAATACTCTTTACAAAAATTTATATTCGATTTAACGAACGGGTTTGTGGGTCCCAATCAATTCATTGAATCGAGGTTCGACTGTATTTGGTTTACAGGCTGAATCGACTATTCAGTATTTGGTAAATCTCTAGCTACGAGTTTTTAAATATCTATTACTTTCTGCCTTCAATGCTTGATTATTCAACTCTGACAAAACAACTCTGTAGACATGGAAAAATACTACAAATTTTAATTACAATAACAGAAATGGAACTAGTATATCTGGAAATCAAATGCCTTAAAATTACTGCAGTTTTACTTTGAAATAATTTTTGGTACTTTCCGGTTAGCCAGGCGCCAGTGTTATATAACCATACATATGTATGCATATAAGTACATATATGTATATATATATATGTGTGTGTGTGTGTGATATATATATATATATATATATATATATACCAATTTATTCATACATTTGTGATTTCAAATTTATTATATGCATTTATATATATATGTATGTATATGTACAATATATATATATATGTATATACAACACTGGCGCTTGGCTAACTGAAAAATACCTAATTTTCCTTAGTATTTTAAAACATTCAACCTGCAGTTTCATTTGTTTCATGTTTGTATTACTAAATAGTACCTACAATTAATATATAAAGCAGTTTAAGGAAATTTAACTCTTTAAGAATTTTGTAACAGTAAATAAGATTCCATGCACTGATTCTTCTAGACATTTTTTTTACCATTTTTCTTTTACTAGCCTTCCTGAACTTTCCAGTGATGTCGCTGTACTTGAAAAGTCCTGGATCCCCGGGACCCAGGATTTCCAAAAATCTGGGTCTTTTTTTAAAAATCTTCACCGCTTTTTTCTTACCACTTTTAAGTGGGTCCCCATCAATATAATTCATATTTTAAAGGAATAAATTAAACTTGTTTACTTGGAAAAGATAAAATAAATGCATTAATTATTGTTTTAATAATAATTAAATAATGAATTAAAACCAGTATTATTTGTGCTCAAATAAGATATTAAAAAAGAAATATTAAGAGAAATTTCCTTTACTTAAAAAAAAAAAAAAGTAAGATACAATTTTAATTGTAATATAATGCTTATTTGAGAGTAGAAGATACAAAGTTCCACTGACAAGTATCAAAAGGGGCAAGACGGGTTTATTGAAAAAGATATTTTTGCTGAAAAAAAGAATACTTAAGTAAAGGGGTACTTTTTGTTGAATGAATGGGTGCTTTCATTACACTTCCTATTGAATTATTTGTCAGCATAGATCTGTGTTGGAATTGGACACTTTTCCTTGGAAGGGAAATTCACATCTAAATCATTAAGCATCAAATCCTAAATCTTCCGAAGGTAGGAGACATTTCCATGCAGTAAGGAGGAGGTGGGGGGGATTTTTCACTGGTCCACCTCCTGAATACATTATCAAAGTACGCTGAAATCATGCTGTATTTTTAAGAATCTCGTTAAAAAAAATTAAATCCCATTTTATGAATGTCCTACCTATAAATTTGGTTTGCACATTTTTTTTTTTTTTTTTTTTTTTTGTGTGTGCTTTGGATGTTTTGACTAAATTCTCGTTTTTTCCTGTGATACTTTGATGAAATTTGTGTTTATTCAGCAATTCTTTGACAAAATTAATGTTTTTCCTGCAATTCTTTGACGAAATTCGCTATTTTTTTCGCGAACCTGTTGTGAAAATCGTGTTTTTCCGTGATACTTTGACAAAATGTGATCTTTTTTCAAGATCCTTTGACGAAATTTGGCTTTATTCCACGATTTTTTGACGAAATATGCTATTTTGTGGCAACCTTTTTATGAAAATCATGTTTATTCCGTGATACTTTAACGAAATGTGATCTTTTTTTCAGATACTTTGATGAAATTTGTGTTTATTCAGCAATCCTTTGACAAAATTAATGTTTTTCCTGCAATCCTTTGACGAAATTCGCTATTTTTTTCACGAACCTGTTGCGAAAATCGTGTTTTTCCGTGATACTTTGACAAAATGTGATCTTTTTTCAAGATCCTTTGACGAAATTTGGCTTTATTCCACGATTTTTTGACGAAATATGCTATTTTGTGGCAGCCTTTTTATGAAAATCATGTTTATTCCGTGATACTTTAACGAAATGTGATCTTTTTTTCAGATCCTTTGATGAAATTCACTATTTTTTCACGATCTTTTGATGAAATACGCTTTTGTCACAGCCCTTTTATGAAAATCGCACCTTTTCCTGTGATATTTTGATGAAATTTGTGCTTTTTCGCGATGTTTTGACAAAAATTGGCTTTTTTCTATGAATTTTTGACAAAATTCGCTACTTTTTCGTGATATTTTGTGCTTTTGCGATCCTTTGGCGAAAATCTGCTTTTTTCTGTGATTTTTTTAACGAAATTACGCATCCCCTGAGATGCATAAGAGCTATTTTTTTGCGTCCCGTCTCTGATTTTTTGTGTAATTTGTGCTGTAGTGCGTCCATGGCATCACTGCTCCCTATTGTTACATAACAATAATATAACTGTGATATCTTAAAATTGAGTATTTTAAGTCTTCTTTCTAAAATATGAATCTTGTGATAATGACAGGCTGTGATTAATTTGAACATGAGGTAAATGCATGTTTTATTCATTTATTCTTTTCTTCTGCTTTAGAGTAATGAAATTCTTCTGAAGTGTGAGGAACTGTTTGAAAAAGATTATGTGTGCTGTGTAAGTACATTCATATTTTTTCTATTCTATCTAAATTCATGTATTCTAATTTCTGTTCATGTTTTTCTCTATTGCAACTTTACTCAATTTTCTTTAAAAAATTATATAGATGATTTTTAAATATTTTTGTCCACTGACTCTCAATATAGGGGAGAGTGGGGTACAGGTGGACCACCACTTATATTTTATTCATTTTTAAATTTCTAAAGCTTTTTTTATGCTAATTAATTACAGCACTGGATTGATCACTTATAGCCTTCAGAATAAATAGTTAACTCAGAATGAACCATTTTATCATGACTGGTTGTTTTGAGTTTCTAAAAGTAAAAATTTTCATCTTCATATTTTTATTTAGTAATTTAAAGGTTATAGATAAGTAAGATAAACAGCTTTTTTGTAAAGGCAATATTACTTATTTTTATTTAATTTTAATGTTAATATGCTTAAAAAAAAAAGCTTTAAATAATATTTTTACGAGAATGTACTGAACTTCAACATGAGGCACAGTGGACCACCCACTACTGGGGTACAGTGGTCCACAATCCATTCTGTTACTGTAATGCAGAATTTTCAAAATATTCTGTAAATAATTGCTTTTAATAATAATAATAATTACTTATTCTCTACTTTTTTAAAGTAATTATTTAACTGTAAAATATAAAGTAAACAAAGAAAAATCTCAATTTATTTAACATAGTAAGAAATATTTTGGTTTGTATTTATTACTTTTAAAAAATGTAAAAGTAGCCTATTGACTGTAGCTTGTTATTTGTAAAAGAATTTCTGGCAGCCTCTGAAATTTTATTACTCATTTTAGATGTTACATAAAGTAAATTGGGGATCAAAACTTTATGGTTATTAATCTGTTGTTTATATCGGTGTTCTCGTAATGTCACCCTCGGACCCAAAAGTATTTCAGGAAAAGGAAAATTTCAGTATCATAAGTATTTTTGAGTTTCATTTGCAAATTTTAATCTGCAATGGCTTTATTTCACTTAATAACATCACCTTATTTGCAATTGTTCTAGTATACAGTACAGAACCATTTATCCAGAATGCTTGGGGTCAGATGTATTCCGGATAACTGGTTTTTCCAGTTAACTGGTTGTGCATTAAAGCAGCATTCATTTGATACGTTTTGTGGAGTATGTGTGGTTGTGGTATTATTTCTGATTTTAAATTATTAGATTACTTGGATTAAAAATCAATGCAAGAAAGATCAAAAGTTAACCAGAGTTTAAAAGAAGGTAATTTATGGGAATCCCTTAGGAACAGAAATTCTTCAGTTTCCTCTGCATAAAAATTAAAACATCTAAAATACAACTAAATATGTTTTCATTTCAAATACTAGATGTTGTCACCAAATTATACAATTGCTTCAAGCAAAGCCTATGTCAAACTGGCAGTGTATGACACCTTTTTCTGCAAAGATTCTGCAATCAGTCTATCAGAAACATAATTCCGGTTAACTGGTTTCCGGATAAATGGTTCCATACTGTATATATATTTTTTTTTCTGTTTTGTTTGAAAATGTTACTTGCAAATTTGCATTATTATATTATTTTGGAGATAAAGAGGAATTAATAAAAAATAAATTTATATTGTATTTCAAATAATACTTACCGTAATTTCCGGCCTATAATCCGCGGATTATCTGTTAAAAAACCTCAGAATTTTTAAGTGCGGATTATCTGCTGAAATTTTTTTTAAGCAGAAACATCCAGTTTCTACCGGCAGTCATAAAATAAAAATTTAAACAGTTATCAAACGATTGTCTGCGATCGACCGTTCGTGGAGTTGCTTGTGATTGGTTCATATGTGACGTGTAAGTGCTAGTGGGAGTGGCTTCCGATTATGATTTTTTTTTTGGCCTTTTGGCAACATGTTTCCATGAAAAACAAAGCATTTCTCATCTCATCCCTTTCAAAAATTGCAATCTCAATCATTCATGAAATAGCTTCTTCCAAAATTACGGCAGTTTTACTGATTACGATGATTGATATTACGATGCAACCCACGGGAATCCGTCGCATATTAATCAAATGAATCATTATCGTATCGTAGTTTCATGGTTTTACTGCTGCCCTCTATGGGTAGGATAATAAAATACAATTATGCCCTTGCGATTTATATTAAAAACCAAAACGTATTTGATGGTATATCACGTTGGAAGTTATAATAATGTCTAAGAGAAAATCTGCTATTTAACACTGCAGAATTTAAACAGAACGTTATTTAAAAAGAGGAAGATGATTTAAAAACAGCAATGATTACAGAATTATCTGTATTCACAAGACATTCAATGTTTTAGATATAAGATTCAATGAAAAAAATTATTTGTATTTTTTAACTTGTAATTATTTTATTATTATTATTTTCAATTATTTTATTACAATTATCATTTAAATAGAGCAACTAAATAAATAGGGAGGTGGTTTATTAGTAGTATTTTGGAATGTTGAAAACAATGAGTAATTCTTGTATAGTCCGGCGTATAATCCGCAGATTATATGCCGATGCGGATTATCTGCTGAAATTTTTTTACAAGGGTTAAAAATTGCGGCTACGGATTATACGCCGCCGCGGATTATAGGCCGGAAATTACGGTAATAGTGGACCACTGTGCCCTAGTAGGCGGACCAGTGTATCCCGCTTGTAGGGCACACTGGTCCACTTTATTAATGTATACAAATAATTTTTTGTTGAAAAATGTATTTGAGACTATCTTCTGAAAAAATTCTGAGGCATGTAAAAATGTTTTAGGAATGTTCAAGAATATTTTCACTTTTCAGGCAGATTAGACTTTCCGTTAAAGTGAAAAAAAAAATGTAAATTGCAAAAGTGGTCCACTGTGCCCCAGTCGTCTCCTACCCATAAGGCCAATTTGGACCCCTTTAAAGTGTCACATCGTCTCATTAGGGTTGATATTAATCACTTTTACAAACTTTGGAATTATGTTTCCATATAGTGACTATTAAAAAAAAAAATTCTTTCAACAATTCTTATCACTGGGTTACATTTCAGGCTCTTGTAGGTCTGTGCCAGGCTTGCTGTGTAGGTCTATGCCAGTCATGTGTGTCTATGACTTTCTCATTTATAAGCTAAAATTAAATATATGTCCTCATGAAATAGGACATATGCTTATCACTATTGGCAGAGTCACTCCTATAATGCTATTGGTATTGTATTCTTGAATGTGAGTAGATAATGACTGTCTGATACAGAAATTGTTTACAGTAGAAGACCTTTATAACGCACAACTTCTTGGATGTAAACAATGAATTTTGCAGTTAAAAAGCACCTGAATTCCCACATTGTAAATAATTACTAGTCTCTAGAAAACTAAATTTGATACATTAGTTCAACTTTATCTCCTTAATTTAGAACTTTTTAATGAAAAATATTGCTATTATTACACTAAACATTTTTGAAAATGAGTAATATGATGAAATATTTGGATCCAGGTATATCTGGATCATGTTTATAAAATATATTTAGCAATGTGTGGAATGATCATTATTATGCAAAAATGTATAATCTGCAAAACTTCTGGTAACAAGGAATGTAGTATAAAACATACTCTACAGTATTTTCATATGTTTTAGACATATTTGGCCATATTTATAAAGGTAAATTTAATTGTGTGAAATGTGATCCACATAATGCAAAATTCTATATAACGCACAACCATGCGTTTTTAGGTTTGAATTATAAAGATCTTCGGTACTTTTCGGTTAGCCGGGCGCCAGTGTTACATATACATATATATGCATGTATACTAATATATACTATTTACATATACTGTATATATACATATATGTACAGTCGAACCTCGTTAACACGAAATTGAAGGGGCTGCAAAATTTGTTCGTGTTATCCGGGATTTCGTGTTAACCGTCAAAATAGTAGCGCCATCTATATTAGATAAAAAAAAACTAAATAAATAAGCTTACAAATATATCCCTGCTAAAGTCATAAATTAATAAGAAATAGAAAATTTAATTAAGAAATAAAACAAATGTGTCATCGCTTTAGGCAGTAATAAGTTTATTTACCTGCTAGTCATTTTTTTAAAAAGTCAGTTATTGACTTTAGTTTCAAATTTTGTAGACTGCTTTGTTCTAGAAACGTATGGACCTCATCTAACTTGTCCAAAGCTCGGGAAGCATTCTCTTGTTCCATAAGGAAACCTTGTACAGTTTTTAATGCTGTGGTAGTTTCATTTAATGACACTGAACTTTTCAGTTCTGTGTCGAATTCTTCATCCTTGTCTGAGATGTCGATGTTGTCATCTTTTGTTTCAGTTAATGAAGCAATTATTTCTTCGTCTGTCATCACATCCAAAGTCAACACATCTTCATCTATGCAGATATACTCGACAAACAATGTCTGCGAAATAATTCCCCGTTTTTCGGCTACTTCTATTAAATTTCGTCATTTCAGATTGTTTCATTAGTTTCTTCATTTATCTCATGTGTAAATATCGCGTGTTGGAAACAATTTTTCACAGTTCCAGTAGTGATACTGTTCCAGGCACTACTCCTTAGATGAGTTATAGCTTCTAGTAAATTCACAGAAAATTCCGTTTTATTACCAAAACATTGAGTCATTTTATGAACAATTCTTTTTTTTTTTTACTGCACTTTTAAGCATTGGATAATTCCTTGGTCACAAGGCTGAAATTTTGCTGTAGTGTTCGGAGGAAGAAAGACACATTCAATTGCTTTTAATACTGGAACATCTTTATGAGCACTACAATTGTCCAGCAAAAAGCCGATTTTTCTCTTTTCTTGGTAGAATTTTAAGTCCAGATCAAGTAACCATTTTGTAAAAATAACATTGTTTATCCATGCATTTTTGCTGGAAGCGTAGCAAACTGGCAAAGTTTTAAGGTTTTTGAAACAACGTGGTTTCGCCGACTCACCGATCATGAGCAATGGTAATTTTTCACTTCCGTCCATGTTGCAACCAACCATAATCGTAATTCTTTCTTTGCTGAATTTTCCTCTAGTACATTTTTCTCCTTTTAAAGTAAGTGTTTGCGAGGGTTGTGCTTTGAAAAAAAGCCCCGTTTCATCGGCATTAAAAATGTCACAGGGTGCATAATTTTTATAACGTCTAACCACTTTCTTAATGAAAAAGACTGTATAGAATTCTCATCTACGGCAGATTCTTCTCCACATATCTTTTTGCAGACAATATTATGACGCTCTTTAAATCTTGTCAGCCATCCGTTAGAACATATGAAATCTTTGTAAGCGAGAGCATCAGCAAAAGCCTTTGCTTTCTCTTGCAAAACTGCACCAGTTAAAACCATGTTCTGACTTCTTGTTTCTTTTTATCCACCGTAAGAGAGCAATTTCAATTTCTTCATTTTTTCATGTACACATCCGTTTTCTTGCAGGTTCGAATTGACTGACAGCATAAGCTGCTTCAATCTTTTCACGATTCTTTAAAATTGTAGAGAGTGTGGTATTCCATACTTTGCTGCAATTTCTGATTTTTTCAGCACTTTATCGCTGACTTCATTTAAAATCTTTCCCTTGTTTCTAAAGATGCAGCTTGCTGTTTTCGACTCATCTTTCAAAGAATTCTACAGAGCAACTGCGAACAGAGTTTCAGTAGTCAGGTATAGAAGTAAGGAGGGTCACTTCTTTCACTCGAAGATATGGTATTTTGGAAACACTGTTTATGGTTTATGTCACTATCAATAGAGTCAAACAATTAATGGAGCAATCATATTAAAAAAGGAAACTGATTCACCCAAATATTCATTGTGGTCGATCTATAGCTCAGAGAGGTAATATGTCCGCATAAAGTACCAAACAGATAGCTAACAGATACGATTTCTAAAGATCAGAGGTCAAGAGCAGGAGCCCCTGACAGTTCAGACACCACCCCTTTCTACTGATCATCTCCCCTTTCTTTTGTTCACCTCTCCTTTTCTCTACTTTCTTTTGTCGATGACCACAAAATGTAATTAGAAAAGAATAGGAAGACATGTGATTGATTCCCATCTCAGGCATACTTGCTCAGGATGTGAATAAATGCAATTTAAGCGAAGGGGGTGGAGGGGTGCAGAATATCAGAGGATAAAGAAAAGCAGAGATTAGCAAAATATTTCACCATTTTTTGAAACCCTTTTCCTCTTTGTCATTTTCAAACAGTGAGAAAAATTCCATTTTTAGTAAATAAGATGTGGCATGTAAGTTTGAAATATTGAAAACTTCGCTTAAGAAAGAATACTTTGATTTTCGAGCAAAAAAAAATTTTCGCCTTAAGCGGGATTTTGCAAAATTCTATTTTGTGTTAAACAAATTAATTTAGATTGGTTTTCAGACTTATCTGACAGGACCTCACTATTATTTCGTGTTAAGCAAAATTTCGCGTTAAGCGATTTCGTGTTAACGAGTTTCGACTGTATATGTATATCTATATATATACATGTACCGGGTGTCCCAAAAATGACTGATGGATTTAAAAAATCAATAACTTGCAAACGGTGACAGACATTAAAAAAATTCTTGCAGAAATGTTATGTGAAATGTCATGAGTTTTTATGCTGCGATTCTCAGTTTTAGTTACAAATAGCATCGATAGATGGCGCCGCAAGCAATAACCGCTAAATCCAGGCTTGATTTATCGGCCTCTCTCTTCTTCCATGCAAAAAAAGGAGATTAAAATGTATTGAATGGATCCCGAGGTACCAAAAATCGGGTCTGGACTGAGCGCCTATTGCTCTCAGCGCCATCTATTGTTTGAAATTCAAACTAAAATCAAGAATCACAGTACAAAAACTCCTGACATTATACATAACCCTCCTGCAAGAATTTTTTAAATGCATGTCACCGTTTGGAAGTTATTGAATTTTAAAATCCATCTATCATTTTTGGGACACCCGGTATATAGACATACATATGTATATGTAACACTGGTGCCCAGCTAACCGAAAAGTACCAGATCTTCTACTGTATTTGGTATGTAGCATAAAGTTTTCTCATTAAGAATGAATAAAAATTTTGACTCTAATATTTTTTAATTTAGCATAACTTGGAAAAAAGTCAAACTAGAAATACAGAATAGACAGATAAATGACAACTTTATTATTACTATTTATCTGCATTAGTACTTAGAAATGAGTCTTCAGTTTAATGATGGTTGTGTTCAGGTAATATACCTGAATTCAGGTATTTATTTCATTTTCAATACTGGAATTCCGGTTTTTCTGATAGTTAAATTCATAAAATAAGACTAAAGTATCAACTTCATCTGATTTTTAAACATAATTAAAATTAATAAATTTATAATGAGAGGAATAGACCTTCCTGCAATAAATTATATGTTCTTTCTCCATGCCAAAACTTCTTGCTAAAGTTTCAGGTACTTTTTCATGAATTCACAATCACCCCTGGGTTAGATCAGTCTCTGACTCCTCTGCTTAATTATTGACTGCTTTTTATCTTTTCACCCCCGCCCTCAAGGAAATGGAATAGCAAAAAACATTAATCATGATTTTAGTAATACAGTCGACTATTAAGGTTTCTGTTAGGATTAAAAATTTGACATGGTGACTTTTTTTATGGAATGGTGTCTAAGAATATTTTTTAAAAGAATGAAATGTGTACAAAATTTATTTTAATTGTGGTGATTCTGATACTATTGAACTGATATCAATATTTTTTTCAGTGTATTATGATTACTATCTCTGCATAAACATAAGTTATTTTTATCTTGCAAAAAGTAATCTAACTAACCTTTCACCCTTTATCTCAGAGAGCGCAAGAGAAAGGGGGGGGAAAATTAAGCTTGTTTAGGATTTCTTTGAAATTGTAAAGGCTAAAAAGTTAAAATTTCACATGGTTACCTAGTTATTTTTAAGGTGCAAATGCTTTACTGAGAATGTATTATTTTTTTTTTTAATTCTAAGTTTAAAAATATCAAGATTTTCTGATATGTCTGAATAATTAAATTCACTGTAGGATAGATGGTGAACAGAATGGGTGTACCATTTCGAAACTTCCTTGAGGGGAGAGAAAATTTTCTTTTGGTCTTGTTTTAGCACAACTGATATGCAATTTATATGATTTTATTTCCAAATATATTTCTAAAATTAGACAAAAAAATCTAATTACTGATAAATGTCTCATTTTAAGAATGCTGCAATAACAAATCTTTTTTTAGCAAATATTATTGATAATTACTAATTTCTGTATTTATTTAATGTTAGTTTTTTTTTTTTTTTTTAATCACAAAGGGTGGTGGTCACATTTCTTTTAAAAAGATCCTGGGTGGATTTGCTAAAAAGGGCGCTTATATCGAGTAAAGGGGCACATTTTGTTGAGTAAAGACATTCTCATTGGATTATCATTTGTCAGTTCTGAGCAGTGGGAATTTCAACTTTGAACCTTTAATTAGTGTATTAATGTAAAATACCGTTAATCCACCCTCCCAAACGTGACGAAAAATCATAAAATAATCAGAGGGGGCGCTTACATGGTATTTTCTTCGCGATCCTTTGACGAAATTAGTGGTTTTTTTTCACGATTCTTTATCGAAAATCACGTTTTTCCCGCGATCCTTAGACGAAATGCACGTTTTTTTTCGCAATTCTTTGTTGAAATGCACGTTTTTTTTGTAATCCTTTGATGAAATGTGCAGTGTTTTTGTGATCTTTTAACGGAATTCGTGTTTCTTTCGCGATCTTTTGACAAAATTCATGTTTTTTCTGCTATCTTTTGACGAAATTCGTGCTTTTTCTGCATCTTTTGACAAAATTTGTGATTTTCCACGATCCTTTGACTTAATTCGCGTTTTTACTGTGATCCTTTGATGACATTCATGGTTTTTTTTTTTTTTTTGCTATCCTTTGACGAAATTAATGTTTTTTTCCCGTGATCCTTTGACAAAATTAGTGTTTTTTCAGTGATTCTTTGACGAAATTAGTGTTTTTTCAGTGATTCTTTGATGTAATTCATGCCTTTTTAGCGATCTTTTGACTTCATTTTTTTAGATCCGTCACATATTCGCATTTTTTCCTGATACCTTTTGACAAAATTCGTGTTTTTTCAGCAATTCTTTGGCATAATTCACATTTTATCAGCAATGCTTTGGCTACTTTTTTTAGATCTGACATAATTCACGTTTTTTTTCCTGCCATCTTTTGACGAAATGTGCGTTTTTTCGGGATCCTTTGACAAAATTTGCATTTTTTCTGCTATCCTTTGACGAAATTCGCATTTTTTCCCTGCTATCCTTTGATGAAATTTGCATTTTGCTGCGAATTCCCCCCCCCCTTTTTTTTTTTTTTTTTTGCGATTCCTTAACGTAATTCGTGTTTTTTAGTGACCTTTTGACGTAATTTTTGTTTTTATCGCAATCTTTAGGAGGTGCTTTCTCAGGATTTTTTGGAAATTTCAAATTTGTTTATAAAAGGAAGGGGGGGGGGGGCGAAGTTTGATCGGGAAGGGCGGATTAATGGTATTTAACGGTAAGTCCTAAATTTCCTGAGAGCATTTCGAGGAGGGGGGGGGGGGGGTAGAGGAGGTACACTCTGGATTCACTGGCATATATATTTTCAAGGTAAACTGAAATCGTGCTGTATTTTTAAGAATATCATAAAATGATCTGATTACTTATTCTAACTCCATTTTACGAATATTCTACTTATGGAAACATGTGCCGTTCTGGGACGATTTTCAAAGGGAAAATGCATTATGATTTGAAAACAATACAATATGCAGCTGCTACATGTTTTTTTAATATTGATTTAGAACTTATGATTTTTGAGTCAGAGCCACAGAACTTCTGTTTTCAAAAGTCTGGAAGGAGAGAGCAGGAGGCAGATTGGGGGAAAGAAAAAAAAGAAAAGCTACTGGGAAACAGGGCAGGGCGCATCAGCAGTTTAAACAAAAAGGGGGGGTCATAGCACCCTTTGAAAATCATCAAATGGGAACAGTAAGGGGCTCTGCAGTCTGCAAACAATCTATGTCGCCAACCCCCATACAGATCCTGCAGGTTCTAAAAACATGCTAATTTTAAAAAGAACCTGTTTTAAAAAGATTACCCAATTATGGAAGATTGAGTAATATTATCACAAAGTAGTGATCTTCTGTAATCCGGTTGCTATTCATTTTCTTTTGACTGGGAGATTTTTTGTTTTTTAAGGCCACATCCAGCACGGTCACAATAGGTGACAATTGTTTTTATGATTACGTTTTAATAATTACCCATTTGTAAATCAGCTTATATAAAATGCTAAGAAAAAATGTTGGTGCCTCCCAAACTTTTATAACGTCTAGGAGAAAAGTTTCTTTTAAATGCTGCAAGAAAGTTGTTTTAAATATGATGTAATTTTCACAGTTAAATGCTTTTGAATATAATAATTTAAATACAGTAGAAGATCTTTATAACGCAATTCTATATAACGCAATTCTCCATATAACGCACAGCTTCTCAGATGTAAACAATGATTTTTGCAGTTAAAAAGCACCTGCACTTTCACATTGTAAAATATTGCTACTCTCTAGAGGACTAAATTTGATACATTAGTTCAACTTTATCTTCTAATTTAAGACCTTTTTTACTGAAAAAATGCTATTTACAATAAACATTTTTGAAAATGTCTAATATAAGGGATGTTTGTGTCAGTTATATTTGGGTCATGTTTATAAAGTAAATTTAACAATGTCTGACCTATATTATGCAAAAATTTATAATTTGGGTAACTCTTGATAACAAGGAATGCAGTATAAAGATATTCTAATGTATTTTGATGTGTTTCAGACATATTTGGTCATGTTTACAAGGTGAATTTAATGATATGATCCATATAACGCAAAATTCTATATAACGCACAACCTTGCGTTTTTAGGTTTGCGTTATAAAGATCTTCTACTGTATTTTAAAGTTTTCTTTCTTTTTTAATATTCACATGTAAATATATTTTCAATTGAAAAGTGTTTGGAAGTATTGATTGAGCTTTTAAAAATCTAGCAACAGGATATAAAAATAGCTACAGTAATATTTCGATTTACGTCAGCAATTCGTTCCAATACTAGTGATTCAAGTCAAAAATGACATAAGTCGAGGTACATTTAGATAAGCAAAAAATAAGAAATAAAAATTCACTAAAATCTGAAAAACATATTCTCTTGTATTTATGTTATGTTAATTTTACATTAGCAAAATAATGCGTTACTTGTTAATAATGCTATAAGTTGTTAACTTAAAGTTTATTGGTGAAAAAAAATCTTGCAATGAAGTTTGCAACGACAAATTTTTCCTTTTTTCTTAGAAGCGCTTTGTAAAAGCAGAGTGGGAATTCTAAGATTTTTCTAGTCGTTGCTACTCTTTGCTCGTCTGAATCAATATCTTCTGTCATTCCAGTTTCAGTCAGGTTTAGTCCTTCGGTTAATTTTGCAACTGTTGTAATCTCGCTCCCCTGTAGGCTCAAAATCTTAGTACTTTGTTACTTTAATTCAGTAAGTTCGACTTTTAATTCTGGAGTTCAACATTTTCAGCATCCATCTTTAAGTTGATTTCTCTTTCCTTTTCAACAATTTCATCAATTAGGAGAGATACAGGATCACAGTAATTTTCAAATGTTTTCTTAATCTATACGAATAAAAAGGGACACAGTTTTTTCCAAGCATCTCTCATTGTTTTTTGCTGAATTTCACCCCATGAATCCCTTATGACTTTGACTGCATCTGAGATGTCAAATTTCTTCCAGAACTCCTCTTTCACTATCAATTCTGTAACTTCTTTCATTGCTGCATTCAAATTGGCAAATGAAAGTTGCATACAATAAGCTTTAGGTTAATTGTTGCCATAAATTGTATTCTTTGTCTTTTTAAGAAGATTTAAAGTCTATTGTATTTTAGGCAAAAATTCAATGGTTTTCTTTTCATCCAATCTATAAGGATTTTATCGAATAAAAGTAATTTAACTTTTTCTCTCATGTCTGTCATTATCAATTCTTTCATACTTCTGCAGTTAAAATAAAACAAAACATATTAATTTTAACAATTTGCTATCTCTGTGTCTCCCATTTCAACATAATACAACAAACAAAATAAGATAATTCTCATTTCTCAAAATGTTTGGTCTTAGAGACACCTAGACACATCTAGAAGTTTTAGGTTTGCCATTTACTTTTTTTTATTTTCTCACTATCGTGGGACTGTCACGAGAAAATTTTCCTTCATAGGACCAAAAGTCTTAAAAAAATTTCAAAGTGCTTCTTAATTAAGACTTCTTTTTCCAGGAGAGATGACATAAATGCGGGGTGACATAAGTCGGGGTACTACTATATTTCAAAATGTGAATTAAATCTCTATTCAGATAATAAAATTTTTAACAAAAAATTAGAAAAATAAATTAAAAAAATTTAGACATTTAAAAAATGATTAAACACTCGCATTACAATCTAATCATATGTGTGCCTCCAAAAGATGGTTAAATTCTTCACTTGGTATACTGTCAGTGCATATTTTTTGATGCTGTAAAACATTTAAATAAACTATATTGAGCAAATTAAAGAATAGCCTTTTGTGAAACTTTTTTTAAATCTAACTTATGATGACTGATACCTTTTGAAATATGAAGTTCCTTGGGGGGTGGGGGGGGGGGAGGTGTCCCCTAGTCTTCTCCAAATGAAGCTCCCGGAACAGAGTTCATAAATAGTCTAAAATATATCTGTTTTTCCCCAAGGGATTGCCTGAGAATGGATTGGATGAAAATTTACTGTTTAATTAGTAATATTTTTATTGTCAATAAAAATATACAAAAGACTACTTTGTACAGTTAAATGACATTTACAGTTGTTTCCAAGTGTGGTTTTCCTATTTTTTAAAAATGTTTGTAAATTGACTGTAACATTTAAATTTTATCTTGTGTTGGGTCAGCTATGGTAATTCCTGGTCACTGAGTTTCTGGGGTAATTCTTGGTTACTTTCATTATCAATAAAACAATTTATCAAACTGATAAAAATTTGAAATATACTTTGAACCCTTTGCTGTGCAATGTATGCCTTAATTAATCATTTAGTTGAAATTTAATATTGAAAAAAATATATGTATATATTCAAAGCTGCTACTCAAATTTCTGCAGAACAACACTGACCTTAATTTTCACACATTTTTCAAAGATCTGTGTCATTCTTAAAGTTTTAATGATTTTATTTCAACTATGATATATCACAGTTTTTAAAAGTGATGATAAAATTTTCCTCTATATATTAAAAACTTTTATGTGAGCAAGTCAAACTAAGTCCATATTTGTGGGGTAATTCCTGGTCAGTGCTTAATAATGTAATTTTATAATATTTGTACTTTGTATTTTATCTATTATAACTGTGCGTCCTAAAAACTATTGTCTTACAACTTTTTTTAACCATAAGTGTAAAGTAGCATCCTTAAATGTAACTGTAAAGAAGGAAAATAGGGTACTTCTTAGTTATGCCGTCGACCAATTTCGCCAAATTATACACATTGACATAATTTTTATTTTAAATAACGAGAGAACAAATAAATTAGTAGAACATTAATAAAAATACAAATAAAACGTCGAATTAATGGTTTTATTGGCCGTTATTGGCATTTAATCTTACAATTAATTAATTAATGGCAACCATTATTGGCATTTAATCTTACAATTATGCAACAATAATTTGGTCGACGGGATTACTAAGAAGTACCGAAAATAGTAAATGCTCTGAGGGTAAGATACACTAGTTGACTCAACGGTTAAATAGAAATACTATCTAATTGCAAAATGGTGCTTAAAAATATACATAATGCAATAGAGGAACACAATTATTATGTATGCTGTGTATTATGATGAAGATCCGTATTGAAGTTTGTGTAAAATTTTCTGAAAAAGGAGCCGGAAACTTAAATAGCCTAAGCAAGATAGAATCATAAACATTCAGTATATATTTTACAGACCATTAAATTTGCAAGGTATTAATATATTCACAGTAGATGAAGCAGTAATAAATACTGCTTATAATTGTTACAAAAATTCTTTAGCTAATTAATGTTTTGTAAAATGTACAAGAATCTATTGCACATCAAATAAATTTGTATTTATACCCAAAACTAAGTCTATGCATTATTATTCCATAATTATGAGATGAACAAAACTTTTACAAGAAAAAATTAACTTTACTACTTTAATAACATCAAAAAAGATGCTGACCGATAATATGCATATATATATGTTATATTATTAGATCTAATTCCGTGATTTCCTTATCTTATTCTAAATTACTACTTTATTTTCACTAAATCCTTATCCTTAATCTCTATTGTTAACTCTGTTTAATTCCCTTTAATTTAATGTCTCACTTGTCTTAATCGCTTAAATATTACGCTTTTAGTATTCTTAAATTAAATGTTCCATTCCCACGCTTTTTTCTTTCGAGAATATTCTTTTAGCTTCCATTTTTACTTTCCCGCGCATTTCTGATGTTATCCTTTTTGTTGAGATAATTACCAGTAAGTAATATCTCAGTAAATTAATTTAGCAGAGTGAATTAAGCAAATGGAAACGTAAGTGCTTTATGTCCCGACCTCGGATGAAAAAAATTACGTTAAACTATTAAATCTATTATAACTCAAATCTTAAATGAAATTAAAAATATTTAAACAGTTTAATGAAATTAACTTGCTGAAATGCAATAAGAAAAAGTAAAACTACTATGTGATCTAAATAACGAAAGACAAATTTAAAAGAAACAAAACATTTATTTAAATTTAGTCAAATCAGAAGAACAAGTTAACTAAAAGAATAAAATACATAAAACATACCTCAAACAGTTTTTAACTTTAGAAGACACTGATTATGCATTTACATATAGAACGGACTGCACTGAGTAACGCTCCATGACACATTATTGCAGAAGTATAAAGAAATATAAAAACGTCTTTCAATTCAATGCTCCAGAGCTCGAAGAATAATTTATTATTGAAACGCTATACTTTGTTTTAACTAATTCCAGTACCTCCAGTGACATCTCATAGCAATGTAAAAACAAGAGACATTCCCACCAGGAAAAAGCAGTAGATAAACAACAGTCCGTAAATACGATCGATCACAAGCTCATCCTTCAACGTCGAGGAATTCGGAGACAGCTCAGCTGACACTCCAATACATGAAACGTCTTCATTTCGAACACTAAAAAGGTTCTTCAAAAATAGAGGTCATACTATGTAGCTTCACTATTCCGACGTCTGACTTTAAAAAGCAAAACAAAACAAGGACTAATTGATATCCATAGCAACTTCAAGATTGAGACATACTTTAATATTCAATGTGCGTTTCCCAGTTCTAATAAGCCTCCATGCCAATAAAAATATAAACCACAACTGCTCACATCATGCTAAAAAGGTAAAACCCAACTGGCGAGGAAACAAGCTGGCCGAAGCATATTTATATGATTCGGACATGCGTACCAACCGCCGGCATATGCAAAACAGATCGCTTCCAGAATGATCTGAGACTTACGACGCACTCTACCGGACAACTAACGCCATCTTGTGGCGATCGGGAGTACCGCTCAACTATCATACGTGGAAAACGATCTCCGAGAACCGCGATGTTTTGAAAGACAGATGAACGGCAGAAGAAGATACAATTAAAGGTAAACTGTAATTAAGGATGAAAGCAAATCAAATGAAGGATTTTAAGGATATATAACTACGAAAAACAAGGATATGAGGTAAGTAGAATCTGTATTTATATTGTAAATAAAGGAAGGCTGTTTCAGCTAAAAATGTAAATAAGTTATAGAGCTAAAGTAGTACGGTGATAAGATACAGAGGGCTTGTTATTCCTAACAAGTGCCCCCCCTCTTATCACTCGTACCACACCAAGGGCAAATGCCTAAAGAAGCACCGTACACGATCATACAGACCACGTCATACAGGTAATCTTCCAGGCTTCAAAACTTAACAACCCATCAGCTCCATCTTAAACAAAACGCTAAAACAGCAAAAAAAAAAAACTCAAATACAAACCTCAACATCCACTTAAATTACCCAGATAAGAAAAATAGCAAGCCAGGGAAAACCTATAAAAATCAAGCTCCGGAACATTAAAAATATCTTTAAAAATACAAATTACATAACACATAAAAAATACTAATTACACATAACACACTTTGAGCTAAAAAATGCTGTCTACAGCATATAATGATCCAATACAATGCATAAAAATCATTAACTTAATATGATCATCCCAGGCATTAAAAATTTTACGATGTACTTATAAATCTTACATTTTTCCAACTTTCACATCTTAAAAACTTCTGCCATCAGTCTGCACTTGTTATATAATAAATCAAAAGAAATCTTCATTGAAAAAGTCCATCTCTTTCACTTCAAACCTTCATCACAATTCATCGTCATTACCATGACTCACTATCAATACAAAAACTCTAAGACACCTAAGTAAGTAAATCACTTATCTAAATTAGTATTATAAAAATTCATTTCTGAATTCTGGACCTCTTAATCAAAAATATATATTAACTTTTAAACTATTCAAAAATAAAGAAAATATCCTGTTCCAATTTTTAAATTCAAGAAAAACAACAACCTTTCAAAAAAAACTTAGTTTAAATTTAAAATTTAATTTAAATCTTAAAAATTCGTAATCTCACAAACAATTATCAAAAACAATTATATATATAAAGATCATTAATATATTTGGGCAATCCCAGGGCAAAACAACTGGTCATAATTCCAAAATAATCCTCCAATTCCTTACACCATCTATTCCTCCAGCCCTACATGATTTCCAACAATCAACACTCCCTCAAGGTCATTTACAAGGTATCCTCTGCAACTCAGCTTACATTAACATATTCAACATTGTACAACTTTACTTAAAGCTGTACTATCTGTTAATGTCAAATATCCTCCTCTCCAAAAATTTCACTGCAAACTAAAAATATGTAATCACTAATCTTCAGCAATGAAACTCCATCTGGCCATTCCTACATATCTAAGAGTTCTGACAATCGGGACAACACAAAACTAATTATACGGTCCCAATAAACTAGGACAACGAAAAATAGACATATATTGAAATGGTACACCCAAACATTCTAAGCCATTCAACATACTGAGATCCGAAGGTCAAGTGGCCATTGTCGACCCGGGGATCCCAGCATATCCTATCAGCACAGATGCCTAAGCACGCACGTATTCCAAAAATCCAAAATAATAAATCCATTGCTTCCGGCCGAAAGACTCCATACCACGTATACAACATAAGTACGTAGATATGCAAACCAGACGAAGAAACGCCGAAATATTTAACCTGTAAAAACTTCAAAAATTAATTCCATGAAAATCCAAGTATCATTCCCGGCAGAGGAGGTTCAACATCAAAACGCCACAGAAAACTTAAGATTGCATATCGACACCATGTTACCATTCAGAGGAAATAAAAATCTGTTGCAAAGAAGGTAGTATCTTATGTCGAGGAACAATTCACTTTAAAAACAGCCAAGTCAGGAAACTTAACTTCTTAAAAATATTTAACCAGAGACCAGCTCCAGTCACAACTAATCCATCTCCTCTCCAATCAAGAAAATTGAATATCACCTAAAAATTCACCCCAGGATTACCAAAAACAAGATTATAATTTAATTCAAATACATCTGGGAAATCTAAAAATATACCTTATAAGTTGGCAGGGTGTCTATATCAGTCAGAGAACTCTCCATCTCTATAGAACTTGACACAACCATTATCAGAAGCGGGTAACCCGGGAAATACTTTTTACACCGCCCTCTGACAAAAACTGTGTCCCAATAAAATTCATACCACCAATTGACCAACTGATACAAAACTAACTCTTACAGATTAAATCAAATCCACAGTTTCAACAAACATATCTTTACGGTCAATATTCATTTTTGCCAATCCTAAACTTTATATCAAAAATTCTTCAAACATATTAAACTTAAACCATTAGCAAGCTTTCAAAGATTATGGCAAAAACTATCTCAAGACAACCAGTTCTGCACAACTTTACCCAGACACTAATAATTTAACTTCTCTCAAAATTTAATTATTCTAAAAATTATTCAATCTAAAACATCTAAAAGCTCTCAAACAAACTTTAACCATTATAAATTAAACTATTGTAAACCTCAAATTCGTATATATAAGGAGCCACATCCAGAATCCCCCTCTCTCAAAAACCAGCCTCCTTTCCTTATAATTAACCATGCTTTATTCAAACATCAAGATCTCAAGTGCCGAACATCACATTAGACAAACTGTACCATTAATTCAACTGTAGAAAAAATTGAAATTCAAAAGATAAATATTTTATACAACCTATAACTAACTGAAACATAAAAACCAATATTATATGTACCCACTCAACAATATCCAGCATGCCTCTCACGATCCAACTCCACATTGAGCATTAGCGGAATATCAAACACTATCTTACCCATGATTAGAGAAAAATCTAACTAAGGCAACAGGACATTTACAATCATAGTCCCTATTTATGGCTATACTGAAGAGCAGGAAAAACAACTTTAAAAAGTAACTTAAATCATGCCAAAAAAAATTTAACTTCACTGAATTGCGCAAATGAAGTCTCACTATATATAAGTACTGAAGATCCTCCACATTGAGTCTTAACACCGAGAATTTGCCAAAAAGATGTCGTCATACTCAATGGAAACCCTCATATAGACCATCTTAAAAACAGGCAATCCATAAAAGTCAAAGATTTATATCTTATATCTATTATATAAAATTTTAAAAATATCTATACAAATATAAAAAAAATTGTAAATTAATCCAAGTCAAACTTTAAATTTAATATTGTGCTTCTAACAAAAAAAAACATATCTTAATAGCTACAGTCCATCCACTGGTAATGGTCTAAAAACCTCTTCATAAGATTCAAGAATCCTCTTAAACAAATTTAAATACAAGAATATCTTTTATTAAATTACAGACACAAACTGGGATGATCAGAGACAAGAACAAGTCCGAAAAGCACATTTATAGAGTATATTTCAAAAATATGAAAATTCACAAATACCTCAAAGGTTAATCAAAGCATTAATGAACCGGCGGCATTAAACCACATACAGCATTTAACAAAAATGAATTATCAAATAACTCACGTTTTCAAAGCCTGGTTTAACCAAGACTTACTAAAAACCAGTCAAATACTGTCTTAAAAGGTTATCAACACCACCGATCCATCAAGCAATAATCCCTTTTAAAATCATATTCAATTATATTAATACAAGTCAGAAACTAAACTTTTAATGCAGGATTACAGATATTAACGACACTAAGTGACCCCTCACATTTATAAAACCATTAAACTCAATTTACTTTAATCAATTCAAAAATGTAGTGAAAATACACCTTTAAACCTTTGATTAATATAACTTTAAACAATCGTTGTATTTAATCATTTTATTAAAAAAAAAATGTATCAGAAATTACTTAAGAACTAAAAAAAAATAGACCCAATAATTTAACTTTATCTAGAATTTATAAAAACAAGCTTGCACCACAGCACTCCAGGCAGGTTCCTTAATTTTTTTAAACTTAAACGTAAAAAGAAAACCCCCAATGCAAAGTACAAGTTGCTCAGTAAGCTGTAAAAAAAACCTTTAACTTTATAAAAAAAAATCTATTACAGAACTTAATCTATTATATGCTTTAGCTTATAAAAATAACTTAGTTTTCTTTATTATTCAATACAATCTCTAAATTGATAAAAAAAAACATGAGGATCACTGAGAAGTCATGCATGATATTATGTTTTTAAACTGTTCAGTTAATTACATTCAATAATTTTACAAAGAAATAGAATTTAGCTTTTAACTCTTAACATCAGGCTCTACTACTAAAAAAAATATTATACTTGCTCAAGCCCCGATACCCAATTCTTATCTAACTTTTTGGAAAGGAATCAGGCTGTCTAAAACTTTCTACTTCTTAAAACTTTAAATAGATTATCTAAAACAGTTGATCTTAAAACATTAAAAATTCCTTAAACATTTTTCAACTGATTTATCTTAAACTTAACGGTAAGACTCCAGATAAAAGCTCCACAGAAAAACATTTTAAAAATTTCTAAAAATATTAATAAAACATAAACGTTTTAATATCATACAACTATAATTTCATTAATTAAAAGTACAGACAAGATGCAGACTTAGCAGATCCAAATAAAAAGTCGAAAATCACCGAGAATCACACTTTGATATTATCTTTCTCCATTTTGTAGCATAATCGGCATTACTTTATACTAAACTTCAGCAGGAAAAACCCAATTGAGCATCGTTGTCATTGTATGTCCTTATAATATGCACAGTTCAATAAACTTTATATAATGTTCAAATTAACACGTGATCAGTTCTCAGAAACTGGAAAATTCACAAATTCACACAGTGACCAGTCAATGTCCTTTTTGCAGAAAAACCTATGCAACGGGCACCAGCACTGCGACCACTGTGCTCAAAAAAATTGGAGCTATACAATCCACACTGGAAAATACCATCGACATTAATTAACTGATGAAACACCAGCTTTAATGACGACACCATTTCGTTGACACACATGAAAGCACTGAATATGAAGCACCGAAGATGGAGCACTGAAACTTCATTATCCTTTATCTTCTTAGCCTTTTATTTCACTTCTTTATTAGAAAAATTTCTCTTCTGATGAACACTCATTGTGCCATGGAGTACCCAGCATTCTAAACTATTTTATTGCATGTCATGGAGCCCTCAGTACATTACTTTCAATATCGAAAAAAATTTTTAATTATACTGACAAAAATCTATTACTTTGTCTTAATTATTCTATAATAAACCCTTTAAAATTTTAATATACCAATTCAATTTTTAAACATTACTTAACTCTTACTAATAAATTTAGAAATTACCTTAAACTTTATATAAAACTTTATTACTTTATATAACTTACTTTATACCTTATATACTTATTACTTTATATAAAAAAAATTATACACTTAAAATATAACATTCAAAAAAAATTTATCGTCGGCACCCCCCTCAAAAATATCAAATAACTTCCGTGAGGGCCGATGATTAAAGTTAAACGCCAGACCGATCACGGTCAAACTAAAAAAAAATTGAGGTTGGAAACTTAAAAATATATCTATCTATACCATCTTAAAACTTCATTAATTTATAGACTTAACTTTTAAAAATTTACTACATATAATCTGACTAACAAAACTTTAATAAACAGAATAAATTTTTAACTTTTAACTATTTTAATTAAATTTTTAAACGGGGCAGGGACAGGCCCATAACCCACATGTTGAGATAATTACCAGTAAGTAATATCTCAGTAAATTAATTTAGCAGAGTGAATTAAGCAAATGGAAACGTAAGTGCTTTATGTCCCGACCTCGGATGAAAAAAATTACGTTAAACTATTAAATCTATTATAACTCAAATCTTAAATGAAATTAAAAATATTTAAACAGTTTAATGAAATTAACTTGCTGAAATGCAATAAGAAAAAGTAAAACTACTATGTGATCTAAATAACGAAAGACAAATTTAAAAGAAACAAAACATTTATTTAAATTTAGTCAAATCAGAAGAACAAGTTAACTAAAAGAATAAAATACATAAAACATACCTCAAACAGTTTTTAACTTTAGAAGACACTGATTATGCATTTACATATAGAACGGACTGCACTGAGTAACGCTCCATGACACATTATTGCAGAAGTATAAAGAAATATAAAAACGTCTTTCAATTCAATGCTCCAGAGCTCGAAGAATAATTTATTATTGAAACGCTATACTTTGTTTTAACTAATTCCAGTACCTCCAGTGACATCTCATAGCAATGTAAAAACAAGAGACATTCCCACCAGGAAAAAGCAGTAGATAAACAACAGTCCGTAAATACGATCGATCACAAGCTCATCCTTCAACGTCGAGGAATTCGGAGACAGCTCAGCTGACACTCCAATACATGAAACGTCTTCATTTCGAACACTAAAAAGGTTCTTCAAAAATAGAGGTCATACTATGTAGCTTCACTATTCCGACGTCTGACTTTAAAAAGCAAAACAAAACAAGGACTAATTGATATCCATAGCAACTTCAAGATTGAGACATACTTTAATATTCAATGTGCGTTTCCCAGTTCTAATAAGCCTCCATGCCAATAAAAATATAAACCACAACTGCTCACATCATGCTAAAAAGGTAAAACCCAACTGGCGAGGAAACAAGCTGGCCGAAGCATATTTATATGATTCGGACATGCGTACCAACCGCCGGCATATGCAAAACAGATCGCTTCCAGAATGATCTGAGACTTACGACGCACTCTACCGGACAACTAACGCCATCTTGTGGCGATCGGGAGTACCGCTCAACTATCATACGTGGAAAACGATCTCCGAGAACCGCGATGTTTTGAAAGACAGATGAACGGCAGAAGAAGATACAATTAAAGGTAAACTGTAATTAAGGATGAAAGCAAATCAAATGAAGGATTTTAAGGATATATAACTACGAAAAACAAGGATATGAGGTAAGTAGAATCTGTATTTATATTGTAAATAAAGGAAGGCTGTTTCAGCTAAAAATGTAAATAAGTTATAGAGCTAAAGTAGTACGGTGATAAGATACAGAGGGCTTGTTATTCCTAACACTTTTTTCCTCCAAATTCATCCGCTAGCTCTGTTCGCACTCTTTATATGACGTGTCATTCTTAATTATTCATTGGTTGAGAGCGCGACCTAGGTCATATTTGTATCCTTACACGTAGGGTCGGGTTTTTGACGTCAAAAACTGGTTTTTGACATGACAGTGGTAAAAACCATGTTTTTACCGGTTTATTCCATCAAAAACCTATCATTTGCGATTTTCCTCCAATTTATAGTGTAGGTGTAGCATACAATACATTTGTAGATAAATTTTTCCTTGTTGTTCTTGTTATTATTATTCACAATTACTTTATTAAATTTATTTAAAAGAAGAACATTTTCTAAATGGGAAAAATTTAAAAATACAAGAGTAAAAGGAAAGAACAATATTTATCATAATCTCCACTAATGTACATTCTACTAACTGCAATGAACATTAATATTATATGATAATAAAAGGTTATTATAATTATTAAATAACATTCTACATACATTTTTAATAAAATACATTAAAATTATTTTAGAGATGCAAAAATGCTGTTATATGGTATGACAATAGATGTCAAGGATGGACTGTGGCCATTGAATAAATTTGAATATTCTTAGATATAATATTTGCAAATGCATATCTTATGTATTTCATAAATGAAATTATTGTGATTTTCATTTTCACTTCAATAAGCAGAATCTTAAAATTTTAAATTAATAATTTTTTTATACAAACATGTAGGACCTGATTTCAGGTGAAAGCTCTTAGACTTAAAATTTAACACATAACAAAACAATATTTAAGAAAAATCAGAATATAATGTCCTGTTCCTGTATACATTTTACTTAAAATTATTTAGGCATTATTTAAAGTGAATTGAAAGAAATAACACATTGCATATTTTTATTACATACATATGACTGTATGAGTAAAAATCTTTTACCGTTAAAATTATTCTTAAATTATTATTAAATTTAGAGAGATTCTTAAATGTTATTTATTTTTTAATGCAGTTAACTTTTTAATTAATGGATCTACATTTCTGCTTTAAAGTAATATTTAATTATTTATTTATTTTAAGGAAATAATTAAATTACTTAACAAAATAACAAATAATAAATTATTTAACAAAAATATATAGTTAAAAATTGAGTTTTCACATGGTTTAAAGTTTTTGCAATTTTAATCTCTACAAGATTTAACTTTGAAGAACAAGTCTTATTCCTTCCTCCCAAAAGATGTATGTAATTCTCAACTATTAAAATATATTTTATTTCATTTATTTATATAATTTATTTATATAAATCAAGTTTTGCTATATAAAAATAAAAATAATCAATGAATAATTTTGATTTAACACTTTAAGAAATCTTACTTCTGAGAAAATTTCTGAGAAAGCTATTTAGTTTTAAAGAGTGTAATAAATTCTGCCGAAATTATACACATTCAGGGCTTGAAATTCAATTTTTCACAGGAGGGGACTCTCCCTACCAACATTTATAAATTGAGGGGAGTTGACCTATTTGGGAGGGAGAAAAAAAATCTAAAACCCACTGTTATTTTACATGCTTTTTAAAGATATATATTAATTATTTTGTCATGTCTGCATTAATACAGGTATGACAAAATACCATTGAAGCAATTTAAATCAACAACTCAGAATAATGATGCAAAATGTTTTTTTTTTATTTGAAAAAAAGGGGTGATTCTGAGTAAAAAAAAATTTTCTGAAACTGACAGAAAATTTTATGAAAGGTTACAACAGAGGTGATGAAGGTGGGGGGGGGGGATTACTCCCAGCACTAGCTATATGTGTTTTTCCGTGCCCCTTTGACGAAATTTGCGTTTTTTTGCGATCTTTTAACGAATTTGCTGTTATTTCGTGATCTTTTGACGAAATTTGCCCTTTTCCCGCGATCTTTTGACGAAATTTGCCCTTTTCCCGCGATCTTTTGGCGAAAGGTGCCGTTTTTCTGCGATCTTTTAACGAAATTTGCCGTTTTTCTGCGATCCTTTGATGAAATTAGTTTTTTGCGCAATTCTTTGATGAAATTCGCTTGTTTTTTTCGTGATCCATGAACGAAATTCGTGTTTTTTCACGATCCTTTGACGAAATGTACGTTTTTTTTCGTGATCCTTTGACGAAATGCGCATTTTTTTCGCGATCCTTTGACAAATTTCGCGTTTTTTCGCGATTCTTTGATGAGATTCGCGTTTTTTTCGCGATTCTTTGATGTAATTCGCGGTTTTTTTTCAGCGGCCGTTTAACTAAACACTAAATTCGTGTTTTTTCCGCGATTTTTTGACGAAATTAGCTTTTTTCCGCGATCCTTTGCTGAAACTCGGATTTTCCGGCATTCCTTTGCCGAAATTTATGATTTTTTTGCTATCCTTTGATGTAATTTGCGCTTTTTTGCGATCCTTTGTTGAATTTCGAGTTTGTTTCCCGCGATCTGATGAAAAACACGTTTCTCCGCAATTCTTTGACAAAATTTGTGTTTTATTCGCAATCCTTTGCGGCAAAATTGGCGATTTTTTTGGCGTTCATTTGTCGAAATTCGCTATATTTTTCTGTTGAACTGATGACCGACTTTTCTTAATTTTCGGAAAATTTGTAACAGAATCATCCCTGAATTCGCCAATCAGTCGCGGACACTTGTCAACCGATCTCGAGAAAAAAAATAATGAAATTTGTCTATCGGTCGCATGGAAAATTCGTGAATTTCAACGATCTTTCGCGGTAAAAAAAAAAAAAAAAAAAAAAAAAAAAAAACGCAAAATGTGTCAATTAGTCTCGTGAAAATATCGGGAAATTTGCAAAGCCTTCACGGGAGTTGATCGTAATTTCAAAATGAAAAATTTTCAGGAAAATGGTGAGATTTTTTGGACGGGAGTCTCCCGCCCACGATATTATTTTGGGCGGGACTTCAAAATTTTGGGCGCGAATCCCGCCATCCCGCCCTGAAATTCAAGCCCTGACATTTTTAATCTTACACTTATGGGTTAAAGAATTTCTTTAAAAAATCTAATTTTTACAGAATATGCCAAACAGCTTAAGATTATTATAGAGATCTGCTAACAGTGATGTATATGTATTATTCTAATGCAATTTTTTTTTGTTTTACTTGGATAGATAAAGATACTTCAGAGTCTTTTCGATATTGATTATTTCATATAAAACAACTTAATACTAAAGACAGAATGAAAAAAGATAATGTAAAAACAAACTACTGTTAAAAAATGGGTTTTTGACAGTTTTCGACCTTTTTGACAAAAAGGTTTTTGACATGACGGTAAAAACCATGGTAAAAACCGTCGTGCGTCAAAAACTTGCCAACCCTGCGGCTACACGTGAGAAACAAAAGGTTGATGCTCGCTGAGTTTCAGCAGAATTTGCCGTATTTCTACTTTGATAACTTCCCCTGGTCGCCGTCTAGTATTTTCTATTATCTACAATTGCTTACCTATGCTTAAATACTATGTAGCGATGAATTGATTTAAATTTGAATTGGTGGAAACTGCAACACCGAAAGTTCTTTCAATAAAAGCCTGAGTTTAAATTATGCATTGTCACGATTATTTCGGAGAAACCTACACTGGATTGTTATTCGAATTGAAATGTGTTATCTGGCCTTCCACTCGATGACTGCAACTACCTTCTAATATCCAGATCGATTATTCATCTACTATGACATCGAAGTTAATCCACACTTTCAAATCACCATATAACGTAAAATTGTTATATATAAGCTTTTCAATTATTTTTATCGAAATCCATATTATTCTTTTTTTCTTCATTATTAATTCTTGCTATATAGTACAAGGGACTTTATTTTATGCATAGAAGCTTGTATATTATGTTTTTGGTATCCATTCAGTGTGTTTGGGGACACTGTATTGTTGTAAATTCATTCATACTATCACAATTATTGATGGTGGTCAGTAATGTTTAATTAATGGATATATGTATATGTAAAGTAAGCAATTTAATATGTAGCCATCAGGGGTTGCTTATTCCACCAAAAAAAATGGAGAACAATACCTTTAATAGTTTTTATAATAATTGGATGTTGATTTTTGACCAGGAATTACGGCGTGTGACCCTACATAAGTTATTTTTTCTGCATATTATAAATTGTGTTATCTTTTTTTTTTAATTAACATCATTAAATATATATTTTTTTATATTTTAGAAAATAGAGAATGAAAAGGGATCTTTATCTTCTAACTATCCGTCTAGCATCATAATACCATTAGAAGAAAAGTGCTTTTCAATTAAAGACTCTGATTTTTCTAAAAGGTAAGTAAAATGTATAGCTATTAACCATTGTACTGTATATATAATTTTTGGTAAAGTTATCGCAGGCACAGAGAGTTATCTTTTTAATGCCAAAGTTAGGATTTTTTGCCAGTCACTGAAACTTAAAGCAAGATTTAGCTTTATTTGGCAACACAGTAAAACAGATTGTGTTTTATATTAAATTAAACACTGTGTGTGTCTTATATTAAATTAAACATTGTGTGTGTTTTATATTGAATTAAGCATTGTGTTTGTTTTCTATTAAATTAAACATTGTGCATGTTTTATATTAACCATAAAAAGTTAAAACCAGCATAAAATTACTTAAAAGGTGCCAAGATCCATAAAGATGTTATTATATCCTGAGATCTTTCAAACGAACCCTCGTTCATTTTCAAGGGAAAAAAGTGTGACTGACTGGAAACAAGAAAAACACAGAAGTGTGTTTTTCATTGCACTATAAATTCACTATAAAATCTATATTGCACTATTTATAGCAGTCTTTTTTTATTTTGATTGTTTAGTGCATAGTTTAATTCTGTATCCATTAAATTAGTTTTTTATTTATTTGTGAACTCGGCCATTTAGTTACATAATATTACATGAAAAGAGGGAAATGCTCAATTATTTATATTGTTTTAAGCACAAGTGGGTTAATCTCCCATAATTTGATTGCACATTTATTTTTGAGATTAAAAAAAAATCATGTTTGAAAATGCAGTGTGATCTTAAAAAATCAAACTACAAAGTCATCTCCCTCCTCCCCCTTTTTTTTAACACTTCCAACTTATGAGAGAAAGAAAAATAGCAATAGTTTATGAATTCAAAACTTTGAGATTGAAAGCAATGTATTAGTGGACAGTGAGATTGCTGATGCTGTGCTTAGTGTTGACTCTAAGCCGCTTTAACAGGGTGCAGTGCCCGGCAGCCCTTTTTATTTCTTTTTTGTGCCCGGCGGCCCTTTTTTTTCTTTTTTGTGCCTGGCGGCTCTTTTAAACCCTTCTGATGCGCCCGGCTACCCTTTTTAACACTTCCTATGATTCCCGTGGCAATTCAATTGATCCCGGGAAAATATTGAAAATTCTAGGGACTCTAAGCAAACCAATTCAAAATATTTTTTGTGAACAAGGTACAAGTGTGCCCTTTTTGAAAAAAATGTCCTTTTTTAGAATAGTGTTCCCTTTTTGAAAAAATGTACCCTTTTTCATAGTAGTGTTTGTTCCTTTTTTGAAAAATGTACTATTTTTAAGAATTGTGTTCCCTTTTTGAAAAATTCCCGCCCGGCGGCCCTTTTTCTCTAGAGTCAACACTAGCTCTGCTAAATAGAACTGCCAGTAACACTGGTAGCAGCTCAGAGGAATGGAGACCAGAAGCCGGCAGAAGAAAAGGTGTCTCTGGAAAATTGGATAAATTTGACTGGAAAATTATCATTTGCTTTAGAGAAGCAAGATTGTATTTCTGAAATCGACTATCTTCACTAATATGAAATCTAAGAAAAACCTGTTAAAGAATGACTGAAAGAATTTGAAGCAAATAAAATTGACATCGATGTTTTGGAAATTATATGAAAAGAAATGACTACGTTGTTTATTAGAATTTCTTTCTAGCATAGACAATATCACTTGGGGACAAGGGACCTTTAAAAACCTTAAGAATCAATTTTTATTTTTGGTAAATTTCTTTTTAAATATTATTCAAGGGTACATTATATGCATTATAGTAAGCATTTATCACAAAAAGAAAAATGAAAAAAAATTTAATTTTTGAGAAAAAAGTGGAATTTTACGCGTCATCTTAGAAATCTTCGAAATGCAGCATGTGCATTCCATATCAATCAAAATCCCCAATATTTTTTATAAAAGTCTGGTTTATATATATATAAATAAAACTGTGCATTGAATTTTATATATTTGAATATAAAAAAAAAAAAATTCAAAATTTTTTGAAAATTTTTCAAAAAAAATTTTTTTTTTAAAATTTTTATATTCAAATAATATAAAATTCCATTTTTTTTCTCAAAAAAAATTTTTTTTTTCATTTTTTTTTTTTGTGATAAATGCTTGCCATAATGCTTATAATGTACCCTTGAATAATATTTAAAGCGAAATTTACAAAAAATAAAAAATTGATTTTTAAGGTTTTAAAGGTCCCTTGTCCCCTTAAAGTTTTTTTTTAAATATTTAATTTTCTTTTTGTCTCTTATTACTTGGTTATGAATTAAATTATGAATAAAAGGCATCATTAAGAATATTGGAAGTACTTTTGATATTCTTTTAGAAATCCAGAATTTCAAAAATATTTATACTGTATATTTCAAAAACATAAAAAATAAATAAGCCATTGTTATTTTTTTTTTCTACAAAAGGCCTTTTATGAAAAATGTTGCATAAAATTATTTTACATCTATTGTTGTTTAACCCTTTCAGGCAGGGTTGTAAAAAACCCGGGTTCTTTTATAAAAAAAAAAAACCAGCCTGGGTAGGTAGCTAGGTGGGGGTACCCGGGCAGCTACCCACTACAACCCTTAAAGTTGTAAAAAAACCCAGCCCGGGTGGGTAGCTGGGCAGGTACCCGGGCAGCTATCTGCTACAACCCTGCTTTCAGGGGCAAGTAATGCTGTTCCTGTAATGTTGAGATCTCACCAGAATTTTTGAACAATTTTAGTTGAAAACAAATAAAGACAATTAAAAGAAAATTTCAAAGTACATTATAAAGCAGAATTTTATTAAATTCTGGTAATTTTAATTAAAAGTAAGTGATGTAAATAACATACCACCCACATCAAGGGCCGCCCCACATATTGTAATTTATAAAAATGCCATTAAACCTGATATTTAATTTTCAAAAAATCATATTTATGAATCCATAAATCTATTATTTGTTAGTTTGTAATTATTGCTTCGTTTGTATAATGTACTCATTAAAATTTCTACAGTTAGTGTTGAAAGTATGTAATATCTACTAAAAAACAACTTTTCAAAAGTAAAAAAAAAGCCAAGCAAAAAAAAAAAAAAAAAAAAAAAAGAAAAAAGGGGAAAGTTGTGGCTAAAAAATAGTGTGATATCAAATTTCCAAGCTAATATTATGGTACTTATTTAACATTTTTTATTAAAAATTTACCATATGTAAGTCGAGTACCTAAGTATGCGTTGATAGAAAGCCTTTTCTCCTTTACTAAATACATCATAAGTGTTTCTGAAAATTAATTTTTTTTAATTATGCATGATGGGCTTGGCGGCCATCTTTCCATATTTTACACAATTTTCTAAGCACACAAGTACATTGTTAAGATCGGAAATTCGAAATTGTTGCTAAAGCAAACATTTTATGCTTTTAATTTATGGAAATGAGTGCCTAGAAATTTGTGTCTTAAAATAAAGTTGAAGTAACTTCAGGTTTTATCTTATGATTCTCTTTTTTCGGAGGGGGTTAATTAATTAGTTAAAGCAGTAAAAATCAATTTGTTTTTTTTCTTCAAAATAAAAGACTTTCTTAATTTATCTGTCTGTAGCCAAAACTAGAAGTTCAAAATTCTTAATAATGCAAACATATTACGAGCTTGTCTGCTTAGAAATTTGTGTAAAATATGGAAAGATGGCCGCCAAGCCCATCATGCATAATTAAAAAAAATTAATTTTCAGAAACACTTAGGATGTATTTAGTAAAGGAGAAAAGGCTTTCTATCAACGCATACTTAGGTACTCGACTTACATATGGTAAATTTTTAATAAAAAATGTTAAATAAGTACCATAATATTAGCTTGGAAATTTGATATCACACTATTTTTTAGCCACAACTTTCCCCCTTTTTTTTTTTTTTTTTTTTTTTACTTTTGAAAAGTTGTTTTTTAGTAGATATCAGTTCTTTTTTTTAAACAGATTATATATAATTGAAATAATTCTACTCGCTAAAATTAGTCCTGGTATAGCCTTTATAAGTAGGGAACAAACACAATAGTATACACTTTGTTTACCTATCATTCATTTTTTAGAGTAATTAATAATTTAAAAGTAAGGAAAGTCAATTTCTTCTTTCAAAGTATCAGTCTTTCTCAATTTATATCGCCTTAAAATTTTCTATGAAGGATGAAAATTTAGTAAAAATCAAATAGAGTCAAAATAAAATATATATTTACAGTTAGTCTGTCAGTTAATTGTTTGTTCTAACTTTTTTTTGCTGACGGTTTTGCAAAATAAATTTATCTTTACAAATAGCTACGGAAAATCCGAGAATGAAGCCCCGCAGGCATCCAAAGAATCGAAGATCTGTCTAAAGAAGTAAATCTAGCAATTCTAGACATGATGATGAAACATTTTTGATAAAAAAAAATCTAAAAATTTAAAGATATAAACTGTACATATAACTTCATCTTCATTTAGATCGTGTTATAGAGAAGAAAGAATAAATATGTAATTTTACTCAAGTCTGTTTATCCATACCTATTTGCATAAATGTGAGAATATAATTTCGTACAAAAATTCCCGTAAATTGATTATATTTAATAGTCTATTATTAAAGCCGCATAAACATTAGAATAATTTTTTTTTTGCAGTTAAAAATTGCCTGAAATCTATAGTCTTGTCATTCGTCAAATTTGTTATATGTTTTTTTTAATACCCAGACACCTTTTCTAAACTCTGACCAAAGATCACAGAAATACTGAAATTGTCCAAATACTTATACCTTTCTATCGTATTTCTTTTTTTGAGTGGGGGGAGGGGTGAGGAAGGGCGCTTAAGAACTTCGTTTTGTTCTTAGAATTCTGAATTAATCATTGAAAAGATCTGCCTACGTAAGTCTTGTTGCAGAATTTTCATTAGGTAAGAGTTGCATCAACTTATACATCATGTGAATATCTTAAATTACTTTTGTAAAATACTAGATGGGAGACATTGATATTTTCAGAGCATTTGCCACATTTTAAACTTAAATTATTTACAACTATTCATTAATTTTCTATACGAATTAAAGAAGTCGTTGTTTCCATGGCAACTGTACCTTTCACTATTGCTTGTTTGTTTGTTTGTTTTATTGAACACATATATATCAGATCACGTGAGGATCACGGCGGTATTTGAACCCGCCCCCACCTACGTTCTCAAGCGATTAGCGGCGTGGTGTCTTATCCACTCAGCCACGGTGGGCCACTATTGCTTTATCTAATACCCAGATACTCAAATTTAACCAGCTGCGCTTAGAATCATGCTCATAACAGAGTACATTTATATGTAAGAGTGGTGACACATATGCACAAGTCGTGTACTCATATTCAAGTTTTTGTCCAAAGTACAGTAACTCAGTTTTCATTAATAGACGTGGAAGATTTCGATTAAACTAACCAAAAAAGTTTAAAAACATTGGCTTTCTGATTTGATTTTATTCAAAATCGTCTTAACCAACCAGAGTTAATGTCCGGGATCCAGAGTGTTTACTTCAAACATAAAAAAAGTTTTCAAAAATGCAGGCTTTTGATTGATCAATCTCATCGCGCTAATAGCGTGAAATCTATCTTGATCCCGGTCTATTCAACGTCCTTTAAATATTCGAGAAAGCCTTGACAAGTCAGGAAAATATCACACAAAGCAGGCAAAACAAAGAAGAAAAATCATTCATTGGCTCGTTCATATCCACGAGTGAATGAATGATTTTGTTCCTTTGCTTTGCCTGCTTTGTGTGATGTTTTTGTGACGCGTGTCAAGACTTTCTCAAATATTTAAGGGGCGTTTGTTTATTTCACCACCATGAAGCTATGAAAGGAGAGGAGCAGGCATGTCAATCTTCCCGTGTGAAAAACTACATAAAGAAAACGAGTTCTTTCCCCCTCTTCTGCCCTTTTCTCTCTTGATTTTGACCGATAGCAGCCCATTTAGCAGTCTCCATAGCAAGATGCAGCTATATATGGCGGACGCAAGGGGGAGGGTGTTAGCGTGACCAATGACATAATAGGCCAGTTTATGACGTTTAAAAGTCACACGGAGTTGGATCATCTTTACACGATGATTAGTACAAAGCGGTGCGCCGATTTTTTTTGTGTCCATTGCCGTGTACAGATAATCAACTCCACACTTAGGAACAGCTTAAAATGACGTCATCTACTTCGAGGCAAACGAAAAAGGACAGGCTACCGCGCCGCTACAGCGTCTAGAATATATAGTGTGGAAATCCAATCAGTCGATCACAGCGATATCTGCAGGATATTTCCCAAAACTCCAAGACAATTTGGTCTAGACGCTGTAACATTTTTTTTAAACGTTTTATTAACTTACATTTGACCTGTGTGCTTGGCGTCAAACCCGCTGTAATAATACGATGTTTACTTTGAAATTTGAAAATATGTAGCAGATGTCGCTGCGATAATCTCCCTGGATTTCAGCGTCAGTGCACATTTAAGGGATACACTTTTTAGCGGTTCTTGGATAGCAAATTTCCACATTATGTATTCAAGACGCTGTAGCGGTGCATTACACATGTCTCTTTCTTCTTTAAAAAATATCCTGCAGATGTCGATGCAAATGACTGTTTGGAATTCGACATCGTTGTACATTTAAGGGATTCAATACTTTCGCGCTTTTTTAAGTATTGCCGGGATAGTCGATTTCTACAACATATAATCTAGACGCTATAACGGAGCTATAGTTTCTAGAAGATATAGTTTAAAAATCGGCTTATTAAAAAAGTGCTAAAAATTGTATCCCATAAATGTTGAACGGGGCTGAACGACGAATGTCGATTACAGCGACATATGGTAATTCCAACATAACTATTTCAAAAGAAAATGTTTCGCTCAGAGAAGATCTAGAAAATGTTGCTCCCATCGACATTTGTCATTCAGTATTTTTCAATATTTATGGGATTCAATTTTTAGCACTTTTTAAAGAATTACTGGAATAGCCGGTTTTCACACTGTGACCGTGATCTAGGTAGATTTTTCTGTGTTATCGTAACGAGATTGACCAATCAGAAGCCAGAATTTTTGCTAACTTTTCACTGTTTGCAAAATTGTACCTGGATACCGGCCTATATTTCTAGACGCTATAACTGAGCTCAGGAATAGTACAGAAAGCAAACTCTGTATTTTGATACATTAAGGCCGGGATCTAATTAGGAACAAGTGTGTCTCTATAACGAAGTAGCGACATACGGCCAATAAGTGTTTATTGGTAAAAGTGATAAAAAAAAATCGTTAAAGTTCTTTACGAGCATGCCATTATCGCCAGGTTAATGCATGCTGAATTATTTCCCTAGTCTAATAGAGATCGTCCATGCGCGTATCTTCTAATGGAGGATATTCCAAATGTGGGTTCGAGGCTGAAAAAGTCACGTGGTACCGGTAATTTACCCAAAGAATTTCTAACTGATAGAAGGGAAACAGGAAACTACACTGTTAAAAATATCGTGAAAAATTACCTCAGTTCTTACAGGTTCTCTATTTTCTGACCAATGAGAACGCTACATAAACGCCTATGAAGCGTTCTCATTGGTCAGAATACAGATAGCCTTTAAAAACAGAGGTAATTTTTCACGATATTTTTAACAGTGTACTACTGCTTTCTCCCATGAACTGTTTCCTTGGCTAGCGGGGATTTACATTACGTAGACGGAGCCTTCCCTTCTTTACGCTAGACGTTCTTGCCTTGACCATGTGATCATAACGTAGATTGAATATCCTCTATTCAAGAAAGCGGATTGCCGTACTTTCGACAAAAGCTTGAAATGAGCATGTCTCCTGTGCATATATCACCACTCTCATGTATAAAGGCTCTCTGTTATGGTGTTGTTTCTGATACAGCGCCTAGAATACCTAGTGTGGAAATATGCTATCCAAACAGTTCTAAAAATTTGTATCCCTTAAATGTGCGACGATACTGCTAAAATTTCAAGTGTCGATCGCAGCGACATCTGTGGGATTTTCGTATTACTATTATTACATTGTATAGACTAGCAATTTCTTGCAGTTGTAGAAAATATCCTGCAGATGCCGCTGCGATCTGCATATTACAGCAGTATCATTGCACATTTAAGGGATACAATATTTTAGCGCTTTTTTAATTATTACAGGGTTAGCCGATTTCAACACTATATATTCTAGGCGCTATAGTTTCTGAGCGCTGTTGGTTAAATTTCGATATTCGTGTTTTAGAGTGAGCAATAGAGAAAAGTACTAAAACTATTGAAACAACAACTTCTTTAATATTGAAATGTATAGCAAAGGAGTTCAGAATCAATGCCTTAAATAGTTTCGAATACGCACTGTTGTTATGACATCAATACCCTTCCTGGATGTGGAAATGCAAAATTGTGTTCAACATAATTGGCCGCAATCTAGATAGATTTTTCGCTGTTAGCGAAACGAGATTCATTAATCAGAAGCTTGCACTTTTGCGAACTTTTCGCTGTTTGCAGCAATGCAGGCTATTGATTGGTGAATCTCGTTTCGCTAACAGCGAAAAATCCATCTGGATCCCAGCCTAAATTTCTGTAAACATTGCACTTCATCCATGGCACTAAGAAAATGACTCAAAACTTTTATGACATAGGCCGGGATCCAGAAGCAGCAAAAATTCTCAAACATTCTGACTTCTGATTGGTCAAACTCATTTCGCTAACAGCGAAAAATCTATCTGGATCTCGGCCATAGTTTTCTTCGATGAAATCAATGCAAAAGGATAATATAAAAAATTTTAAGACTTCTAAAATGATTTGGCGGGTTTATCGCTGTTTGGCATAATTTATAAACTTTAAAATTAATTAACAGTTTTTCGCTAATTAAGAATAGAAAATTCGTGTTTTTAAAGCTGAATTTTACAAAAGCACGTAGATTGAGTAAATATCTGTCCAAAAATGCAATCCTTACTTTTTTATGTCCATTATTTAAGTCTCTACCTTGATTGAACCATAAATTGTGACGAAGAAAATAAATCGATCATTTTCAGTATCTCGACGTTATTTTAAAAAATCTATATCTCTGTTTATAATTAATTTATGAGGATGCATTTGGTCTCAAATTGAAGATATTTTCCATTGGGTCCTTCTGGTTTTGGTTTTATTTTTCTGCGATGATTGGTTCTTTTGATATGGGAAATTTTACGCTGGCATGTTTGGTTGATTTTACATGGAGAAGTTGTCATCAGTATAATAAGCAGTTACGGTGTCTTGCGTTTTATTCTTGGCGTTTGTTTGTTTGGCGAGGTTAGCATTTTTTTTTTCAGCTTGGCTTGGCAGAACGACCGTCCTGCTTGATATGCTGTAATTTATAAAATTTGTGCAGTCATAGATAAATCTAATTTCATATGGGATAAAAGGTGTTTTTATTTCTCAATCAATTTGACGTTTCAAACTAACAGAGAGGAAAACTATTTCCACAAATATTGTTAATATCTCTTTTATAAACAGGATTTGTTTGAAAAACATCAAGAATTTCTTTCCATAAATAACAGTTTCGTAAAAAAAATAAAGTTCAAAACTGGAGCTCTTTGATGTAAAACGATAACCCTTTTATTTACCTTGAACATTTCTTTATTTTGAACAGAGCATAAGTCTGATGTATTCCTAAAGTTAATTTCAAGCACTTCCTTGTTATAGTGCCCTTTGTGCAGCTTGGAAAACTGCAAGGTTGAATTTGGCCAAAAAAAAAATAAAAAAAAATAAAAAAAATAAATAAAAAAATTAAAGTACTTTCTGGCAATCTTTATTTACATTTTTAAATTGTCATCAGATCGTTATATCTTTATGAAATAAGTATCAAAACTGGAATGTACCTGTCAAAATTTAACAATTAACAACTTAAGATTTCCATAAAAAAAGGTCTGTTTTTTTTTTTTTTTTTTTTTTTTTGTGTGTGTGTTAGATTTTTAATTAAGTATTGAAAACAATTTTAGTAGTTTTTGTTATAAATATTTTTCCTTATATCTGTATACATTTGATTGAGGTATTGAGGATTTTTTGTTGAGGTATAGCGCCTAGAATATATAGTGTTGAAATCGGCTATCCCTGTAATACTTAAAAAAGCGCTAAAATATTGTATCCCTTAAATGTGCAGTGATACTGCTGCAATATGCAGATTGCAGCGACATCTGCAGGATATTTTCTACAACTACAAGAAATTGCTAGTCTATACAATGTAATACTAGTAATACGAAAATCCCGCAGATGTCGCTGCGATCAACACTTGAAATTTTAGCAGTATCGTCGCACATTTAAGGGATACAAATTTTCAGCACTGTTTGGATAGCCTATTTCCACACTAGGTATTCTAGGCGCGCTAGTTGATGCCTAGTGAGAGCAATTATGTGGCAACGAGTCACGTGATGTCCACCTTTTTCCACCCATTCGACTTCATCACCGCTAATGGAGTGGTAGATCATGTGTTTATCTTGGCGATTTTTTGGCAACTTCGTATTACATTACGGCAGTTTGTAAACAAAAATCAGTATTACAACTTATAATAAGCGTTTATATAAGATAATATATTTAAGAATATTAATATAATCAGCATTACAGGTTATCATCAAAATCTTTATTAAAAATACAGTGGGTATAAAAGATTGCATATGCAGCTATAATCATACATAATAAAATTATTTTTCCCTTAAGATTATTTATTATGAAGAAAATGTATATTTGAAAATTATGTATTCCTAATAGTAATTTTTTTAGAATGTCTGCTTGATCATTTTCGTAAAAATATGCCAAAAATTCTAGATAATTTCAATTTAATTAATCGATAATTACATGCCAAAGCTTAATTTTTTTAATACAAAATCCAGAATTAAAAAAATATATATTGTTGGATGGTAAGTTTTATTTAAGGCTGTTCTCAACTACTGTGCTCAACAAGTGCAAAACGTTTTGACACATTTACAAATTCATTTTTAAACGGAAAGATATAAAATTGGAGAGCCTGACCATGGAAGCGATTTGGAATCAAACTGTGTTTTTCATTTTTTGATCCATAAATTATAAGCATAGAATAAACTTTGTGCAAATTGTAATAAAAAGCTAAAATCTTAAACAACGATTTTTACGCACAAATAACATACAAAACGATAAAATACTCATACGATCGTTTCAAAGATACTTCAATCCCCTTCCTCAGTGAGGGAAAAAAAAAAAAAAAAAAAAAAAAAGAGAGAGAAATGGGTTCTTGGAACCCATTTCTCGATCATTCAACGATCGTATGAGTATTTTATCGTTTTGTATGTTATTTGTGCGTAAAAATCGTTGTTTAAGATTTTAGCTTTTTACCATAAATTACCTATTGAGTTAATAGCTATTTTGATCACGTGACACGGCATTTTTCTCTCCTTACTGACTGGATTTTCAGTCTTAATAAAAATAAATCATTCATATATAAACGAAAAGGAGCAAATTCTCTAACATTAATTTTTCCAACTGAAATAAAACATTTCATTGATATTTTTAAAATGAATTATCTGAAAGCCAATAATATTACAGAATCATCTTCTGTAAAGAGTGCGGTTCGAACCTACAATCTCTTTTGAGAAGCAGAGATTAATCCTCAAGCTTATTATTACTAGTCTGTTCTGACCTCATCTAACTCTTATCTAAAATGGAAAAAAATTGCAAAGGAATTTAGCGCATATGCAGATTTTTCAGTTTTAGTATTAAAAAATAACTTTCAATTTTAATAAAACAAAAATTATCAATATATCAAATGCCCAAACAATTTGTTTTACATTTATATCATTTAATACATATGTAGAGAAGGCAATTTCTTTAAGTTTTATGTAAATAAGCCATATAAGATTGAAATTTTTTTATTGCTTGTCGTTTCTCTTTCATATATTTTTTTAATGTTTGGGATGAAATTGCATTTAAAGCAGAGTTATGCCAAGGCACCTATAACTAAGAAATGCCAAATTTTATACCATTGTAATTGTTTTGAAGATCAACCTTTTATTTAATACCAGTCTTGGTGGGATGAAGAAATTCTTCTCCCTTCTGCAAGCCTCAATTTTATTTTAGGTGCATTCGTAATTATATAAATACGTAGCACCTATAGTCGTCGTTCGGTCCGTCTGTCTGTCTGCATATAACAGAGCAAAAAAAAAGTTGGGCAACCGAATGGTCTGAAATTTTAAATATATAATTGTTGTAAAATTTTATCGAGTCATTTCAAATTTTATGAAAATCGGATGTATAGTTTAATTACAGGGACAGTCAAAAGTTTTCCGTTACATTACGGCCAATGGGAAAAAAATATTGTCAGTGCATTTTAATGATGTTAAAGCCTTCCGAATGGTCTGAAATTTTACATATATAATTGTTGCAAAATTTTGGCATAGGGTACGTGAGGTCGATAACTTTTATCGTGCGATTGTACTTTTTCGATTTTGGTTACAGTTTTTCATATCAAGATAGTTTCACTTTTGAAACCAATTAGAATCGGTACTGAAAATGAAACTGTACTTATATAAAAAAAACTGCAACCAAAATCGAAAAAGTACAAATTCACGATAAAAAGTTATCGACATGGTGTACCCTATGCAAAAACTCTTTTAAAAATATTAAAATGCAAGCGAGAAATCTGTGAGTCCTCCCATAGGATTAACATTAGCGTTAGAATTTCTCCACATGACTAGTGTGTAAGAGGCTATTTCAGTCACATGAAAACACTTGTTCGATCAATGTTAATTATGTGGGAGAAATTCTTAAAAATATCTCGTTTTCATTTGATTATTTTTAAATGATTTTCACGTGCGTTCGTAATTATATAAATGCGTAACACTTATAGTCGTCGTTCGGTCCGCCTGTCTGTCCGTCCGCATATAACAGAGAAAAAACTACCCAACCGAATTGTCTGAAATTTTAAATATATAATTGTTGTAAAATTTTATCGAGTCATTTCAAATTTTATGAAAATCGGGTGTATAGTTTAATTACAGGGATAGTCAAAAGTTTTCTGTTACATTACGGCCAATGGGAAAAAATTATTTCAAGTGCATTTTAATGATGTTACAGCCCTTTGAACAGCATGAAATTGATATGCATTTATGAAGTGCACTAAAATATACATTCAGTACACTATGCGGTGCAAAAAATATTTATAAAACTAGTTATAATACGAACGCACCTCATTTGCCATGTTTGACAAGCAATTTCCAACTTGTTATATTCAGGATCTGCCAAATATGATATCCACATTATCTAGAGGAGGTCTGTCTCCAGCAGTAGAATTTTCTGATTATCCTAATTAATTGAATAATGGAACAGCATTTGGAATCAGTATTTGAGTGACCCACACATTATTTTTCATAAGATACTACTGTTATCTGAAGAAATCAGCGTGTAATTGAAAGGCGTGTAAGGGGAGGGGAGGGGGTTGAGAGTTTGATTTTGTGACATGTGGTTCAAGTCTTTCATTGTTGATTTTGCCTCCATTGTCATATCTCATAGTTTGACCATTATCAAAAATTAATATCAAATGATGCCAACTTTTTCATAAATGACTTATTTTTTTTACTAGTGAGTGTAATTTTTTAAAGTTTTCATGCTGCTAATCACTGCTAACAAAAAAGTGAGATAGCTGTATAATTTTAATATTGAGGGTACCTGGTCTTTTATTTTTTCACATTACCAGTGTTTTTGTATAAATTGATTGTTTAGTTGCATATTTTTAACTCATTCCGTAATTACATCTTTTCTTATCCTAGTTCAGATTCAGGAGTAGAATTTTTTGATGCTGCAAAATATAAAGAGATAGCTAACAAATCGAATTTAGCTCGATGTCGAACAAGATTTCCTGTGCCTGTGATATTATGTGAAGGAAAGGTATGCATTTATCTTTATTAGAAATACAATTCACCAGAAAAAATTTGTTATTTTTTGTTATATAGTTGTAAACTTCTAAAGTTCCCTTAATAATAACATCTTTGATTTCCAACACTTGCTTTCAGATTTTCAGTAATTTTATGATTCATTTCTTGACTACAAATGGGGACATGCTAATGCTATTCTAATTTTATAGATAAAAAAAATAAATCTCAACTATGCATAAAGTTTGGCAGTTAACAGCTTTATGTTAGATTATTACCAGTAAATGACGTAAACAGGTTCGGGGATATATATCAATGGGGGATATATATATCTTGAAACTGAAAATTAGTGTCACTTAATATGTTATATTAAAGCAAGGAGTCATATCTATATTAAACTATATAGAAATTTTAGTTATCAGCTGCAGAGAATTGAACATTGAGGCATGTTCAAACTATTCGAGAATTGAAAAATGAGCATTAATTTTATATTTTGAAGTAGTTACGTCACGTGTACAGAATATGCAAATTTTTTTATATGATGGTAATAAAAGCCATATGTTTTTGGTATTTGTCCATATGTTTTTGGGGATGCTTATTTTGAATTTTATTTTTTTACAATCTGCGATATATGCATGTCATTGTAATAAACTTATGTTATCATTCCATATGCTAATTATTCTTTTTGTGATTGTTCCATTTTTTTAGAATGTTATTTCAAAAAATCACCTGTCCCTATGCTTTTGATATGCACTGTATAATTCATTGAGATATGGAAATATATATCACGATGTTTGATAATTTTCAATATTTTCATATGTTTGATATTTGTTACCAAAATACCTTGTACATATTTTTGATATTTTCAGTCAAAACAAGTGTAAGTGAAGTTTAAAACTTTTATTGACTTTGCTGGGATCTGTTTAGGAAGAAATTGGGTTCTTTAAAGGACCCGTCACAAAATTCATTGCAAAAGAGGATCCTTCACAAATTTTTTTCATCTCAAAACCGTGTTTTTATCACAAAACTTTTTACCTTAAAACCAGACTCTTCACAAAATTCTTTGTTTTAAAAGTAGGCCTTTCACAAAAATTTTCCACATGCAAACTGTACCTTTCACAAATTTAATCATTTAAAAATAAAATCTGATTTGTCACTTTTAAAGATAATATTAATTTTACATACATATATCTTAAAAATGTATATACAAGAACCTGAATATAACGATCATTCCGAATTCACAAAATTATGACTAGATTTTTCACAAATGTAAAAAGCTTATCATATTTTCACAAAAACAGGACCCTGGAGACAGACCTTTGCTTTGTTGTTCCGTAGGTAAAGATCTTGAGCCCTGTCAATGAATCTTTAGCCCCTGCAGACATATTGACAGTTCCAAAAATAATATTCGATTAAGCGAGATGTTTAATTAAACGGGGAAACGTATAACTGTAATATTTAATGCGTAATCTAAAAGTAAAATAACTCGCTACAGTATAATTGTTTTACAGTGTAATAAAATCGTTAATAGAATAACAGAAAGTAAAATAAATACAGATACAGATGCTAATATAAAGTAAATACATAATAATTTAATGTCAGTACATACATGTATTTGGTTTACATTACACTTAATGCAGCTCATTTGAAATTTGTCAAAACTTTGTTAATCTTGGTAAAATGTAATTTACATTAATTATACAGGCTTGAAAATCGTTTAAAGGGGTTTGTTTATGTGAAATTTTAAAGAAGCAAATATCGATTATTTTTCAAATGCTTACAGAACATCATAATTACCATCTCGAGCGTCAAAGTGACGGCATATTACCATTAAAGCATGGTTAACAGTAAGAAGTAATAGTAGAGGTTCAGCTGTCTCGTCATCATTTTTTTTTTTTCAATCTTCTTTCGATGTTGGTCGGGCATCTTCAGGTTCCATCTCCTTGTCCGTGCCTATATCAATAAAATCCTTGAGCTCAGATTTCATGAACTGCAACAATCCAAAATCCTCATGACGAAAATAGTCTTCAAAGTAGTAAATTATCGTTTATTCACCCATCAGGGTTTTTGCTATTGCCTTTTCGTTTCACAAATCATGCCTTCATGCAACAATTTTAGATGACTGTTTTGGTCACATTGTTCCATGATCTTTTCACAAAATGCAGTGCTGTCAAAATCCTATTTTTCTTATAAAATCCAGAGAACGATTTTGTGTCTGTGCTTTCATCTAGAAAGCGAATGAGAACTTGAATGATTTGTTTCCTGTAATGAGCTTTAAAAGGACCGAATAATTCCTTGATCCAGAAGTTGAATTTTACTCGTGGTATTGGCAGGAAGGAACTGAAGCTTGATGTTGGTGAAGTGAATTGATTCAACATCAATTATATGACACATTATTCAAAAAGAAAATTGTTTTTTGTTTTCGTTTTTTGCATATATCAGCATCTAACTTCGTTAGCCACTTTTTAAACATTCTTATGGTCATCCACTCATTTTGTGAGTGCGTAGATGACATTGCATAACTTTTGATATTCTTATGCATTGTTGTGGATAGAGAGTCATCCAATCTTTGTTTCGTTTAAATACTTTAACCTTCTCTTTTTTCTCAGCTGTGGTTCCAGAAGGCATTTCACAATTAAAAAAAAAAAAAAAAAAAAAAAAAAAAGTGCTGTTACATCACAGTTAAAAATATTTTGTTAGAATGGGCTCCAAGATACCCTCACATCATCTGTCACACTGTGAATCATCAACTGATACAAATTCTCAATGTCCAGTTTTGAAAGTTAAATTGTTTCTATGTTGTCAACAGTAGATCCAAAGTTTTTTTTGAAGTCATGTTTGATTTCTGAATAATCATGGAGAAATTTATTAATGCATCTTTTGCTCTTTTTGGTTCAAATCTTTCTCTTTTGAATTAATCACGATGCTTTTGTTCGAACAAATAACTTGACTAAAGGAACAAAATACAAAAATTATCCACACTGCCCTACTTATTTCATACTTTTCTAAATTCCTTCTAAGTAATAGAAAAGCACATCAATTGACCTGTCCATTGTACATTCACGGGTCGAAATCCATGCAGGAAGAGCTGGAAATTTCTTTTCAGTGAAAAAAGAACTGAAAATGACAAAAGGTGTGAGAAAATTCCTGCTGAAATATGTTTTTTGCACTCATTTTCAAACATCAATAACTCAGTTGTTATTCAATTAAGCAGGAACAGTTCGTGAAAATTATTCGTTTTAAGGGGGGGGGGGGGGGGAAATAACATTGACCCAATGGGAATAAATTCGGTTCCAAAGGATTCTATTCGATTATCCGTGCTCCTATTAAGTGGGAGAGGACTGTATCTTAAAATATTTCTTCAATAGGATTATCATTAGTGAGCGGGTCTTTTACTGTGACTGAAGTAGCCTCTTAAGCATGTCTTTATATAAATAAAGATAAACAGAATTGTTTCTCCTGAAGGGATCATAATTTTTTCAAGGAAATTTAGTAAAAGATAAAAAATGCTCTGTTTGATTCAATAAAATCCCGATTTTGACAGTCTCATTGTGTTTTTTGCCTATGTAAATTTAAACATTTTTGCCACCAACAAACCATACAATATATTTACAATACTGTCAAAGTAAGTTTAGCAGAAATTAAAAAATTAGATTTTTGTTAGATTCTCAAAATTTTAATGTATGTGTACCTCTGTGTACTTCCAGAAAGTTTTTTTTTTTTTTTTCAAAGTTGGGAATATGAAAAATGCAGGTTTTTTAGTGTGTTTTCACTACTTTTTAAAAATCCATTTTCTGCTGCGTTTTTTTTCTCCACTTATATTACATTCCACTTCACATTACAAACTTTATTTTTGAATATTCGTGTATTTAAAAGAAAAAAGGGGGGGGGGATGAACAAGAATACATTTTTAATAAACATGTATCCTTAGTAAGACAAATAGTTTTATTTATGCCCCCCCCCCCCCAAAAAAAAAAAAAAAAAAAATTGATAAATGCAGTCTCTAATTTCAGGTTTGTTTTTTTAATGCTTATATTGAAAGATTAGGCTTGGAAACCTGAAATTTACTGGATGAGTAATGTAAAAATGTAATGATTAAATTAAAAAAGTCATAACTGTAAGCATCAGAAATAAATAATGAATAATGAATCTGCTATTTTGTTCAGAAAAAATGTAAATGGGAGAAACAACATTCTGTTATAAGATTTATTTACTTGACATTGTTTTGACTGTTCAGCTCATAATAAAACAACTGTATTTAATGTATGGTGTATCATTTATTAAAAGCTGTAACATTTCTTACCTTTTGAAAATTCAAAGTAATATTTTGATAACGGCCCAAAAGCACAAAATTAGCACTCACCACTCGCCAAGTAACACTTAAAACATGGTGATTAATTTATTGTCTTCACTCGGCAAAATTAATGGGTGCCAAAATTAATCCAAACGCGATGTTTTTAAGATGCATCGATGACAGAGAGAAAAGGGGTAAAATTTGTTCGGTATGTACGGTGTCTAGATCGGCGATTCTCCTGAACGTAAGAAAAGAAAGTAGCAGGGGTGATTCTGATCCGAATTTTCCGAAAATTAAAGGCATTCTGTTCCGAAAATATAAAAAAAAATCGATCATCAGTCTGAAAATTCAGACAAAAAAAAAATCACTGATTTCAACATGATCGCCAAAAAAAAATCAATTTTTTCAATCGTTCGCAGAAAATATCACCAATTTCATCAAAGAATCGTGGGAAAAAATATGAATTTCGTCAGAATCATTATGAAAAAAAAAAAAAAAAGCTCACAAAATTTTTCAAAGATTCGCAGAAAAACCCCTGCAAATTTAAATTTCATCAAAAAAACAAAAGAAAGATTGCAAAGAAAAAAAATTTCATAAAAAGATTGTGAAAAAGGCACAAATTTCGACAAAACATCACCAAAAAATGCAAATTTCATCAAAAAAATCACGAAAGCAACACAAATTTCGTCAAAAGATCGCGAAAAAATGCACATTTCGTAAAAGGATCATGGAAAACAATGCAAATTTTGTGAAAGCATCACGGAAAAAATGCGAATTTTGTTAAATGATCGTGGAAATAATGTGAATTTCACCAAAGGGCCACAGAAAAAGCACATAGTTAATGTCGGGAGGGGTTCCCCCCCCCCCCCCCCCCCTGCGCTGTAACCTTTCAGAATTTTTTTTAAAACTCAGAATCACCCCTCTAAAGTACATAATTAATTCTGATTGATTTAAAGGTCATGAACCTATCTCTCTCCTGGAGGTGGGGGGAGGAAGGATAGCACTTTCGGCCATCCATATCGTTACTTGATGTGTTAAAGAAACTAAAAACTGATAAATAAAAAAAAAAAAAAAAGAAAATTTTAACAAACGTTCTTGAGATTTGATACAAATTGCTCCAAGCAATGCTGAAGTGGAGAAGAGTGTGGAGCAGTGTGAAAAACACTCTAAAGAACAAAAGTTTATCTATAAATAAAGACACGCTGCATTAATTGCCTAAGGCTTAAACAATCTAAAATTCAATTAAATGAATATGATCCTGCTGCAGCAATAAAACTTTGGTGGGAAAACTCTTAAGTCATGGAGACCTAATGTGAATGATAAACATTTGTGTCAAAAATAGCACTTTTTGTATACTTTATTACATTTCAATTAGTAGTAACAGAACTTTGGTCTGAAAACACTGTTAGGTCATGAAAACCTAAGGTGATTGATAAACATTTGTGTCAAAAATAGCACTTTTTGTAATACTTTATTTCATTGCAATTAGTAGTAAAAGTAAAATATTCAAGATTTTATTAAAATATATTTTAATTTTCTTGTCTCTTTTATACATTGCATTAAGTATGTCTAAATATCTTCAAATATGTGTTTGATTTTTATTTTGGCAACAGTAATTCCTTGGTTATATTTTTATGTTAGATGCAATTCCAGTTTTTTTCAGTTGAGTGTAGCCCTATTGAATGATAAGTAAAAGATATTAGTAAATTACAATGTTGATAGTTAGAAAAAACACAATTTTGTACAAAGTGTTTGTAACTTTGTTACTGGCCAGTGGTAAAAAAAGAAAAAAACTGGCCCGTAAAAAAAATCAGTGTATTGGCCAGTGGCTATTGGATAAAAATGTTAATTTTGACCTCTAGTCAATTCCTTGTAACTGACGTAACACTTGATGATCGATTTGTTTTCTAAACTGTGTAGAAAATATATTAAAAAAAGCTAGAACAAATTTATATAAGGCACTTTTTGGTTAGCCGGGCACCAGTGTTATATATACATATTTATATACGCACATATATGTAAATATACATATATATACATATACACATTGTATATATACACATATATACCGGGTGTCCCAAAAAGGACTGACTGATTTTAAAATTCAATAACTTGCAAACGGTGACATATATTTAAAAAATTCTTGCAGGAGGGTTATGCATAAGGTCAAAAGTTTTATTACAGTGATTTTCGATTTTAGTTCGAATTACAAACAATAGATGGCGCTGTAAGCAATAGTCGCTAAATACAGGCTCGATTTCTGGTCCTTTCTCTTGTTCCATGCTGAAAAAGGAGATGGAAATGTATTATCCGGGCCACGAAGTACCAAAAATCCAGCCTGAATTGAGCGTCTGTTGATCGCAGCGCCATCTATTGTTTGTAATTCGAACTAAAATCGAAAATCACTGTAATAAAACTTTTGACCTTATGCATAACCCTCCTGCAAGAATTTTTTAAATATATGTCACCGTTTGCAAGTTATTGAATTTTAAAATCAGTCAGTCCTTTTTGGGACACCCGGTATATATATATATACATACATATATGTATGTATATAAATATGTATATATAACACTGGCACCCGGCTAACCGAAAAGTACCATATATAATTTAAAATATTTCTTATTATGGACTTAATACCCAAATGCCAGCAAGGTTATTTTAATCTCTATTTTAGTCCCAAAAATTGCATTTCAAAGTTCTGTAACTGATATGAGAAAAATAGACAAACATATTTTCTGCTTCATTGAAATGTAAAAATTAACAAATCTATTCAGTTAAAGTGATTTTATGTTCTTAACAACACTGAGTAATGACAAATTATAATAATCTTTTTTGTTTAACTTGTGAATAATAATAATAATAATAATAATAATAAAAAAAAAAAAAAATGGCATTTACATATGTAACTGACACAACTTTTATTGTGTAACTGATGTTACATTATCACTTTATAAACGCAATAATGGTACTCAAGTTAGTTTTTGAACAGTATTTTACAATGCTTTCTTTATTAGGAATCTTTATAGAACATAAAAGTATAAAATTTTTGATCGGGTAAAACCCGCCTAATATTTCTTAAACAAGCAGAGTCTAAAAGATAATTAAACATGCACAATGGGAGCTTAGCTGAAAAATAATATATGACTTGCAACTCGGAGTGAATTATGTAAAAGCTTGAGTGAGATGTGGGTAAGCAGCATTAAAAATAAAACTGTATTTGAAGAAAGATAAGTCATAAGTTCTGGTGAAAATTGAGCATCTTTATTTGAAGGTAATAATCACATCCTTGAATTGAGCTTAGATACAAATGTAGATTCCAAGAGCATATTTCTTTAAAACAGATGAAAGTTAAAATGACGATAAAACAACATGATAAAAAATGACTAGAGAAATAAACACATACCAAGCACAAATTTGCGTAAAGCTGTTTTCAATCATAACTAATTTCATATGCATCACTTGTAAAACTTAAACTGAATAACTGGGAAAGTGAAAAAGTGACAATACATTTAAATAGCGTAAAATACTATTTCCCCGATAATGCAAATCATTATCGTTCACTTGAGACATCCAACAAGCTTAAACTCAGACGTGCGTCTGTGTTTGAATGAATTCCGACCGCGGTATAAATATCATCTGATTGACGACACATGCCAGGGAAATGCCCATTCGTTAGAATCTTCTCTGACGTGACATGCAAACAAACTTCATGAATAATTAAACCATATCAACGAATCAGCTGATTCGTGATATGCTGCCATCTGGGTGCTGTACGGCAAACCGACTGAATCGATTACTCCGATTATGACGTAATCGATATTACGTTCAACTATCACGCCGCGAAAGAGCTAAAACGCTAATAAACTTTTAAAGTAAATAAACTTAAAATAAACATATTATAAAGAAAAACCTGGACAATAAACTATTAAAGGATAAGTTAACAATCAATTAGAATACCTAAAGTGCTTTTAATGAAAGAAAAAGTTGCATTTACTATTGTATCAGATGTAAACAACGTAAAACAATCTTTCAACTAAAAATATGAAATAAACTTAACTATGAGGATGAATGAATATGAATGGGAAAATAAATACATTAAATGTATGAGTATATGAGTGGGGTTTTTGAGCAATGAGACCAAATACTGGTATTAATTTCTATCAATTTTCCTATGATACACTTAAATTAACTATATCAGGTATGGCAAAATTTTTTATGTGTGCGTGCCGAAAATTCACCACCAACTTCTATCAACAGTGTGATGTGCCACATTTTGGTATAAAATAATTTTGCCACATACGATGTTTATACAAAACACTAGTTAAAGAATCAGTTACTTTTACGCATTAATAATTAGTAATAAAAAAATATTAAAAATCAAAATGCTATTTCTCTGTATATTGGAATAAGCCATTAAATTAATGAAATTTCAATTCGTAAATATGATTCATCTATGTAATAATTTTCACTTTAAAAAGGGAAATAAAAATACGAAATTTTATTTTAGAAATTTTTTACTTCATTATTAATGCAGCATCTAGTTACAAGTTGCATCAAGTTGCATTAAACAATGTATCATTAAGTTATTGATGAGATTTTTGCTGCTAATTCATATTTTGATAGTTTTATAAATATGCATATAAATTAGATCGATTGTCATTTTACTACAGTGACTGTCCAAAAAAAAAAAAAAAAAAAATGGAAATTACAGCTTTGAAATCATATAGAAAGGCAAAATACATGTCGAAAATGCTGCATAACCTCACAAGAAAAGAAAATTCTTTTGGTGTGTTAATTCATGCAAAATTAATTACATTATTTGTCATACTCTGTCCGTATGAAAGAAACATTTATTAATTATACCGTATTTTCGGGAATACCCGCCGCACCCGGCGTAAGCGCCGCACCGACGAAAATGTGTTTAAAAAAAATAATAATTCTCGTAAGCGCCGCCCCGTCGTAAACGCCGCACCCAAAAACTCAAACTTGCGGATTCGTCCGGTGTCCGCCATCTTGTTTCTTTGTTGATCATCGCCGATTTTAAATTTCTTTATTTGGATTTATTTTTTTTTTGCTTTTTGTTTTTGTTGTTAAATTAAGCATAAAGTGATTATAAATGACCATCAAAGAACAAAGATGGTGGACTCCGCGCGAATTCGCAAGTTTTTCCAAATTTATATATAAATATTTTCACTTAAACGCAGGGAAAATAAATAAACTAGTAATTAAATATAAAGAAATACTGTAATATTATTACAGTACAGTTTTTAAAATTCGGAATCGTTACGGACACAACTTTTCCAGATATTAGATATCTTGCAATATCAACTTAAAATTATAAGCAAAAATTATAAATAATCACGAAATATCATAAGTAACATATAAAATGATTCAAAAGCAAAATAAGACTTAATTTAATCTTATACAATTAAATATAAACAGAACATTTCTTATGATTACGATTTTATTTAAACATGTCAGTGTACTGAACGTTCAATAAACATATAAAATCATGAATTAAATAAGCTTCTCTCTAAAAAAGAAATTCGGAAAATGTCTGGTATGGCCATCTATCGGCAAAAGGAGGTAATATAAACTATAATAAACAAAAATAAGAAAATTATTTGGTGCTGCCATCTGTCGACAGAATCAGAAAACAAAATAAAAAAAACTAGAGTTATGCAGTCCGGATTTAAGATGACCGGACGTTCCTGTTTTTTTTTTCTCTGTTTAAATGCGAGAGGGGGTGTATTCCGTTTGAGAAAGGAGACGTTAAATTTAACGTATGCAAATGCCGAAAAAATTTAAACAAACGAAATGTTACTGAAAAATATGATGTAATAAAGCATGTAGTTATATGAAAACATTTTAAAAATACAGAGTTGTACGTTAACTCCTTAGACTACTGCTGAAAACAGCTTTTCATCACTGAAAAAATAACTAACAGATAAAAATACAGTATTAAACTTACCTGTAAAAATTGTAGAATCTTTTTTTCCTTGAATGTTGATTTTTTATTATTGTTTCTTTTTTAATTTAATAACACTTTCTATCATTGATCGACTATGAGTAGGCATATAATTTTAAAAGATTAAAGTTTAGATTCATTTCAAATTTTTGCAAATATTAATAAAAGTTACTGAAAAATATACTGGATTACGTTTAGTAATAAAACAGTACTTCCAATTATCAAAAAATATTAAAAAAATAAAGAATTTGAAAAATTATTATTCCCACAATTAAAAAATACAAAAAATATATTTACAAATACAAGATTGTACAACATAATCTTTTAAATATCTTCGAATCCTTCAAAATCTGAATATTCACTGTCCGAATTAAATAATTCCAAAATGTTTTGATCGGTGATTAGTTCATTACTTTCATCACCACTGTCATCAGATGTGGCATCAGCACTTGTTGTGGAATTTTGTGAAATTTCGGCTGCTTTGAAGCCCGCCATAACAGTTTGAGAGCTAACGTCTTTCCATGCTAGCGACACCCAAGACGCAACGTCTTCATAAGTAGCTTTGCGCATCTTACCTGATTTTGTGTAAGAATGCAGCCCCTCAACCATCCACGTTTCCCAATGCTTTCTCACTTTTGATTTAAATGATTTATTTACAGTCAAGTCAAGGGGCTGCAGAATTTTAGTTAATCCGCCTGGGATTACCGCTAGCGTGGCGGAAACTTTTTTAGCAGCAACTTTGACAGATTCCACTAAGTGCGCTCGCATAGAATCCATAATAAGAAGTCCGCTAGCTTGAAAAAAAGAATTTTTTCTCTTTCGCCAAACTTCCTCCAGCCACTGTAACATTATTTCCTCGGACATCCAGCCTTTTTCATTACATCGAATTACGATGTCCGAAGGAAATTTTGCTTTTGGTATAGTTTTACGCCTAAATATCAGTAATGGTTTTAATTTTTCTCCATTAGCGGCGCAAGCTAATACACAGGTAAAAGACGTCTTTTCATTACCTGTTGTAACTATATTTATGGTTTTTTCCCCAGTAGTGTTTACTGTTCTACTGGGTGGGCAGTCAAAAGTAAGTGGAACTTCATCCATATTTATAATTTGTGCAGTAGAAAATTTTTTTTCACTAATTATGTCATTGACATATTTTAAGAAAGCAGATTTCTTTTCTTTCCAATCTAGGGGCAATTCTTGTCCGACAGTAGTCCGAATTCGCATGGACAAATCGTTCCGCGACATAAATCTGAAACACCAATTGGGACCACTTTTGAAATTAACTAGTCCCATGTTAGCGGCCAAACTTCTAGCATGTAATCGAATCTGAACTGTCGAAATTGGAATGCCTTTATTGCGTTGTTCCTTCACCCACTTGGCTAAATTACTTTCAAGAATTGGCCAGGCAACAACGCCACTCCTTCGTGCTCTCTGAGCTTTGGGCATTTTCTCCAGCACAGATTTATCAGATCTCCATCGTCGAACACAACGTTCATCCACTCCAAATTCTCTCCCTGCAGCACGATTACCGATGCTCTCGGCCTTATGGATAACTGAAAGCTTAAATGCAGCGGTGTAACTTTTCAGCTTCTTGGGAGCCATTTTTACTATTTAAAAAATATCAAAATTTGTAAATTGCAGATCAGACGTAGAGGAGAACACTTAATAGTATAATAAAATGATTCTAGTTTCTAAGAGCAAAAATGAAACGTTTAAGAACTGTGCAATCAGAGGCAGGCGCAACTGTATTCAGCCAATAGGAACAAGGCACAGCCTGAGGTCAGCTTCCTCCCTTCTTCTGGGAGACGAGAGAGTTCTCGCGTGTTCTAGTTCTTTCCAGTGATGACTTGAAATCATGCACGGTTTCTTTCTGCATAACATAACACATTATCCATCAAAAGCTGATTATACACAAACATCTGGATTTCGGAGACGATTTCTAATATTTTGGAATCAACCCGAGAGCATGTGACAGTTGATCAAAGGCGATATAATGGTGCAACAATAATAATAATAGAAAAAACAGGTGTCATAAAATATTGCTATTATGGGAAAAAAATTGGAACAACTTACGTATTCGCCCGGAGTCCGCCATCTTGTTTCTTTGCGATCCTTGCCTATTTTAAATTTCTTCATTTGGATTTATTTATTTATTTATTTTTGTTGTTTATATTTAATCTCTAAATTTTCAAAAATTAAGCATAAAATGGTTATAAATGACCAACAAATAAACAAGATGGCGGAAGAAACAAGATGGCGGACTCCGGGCGAATACACAAGTTGTTCCGTAAAGAAAAAAAAATCATCGTACCCGCCGCCCTGCCGTAAGAGCCGCACTTACGATATTTTATACTTTTAAAGTCGTATGCGCCGCGGCTCATACGCCCGAAAATACGGTAATAGAAATTATATGTTATCCTTGCTATAATATTTATTTTCCCCATGCCAGAGAAATTATCTTACGTGCCAACTCTGGCACGTGTGCCATAGGTTCGCCAACCCTGAACTATATTATTAATTTTATTTTCCCCCCAAAATGAGACTTTTCTGTGGTATTGTCCTAATTCTATTAGAAAGCTTCTCAATTCAAAATCGAGCACAATACCAAAAGTATTCAGTAGAAAAAAGTCGTAATAACATTTAAAAATTGTTTCAAGTTTTTTTTTTTTTGATTTGAAAATTTCTTTTTACATAGAAATAATTATTAATCCTAAATTTTAATTTCAGTTGCAAGCAATAGAAATTCTTTTTTGTAAATGTTTTATTTTTTTACAGTTTGTTTGCCGGTCTGCGACCTTGGCATGTGGGGGAGAGATGCTGTGGCGTGATATAGGTGGATGTTTTTTTAATAGTAAGTGTAATTTCTTTTAAATCTTATTTTTTTTTCATAATTTTTCTGAATTGAATCTTTAATAATTTTAAAGCATTTTTATTCAAGAATTAGTGTAGCCTTTTTATGCTTGAGAACAGTGTCTCAACAGTTTAAATCAGGGGTCAGCAAAGCTTTCTGGCCATTAACCCCTTAAAGAATTTCTCAACTATTTTATACCCACTCCTTTATGATTTCTTTTTTAGATTTAATATGACAATTAGTGTTTATATTACATCGTTTACTTTATTGTTATTCATGAAGTCCAACATGGGCCCGTCCCATTTATATTTTCGCAATTCATGGCCATGCCGGTATCAATGAAATCAGCTCTGACCCAACTCAGCAGTGACCTGGAGCCGAACAATTTTTTATGCTCCAGCTCCGCTCCTAGATAAAATACTGTGGCTCCGGCTCCAGTTCCAACTCGGCTCCTTCGCGCTTTTGAGTTGCAGATTTTAATTTACATATTTAATTTTTTGCTCACAAATTCTTTCTTCCTTTACCTTCATTAAAGAACAAAATGCATTTTTCTTCTCATCAAACTTGAAATGCTTGTTCAGAAAATATGAGATCTTTTAGCTTTTGCTTTTGAAATAGAAAGTTTGGTGGAATTTTAAACACAAAACAGGATTTTCGACTAATTTTATAAACCCTCTATTATCTTTAACACATTAAGTGCCACGTCAGCCACTGGTGGCTGACAGCAAACTTTCTGTTTAAAATGCGTCATTTACCGATGGCTGACGTCTAAAATATGATACAAAACTGAAAAAATATACATTGTTTTAAATAATTACTGAACAAATATTTAAAATTTCCCTACCTTTTATTTATTACAGGATTATACTTTCCTAAAAATTACTTTAAACAAAATAAATTTTCAGCACTTCAGTGCCAGTCATCGTGGAATTCAACGTGTTAAAATGCATACATTTTTAATGTTAACATCAAATAATTTGCTAAGAAATTTAGAAATATAAATTGTGTTATTTAAAAAAAAAAAAAATAAAGAATTTAAAGGAATTAAATTTAAATTTGGAAAACCCTCTTTAAATGGGAGATGAATGAATTATTTTGTTTATTCAATAAAAAGTTATTAAAATTATTCAAAAGTTATAAATATGTAAGTAACTACTTATTTATGTATTCAATTATATTTTTATTAACTCTATGATTTTGAAGATTTTGTATTTAAAAGTTTATTATTAAAATTCATTTTTGGCACATTAATTATACAAACACAAGACATACATAAATTAAAACAAAGAGATAGATGCAATCATCAAATAACTTAATTTGAATTAAAATATGTGTATATAATAAAGTTGACTATTAATGAAGAGGGGGGAGGAGAGGGAAAAGTGCACTTACCCAATATTTTCAAATAAGTGCTGTAAATTCATTCACAATAAGAAATAATTATCAAATTCACTTGAAAATTCTTTATAGCAGAACATTTCCTATTTTATCATATTATTAACATAAACTTGTTAACTCAACATATTTACCAATGATGTATATATTACTATATCAATTATGTTGCAACCCCGAATAGAAACCATGCTATTAAACCACTTAAAATTAAAGTTTGTTAATTCTTTTAAGCACTAGAAGTTCCATATGGTTAAACAGTATGGAATTAAAGTCCAGGAACTGTATTTCATGATTATGACAGTTAATATTATAAAAAAATCCATTATTGATGATTAAAAGAAAGAATAAAATCTCATTGCCGATATTTTCAACCTGGCATAACTGATATCTCCCTCTAATGCTACAGTCATTTTTCTTTGTCTTGTAACGAATTATCGACGATCACCTGATTTTCTTATAAAGTGATAACAATTTTTTGTCATTCGTTGATATATCTTGAAAGATCAGAGCTCAAGGAATTCCTAGTTTTGATAATTTATATTTCCAGAGAATGAAGAACTTGCATCATATAAAAATTTAATCTCCGTGGCTTTAACTAGTAGAGTAATTTTTTTTATACTTTGACATTCTTATCTTAATCACAGTACAATAATACTCCGACTTACGTCAATAATATGTTTCAAGACTAGTGACGTAAGTCGAAGTACATTTAGATGAGCAGAAAAAGATAAGTAATAAAATTTTCCAAAAGTCTAATGGCCATATTCTATTGTATTTAGGGATTATGTTACGTACATTTAACATTAGTAAAAAAAAATGCATTTGCAATACAAGAATTTGGTATAAATCAATAAGTTGTTAACTTAAAATTCATTGTTCTTCTAGCTGTCCCGTTTGAGTCATTAAACATATGAAAAATTCTTGCAATGAAGTTTGAACCGACAATTTCTTTTTTATCTCAGAAGCTCTTTGTAACAGCAGAGTGAGTTTTCTAAGCTTTTCCTAGTCGTTGCTACACTTTGATCGTCAGAATCAATATTTCCAAGAACTGTCATTGCAACTTCAATAAGGTTTAATCCTTTGGTTAATTTTGCAACCCTCATAATCTTCCACCTTCCTCCCTGGCTCAAAATAGTTATTTTTTCGACAGTACTTTGTTTCTTTAATTCGATACATTTGTCGATGGTTAATTCTAGATCAGGGGAATTTGAGTTCAACAACATCTTCAGCATCCAATGTCTAAGTTCAGTTCTCTTCCATTTTCGACATTTTCATCAGTTAAGAGAGATACAGAATCACAATTTTCTGATGTTTTCTTAGTCTCTGCGACAGAAAAGGGACACAGTCTTTTCAGGCATCTCTCATTGTTTTTTGCTGAACTTTACCCATGAATCCCTTATGACAGGCACGGTGAACCTTTTCACGTGAGCATGCCAAAAATTCACAAACAATATCTATCAACAATGTAATGTGCCAAACTTATACAAAAGTAATTTTCAGCAGTACAATGTTTATATGAAACACTGTTTATAAAATCAGTTGCTTTCATCCATTAATATTTAAAAAAATAGGAAAAATGAAAATGTGTTTCTCTGCATATTGGAATCAACCAGTGGTGTAGTTGTAAAAAAAGCAGAGGGGCATGCGTGCTAAGCAGAAGGTATACCCTACAGTGTATATACTATAGCTGAGTGGAAAAACAGAGGGTATATAGTGTTCCTTAAAAAAATCCCAGAAGGTATACGGTGTATACCACCGTAATACCCTCCACTACATCCCTGGAATCAACCATAAAATTAAAGAATTTTTATTCTCAGATATGATTAATTTATGCGGTACGTACTGCAACAAGGGGGGGGGGGGAATACAAGAGTTTTTATTTTAGTAATTTTTAACTTATTATTAAAGCAACATCTCGGCTATAATTTTTCAAGTTGTATCAAACAACATATTAATAATGTACTGAAATTTTTGCTGCTGTGCGTTCGATAGAAAAAGCTTCATATATTGTTATTTTTACAAATATACATTGATATTTAATTGCAATATGCAATGACTGTCAAACGAAATTCATTTGAAAATATCAGCTTTTAAATTCATACAGAAAGGCAAAATACCTGTCAAAAACACTGCATTAAACATCACAGGAAAAAAAGATTCTTTATTCTGACTTAAAAATTTCTTTTGCAGATTTTCTATGATAAACATTTTCTGACTAACCTTTTACAATTTTCAGTTCAACTTAGTTTCATGAAATAATGTGTTAATTCATGCAAAAATAATTTCATTATTTGTGATAGTCGGTCCGTATGGAAAGAAATTATTGATTACTAGCCACCCTTGGCGATCAGTTTGGTCTCCCTTAAATGTATACTAAGCATTGTATCATGTTACTTTTATTCATAATTGAATTTACTTGCTCAGTCCTTCGCCAAATCAGAAGATTCTAATACAGAAATCATGAACTCTGTATTTTTATGTTAGCCGGGTTCAGGTGATAAATTGCCAAACGTTGTTCCCGTAGTATTTTTCTGTATTTCATTAATTTCATTTAAAATATAATACCTTCACTCACTTTATTTAAAGTTTGTGACTCTCAATTATTTCTTTAAAAAAAATGAAAAGAAATAAATAATACCATAAAACATAACATTTAATTTCAACCAAGACTCCCTTTCAACATCAAAGCTTTGTTTTAATTTACCACACGAAAAATTGTTTATAACAGTTGCATGAAATGGATTATTATAATACTGATGACATGATGGCGATGGAATAATGTTTGACGATTTATCACCTGCTCCCAGCTAACATTAAATTTCCAAATTAACCGCCTGGCATACAAAAGACGAAGCGGTCAACCCGGAACTGTTGATGACAATCACATGACTTAGGCTTTTATTATATAGATAACAGAAATAAAAAATAGATTTTATCAGTATAGTGAATACTAAATCAAAATTTTTCTCATGCCAGAGAAATTGACTTACGTGCCAAAGGTTCGCCAACCTTGCTCTATGACTATGACTGCATCTGAGACATTCAATTTCTTCCAAAAATTTTCAAAAAAGTTCTAAGTGTGTATTAATCAAGGAAGTTTTTTTTCCAGCCTAGACGACATAAATGTTTGGTGACGTAAGTTGGGGTATTACTGTATAATAAAATCTGGATTCTTATTTTCAATATTAATTAAAATAAGATGAAACGTAAGGATTTCGCCATTGCAACAGACAAAGCATCCTGAAGGATGGAACACACGCACACTTCATCACTTGCTGGAGTCCATGGCAAGAGAGAGAGAGAGAGAGATGCGACGCTAAGAGCTTTTCCACGCCAAAATCAAAAGTGTAGAAAACGCTTCCATTGGCTGTTCCTGATCGATACTACAAAGAGTGATGTAAGTTTAAATCAAAGATCATTAGAAGATAATTTGAATTTTATTTAAAAAAAAATAGGATAAAAAATATTCTATTTTGGATGAAGCCATTAAACTTAAGATCTTTATTTTATTTTTGATTAATTTTAAAAATCTTTTTCTGAGTAATAAATTAAAATTGTTTTTTAGTAAAAGTTAACTATTTACAAAATTTGGGAAAATTAATAAATATTTTAAATCTTAAGGTGTAAAAAAAAAAAAAAAAAAAAAAAAAAAGACTTTAATTACTTTAAATTTATTTTTAAATATTTGAATTAGAAAAAGTGTTACAATGTAAAAAATTGCTTATGTAGTATCGGATAAATCCGTGTACTCTGGCTCGGTCGATGAGAGAGCTACAGCATACTGTTTGTGACTTTCCCATGTTATTGTGCTACTTCTCAAAATTAAACAATAGCTGGTATAATAGTCTAAATCATGTGAATGTCATCAACAGTTCCGGGTTGACCACTTCACTTTTTATATGCCAAGAGAAAAATTTGGTAATTTAATGTTAGCCGGAGCACAGGCGATAAATCGCCAAATATTGTTCCATCGCCATCATGTCATCAGTATTATAATAGTCCATTTCATGTGATTGTCATAAAAAAATTTTGCGTGGTAAATTAAAACAAAGATTTAATTCTGAAATTAAATATCATAGTTAATGGTATTATTTATTAGTTTTTTTTAAAGAAATAATCGGGAGTTAAAAAATTTACATATTTCAGTTTTAAATTAAAATTATGTATTTTAAATAAAATGAGTGAAAGTATTATATTTTAAATGAAATTAATGAAATACGAAAAAATATGACGGGAACAATGTTTGGTGATTTATCACCTGCGCCCGGCTTACAGAAAAATACCGAGTTCATGATTTTTGAATCCGAATCTTTCGATTTGGTGAAGGATTGAGCAAGTAAATTAAATTATGAATAAAATTAACATGATACAATGCTTAGCATACATTTAAATGAGACGAAACTGGTCGCCAAGGGTGGCTAGTAAAACAATAGCTGGTGTATGACTTACGATCATTAGGGCAATTTCTCCAGTCAGCATCAGTAAACTCAAATAAGGGTTCATTAATGTTCCTTAATACTAGTCCAAAATTGTTTTTTTTAAAGTAGTGTAAAACATGTTTACCTGCATTCCAATTTTGCTATAGCAATTTAGAAACTAACTTAATTGGCTAACTATATTCGCAACATTATTTCTTGTGGAAGTTGCAAGATACATTAAACTTCCAGTCAGTTTACGCTAGGGAAATTCATCCTCACTGCACTTTTCAACCTTTTGTAAACAAATGTTCACATCCACAGGACAAGCTACAGGTTTAGCTTGAGTCATGCCAAAACGATATAAAAGCTCCCTAATATAAGTTTGTTGAGTTATAGCTATAACTCTATTTTCCATTTGAAAGTTCATTCCAAGACAATATTTTAACTAAACCTACCAGAGTTTGATTCTGCTCCAAATTTTCAGAAAATTCTGAAAATTAAAAAAATCTGTCACCAGTATGAAAATCTGGACATAAAAAATATCGCGAATTTCATCAAAAAATTGCAAAAAAAAAAAAAAAAAAAATTGCAAATTTCGCCAAAGGATTGCTGAAAAACGCGACTTTCGGCAAAGGATCGTGTAAAAATGCAAATTTCTTCAAAGAATCGATGAAAAAACACAAATTCGTCAAAGTATCACCAAAAAACAAAAATTTCGCAAATTTTGTCAAGGATTGCAGAAAAAAACACGAATTTTGTCGAAGAATTGCAAAAAAAGTAAATTCCTTCAAAGAATCGCAAAAAAATGCACATTTTGCCAAAGGATCGCAGACCAAAAACACAAATTTCATCAAAGGATCACAGAACAATTGCGAATTTCGTCAATGGATTACATAAAAAACACAAATTTCATCAAAGGGTAGCAGAAAAATATGAATTTCACTGTAGGACCGCAGAAAAAAAATGTGAATTTCGGCATAGGATCGTGGAAAAAACGTAAATTTTGCTAAAAGGCCTCTGGGGGGAAAAAACAAAACAAAACAGATAATTAGCACCAGGAGGAGATCTCCTCCCTTTACCCCCTCTGCTGTAACCTGTTTTTTTAAAACTCAGAATCACCTCTGAAACCTATATATTTAACCTCTAAATCTTTGCTAAGATGAGTTTTAAATTCTTCAATTTTATCGGGGTCTTGTGACTTGCTTAAAATATCGTCTACGTAAATCACTATAAGAGTTAACCCTTTTTCATTTTTAATGTAATATAAGCAAAGGTCAGCTTTGGTTTGTTTTACCCTCACCACACAATTTATAATCTTTAAAATACTTTCAATATTTTGAAATTTGTCTGCGATTTTTGTTACTTTGCAGTAACAATAAGTAATGATCTAAATGCTCTTTCACTGAAATGTCTGCTCTGCCTTCCACCTCTCCTTTGTCTCCTTCAATAAGCAAGTTTTAAAGTTTTAAAACTATATATCTACATTTTTTTTTTTTTTCAATTTTTGTCTTATTCTTTACTTCGCTATATATAAGTAATTATTCAGGCTGCAAAAGCAAAGGTGGGAAATAGTGCATTAGCGTTTAAATTTAAGTTTTCTTGCTTTAATAAAATAGAAATAATAATTACTGATATTTAAAATAGATATATTTTAATGTCATACAATAATTAGTGTTTTGTAAGGGCTTTTTTCTCCCCCCCCCCCCCTCCTGGGTGAGTAATACATGCCAAAAATGTGCTTATAATTCCTAATAATTTTCCTAAAATTTTGTAAAAAATTTCTTAAACTTGTCCAAAAATTTTACAAAATCTTATTACTTGCCCTGAATACTCTCTAATAGATTGTCTGATTTGTTTTTCCATATTTCTAATCGTTTCACTGATGGGGGCCAGAAAAGAAGCAAGATAAAAATAATGACCAATTGGATCGTCTCTGTTAGTGATCTTCTAGAGCAGCTATTGCACAACATTTCGAGGAAAAGCATGTCTAATTTTTAATGTATATTCATTGAGATTATTAATTAATATTTCAGCTAATTATCAAAAATGAAATTTTAACCTCTGCATTAGGATTGTTTTGATTATCGTCATCCAAATTTTCATATCTGTGTGTGGTAATTTACCTAGCACATACAAACATACTTTTCTTTTATTAATCTAGATAAATTATATGAATTTTTGATCAAATTCACTGTTTCATAATCAAATATTGCATTTGATTGTAGAATTTTAAGGAGTACAGATTATACATATTAAAACTAAAAATTTTAAGTGTTATATATTCATCTTGATGATAACTTATCAGAAATATTTATTTATCTGTTCTTTGTTTTTTTTCTATTATAGTTTCCTCAGGTTCTGATCTTGAAGAGAAAAACAGTATTTCATATACAAGGTTGGTATTTGTGATAAATATTCTTTGTAACTCTCATAATATTTCTGTTTCTTGAAAATCCTAGTTATCTATTAAAAAAAACAAGCTGAGAATGACAATTTACAGTATAAATTTTTTGTCTTATGAAATGCATGCTTTTTTACTGCATTAGTATTGTATTATTATTATTATTATTTTTTTTTTTTTTTCTAGAAATGGTGCTCTATTCACTGAACTTCGTAACCTAGATATTAAACTCTTAAAAGAGTTATCAGTGTCTTATATATGTGACCTGATGGTAGAAAATAAAAAGGTTAAATATGGTTTAAAGTAAGTGATATTTCTGTTGACATTTTAACTTGCATTTTGTGTTTTAAAATTTTCTTGTAGTTATTCAGTTTAATAAGATTTTGTAATTTATTAATGTGAACAAAAACATGTTAAATGTGTAATTATTTAGCATTTAAGGATAACTTGTTGATGTTAACTTATTGCTTATTATTTTAGAGTAAGCTCATCAGAGAAAATTGATAAGGAAAATCGTTACTGCGAATTTAAAATAATACAGCTACCTTATCCAGGTAATTTTGTATATTAATTTTTTGAAAATGTCTAAACATTTAGTTCATCTATTTTATTTTTCTTAAATTTCTCCAGGATTTTTATGAATTTGTTTAATCATCTTTTGGTGATGTAAATGGTCTCTGTGTTCAATATGTTATTGCTTAGGCTTTGCTTAATTGGTGAAAATCAAATTCTCTCAGTACTGTTATTAACACTTTCTAACATAGTTCAAAAGTGTTTATGAATTCTGTTTGTCTGCCGTCTGCCAGTGCACTAATACTCGTAAATATACTCGCATGTAAATGATGTATATTAATAATGTTTATTATGGCCAGGGCTGAGGAAATACATTTTACTCACAAGTGGTGAGTGGATTTTTCACAGGGCTAGTGAATTTTTAGATAGTTTTTGAAAAACTGTAGACTATAGATATATACCAAAACTTTTTTTTTTAATCTAGATGTTATAACTTTCCAAATTATTGCAATGTAAACAATAAACATGGTACTAAGTTCTATCCTATATTAAGGTTTCCTCTGTTGTATATACAGTAGAAGATCTTTATAGCACAATTCTATATGACGCAATTCTCCATATAACGCACAACTTCTCAGATGTAAACAGTTAATTTTGCAGTTAAAAAGCACCTGCATTTTCACATTGTAAAATATTGCTCTAGAGGATCTACTCTCTAGAGGACTAAATTTGATACATTAGTTCAACTTTATCTTCTAATTTAAGACTTTTTTACTGAAAAAAATGCTATTACAATAAACATTTTTGAAAATGTCTAATATAAGGGATGGTTGTGTTATATGGGTGTGTGGATATTTGGATAATGTCTATAAAATAAATTTAACAATGTCTGACCTATATTATGCAAAAATTTATAATTTGGATAACTCTTGTAACAAGGAATGCAGTATAAAGATATTTTAATGTATTTTGATATGTTTCGGACATATTTGGCCATGTTTACAAGGTGAATGTAATGACGTGATCCATATAACACGAAATTCTATGTAACGCACAACCTTGCATTTTTAGGTTTGTGTTATAAAAATCTTCTGCTGCATTTCTTAATTTTCTAGCAAAGAGAATTATGAAAATGCATTGTAGTAATAGTGATTAATCATTTGTGCAGTCGCATACAATTTTGTCATAACTATTTTCAACTGTATGTTGCATCTTGCTGGCTGTTAAGAATTTCTGAAAATTCACCACTCCTGATCATGGCACATTTGCTATTGAAAAAGAAATTTCATTTACAAGTCGTTTACAGAAATACTCAGAAGAATTCCATTACATTATAGCCTATGCAAAAAAAAAAAAAAAAAGATTTATTTTAATGGTGTTGGACTGTTACAAACGTGAGAAAATTTATAATAATATTTCAGGTGCACTAAAACATGAGTGTGTAGCATTTATAGTTCATTTACAAGAATAATCAAGACTTTAGTTACATTATAATCTGTGATGAAAAATCTTTTGCAGTGTATTTCAATGATGTCCCCCTGTTACAAATGTAATGAAATTCTGAAGTGCACTAAAACATGCTTCTGTAGAATGTGGGATGCAAAGCATTGATCATTCATTTACGGGATCACATAAAGGAATTCGTTCACAGGATGGACTATGATCGATTTCATTACATGAAGAAATGAAATAATTTTATAATCTAGCTATGCATGGTTTTTAGTTCTCGTCTTTAATGGTAAACGTCTTTAATGCTTTCTAAATTCTGTGAATTGTGACAATTGTAGAATTTGGGAGCTGTAAATCAGTCTATTAAACTGAAATATCATTCTCCGAAAGCTAATGTGTAATGTGTCCTATCAAAAATAAAAGAGAAGATATTGACTTTTTCTTCTTCCTCCTCAGATGCAAGAGCTTCAGTGTCGGTACTAATTTTAGTCTTGTGAAAGACCTTGATACTGAACTCAAGACAGAAAGAAGTAGATAAACGTAATTTTTTTCTTTCAGTCTCAGAAAATCAAATTAAAAAATGAGAAGTCAGAGTCTTTTATCTTACTAAAAAATTTTCAAGAATAATTTAAATTCACCTTGCGCAAAGTCTTTTGTGCCCCCTACCCTTTTTCTAAAATTATTCTTTAGTGATTTGCATTACATCATCTGGTAAAAGAAAAGTGTACTTCTTCATTTATTGGACGTATAGATTATCTATACCATCTGTATTTTGAATTTCAGGGGCTGCAGCAATAAGAAAAAATCTATTTTTCCTACCATTATTTAAAAATAAAGATTTTTGTGGTAAATGCCTTTAAAATGTGCATCTGCTATGAATATTACTGTTGTAGGAAATAGTAGTGGGAAAAAATTTACTTTTTCCTATCACTGCAACCCCTGTAATTTAAATATAAGTATCCAAGTCTCCCACAAATAAAAAATCACACTTTATTGAATAGCGGGAAGGGTTAACTTTTCTTCCCAGATATCTACAAGTTGTGAAATTTTAAGGTCTGAGCCAGGCCCAGGAATAATGAAGTCTATGCCTAGTTCAGCTCGAGTTCAATAAAATAAATATGGCCCAAACCAGCCTACAGCCTGAGCCATATTTATTTCATTGCACTCAATCCCCCCCCCCCCCCCTATCCTATGTTGAACTTGTACTTTATTTATTTTTTTATATAAAAATTATAGGGATATTGTGCATTTGTTTAACAAAATATTTATAAGTTTAATTTGGTTTAATAAATTACAGAGATATATTTTTCTAATCTAGTTTTTTTTTCTCTGCAGAGCTTTAAAATTGTGATTTTGTGTTACCTTATTTTTCTCTCATTCTAAACTTAGTTTTTTTTTTACAGAATCTAATTTTTGGTCAACATAAATATAAATATCATTGTTCCATAATTGCATCATTGTTTGTTTAATATGCATATTTATTTGATGTTTTCATCTAGCAATTCCATAAATAGAAATCTTGTAATAATCTGCTTTTTTTTTTAAAGATCAAATAATCATAGTACAACTTACAAGACAAATAAAAGCTTCTAGCTCGCTGGGTGACACCCACTAATCGAGAAGTATTTTAGCCCTGGCTGAAGCAATAATTTTCAGCTACTTGCATCCAAGTCTCACACACACGAAAAAAATCACACTTTATTGAATATTTAGAAAATTTCAACGATTTTGCCATGCCTTGTATCATAAGATATGTTGATATTTTCAAATGAGATGTCGTTTCTCTGCTTTGGTCATTGCATTCAGTAATTACTTAAAAGAGCATTTTCTCAAAAGATGACTTGTTTACATTGGTCCCATTCTATGGGCTTCCTTGCTGTCCAGATATATGCTCCGTTGGATTTTTTTCTTTTATTCGTGTGTGTGTGTGGGGGAGATGTGAAATATTATTTATCAGATCCTTGTGCTAATTTAAAGGAACTGTAGTAGCATATCACAGTTGCTATTAATTTCATAACTCCTGAGGCCATTGATTCTTTCAGACCATTTTTTCAGCATTGGAATTTAGAAATTAGGGAGGGTGATATGAAAATTCGAAGAAAATTAAAATTTGACTTGTTCTATACCTCTTTAGACTTGTTTCGCAGTACCACTGCCTGGTTTGAGAGGTACTTAAAAGAAACATTGTATTAAACTGCGTCCAACCAAAATAGCAGTCATGGAATTTCACACTTGAAATTTATAAATTTTTCTTGTTACATTGTAAGTTAAAATATTTTATTCTATCTCTACCAATTTTTTTTTTTCCTTTTTGTATAATCTTGTTATGTGTCCAGTAATACTTTTGAGACTTAAAAGAAGGAATTTAAAAGTACTAATTATTTTTTATAGGAATTACATTATAAAAAATAGCCTTAATTCATCGCTTCATTTTTAATGTATTTTTCTACTTTAATTTGGTCCTTTTTAATATATTTTTCTTCTTCAATTTGGTATGTTTTCAGTTCCTTTTTCTTGCTATTGAACCACTCGACGCTTTCTTCTTGTACTTTAAAATATTGTTTTTTGCTTCTTTTCTGAAATTTTCTCTCACTTCTATAATGTGCTCATTGTATTCTACTTCTAACAATTCTGTAATATTTTCCATGTCCTCATCTTTTATCCTTACTCCTATCATACATATACGCAAGCATCTTTCTTCCTACTTAATAGGGATGCAACGGATATCCGGCAAATATCCGATATCCGGCATATCCGGCTGATTTTTCAATATCCGAAATACCGTCGGATATCCGAATCACAATCACCGGATATCCGACTTCTCTGCCGGATATCCGGCAATACGTAGCAAAGCAAATATATAAGCATAAGAGAAGCATTTGACCCAAACAATGCCGAACAACTTTTGTTTATAATGCAAAATATGAAAGTAAGCCCACTATTCATGAGTAAAAGGTAATTCTCAAAAGTTTAAGGAATTGCCAGCTTTCCTAACATTGGTATTAGAACTCTTTATAATAAATTTAAGAATTTATGTTTACATCTTTTAAAAAATTGCACCTTTACTTTCAGAATGTGAAACAAAATCTGAAATTGTTTATTAAAGTATGACTTTATTAATTTTCTTTCTCTCTTTTAAGTTTAACAATTAAACAGGCCTATTTTTACTTTTTTCTATCTTCAATAGAAGAAAGTATTGTAACTGAGATTTTTTCGATTTCTGGTTTTCGGTGGGCTTAGACGTTTTAGGGCTCAGAGATCCCAAAACATGTTTATACAAAATGTCTGTCATCATACCATCAAAAAGTGTATGAAGTTATTAATAGAATTGAACCAAATTTTTTGTGAATGTTTTTAGCCATAGCCAGCTGGCCCTCTTTCAATATTGGAACATTCCACTGGAAGGAGGTGCTGTAATCGTGATTTTTGTGCCATTTTCATTATTGCACCATCAAAAAGTGTATGAAGTTATCCATAGAATTGAACCAAATTTTTTGTGTATGTTTTTGTCTGTGGCCAGCAGGTCCTTCTTCAATATGGAAGCATTCTGCTGCAAGGGAGTGCTGTAATTGCGATTTTTGTGCCATTTTCATTATTGTACTATCGAAAAGTGTATGTTAAATATGTAATCATAAGTTATCCATATAATTGAACAAAATTTTTTGTGTATGTTTTTGGCTATGTCCAGCAGGTTCTCCTTTAAATTGGAAATATTCTGCCAGAAGGGTGCGCTGTAATAGTGATTTTTGCGCCATTTTCATTCTTGTATCATCGAAAAGTGTGTTTTTGGCTATGGCCAACTGGTCCTCCTTCAATTTGAAAATACTCTGCTGGAAGGGGGCGCTATAATAGTGATTTTTGTGTTATTTCCATTATTTTATCATCGAAAAGTGTATGAAGCTAAGCATAGAATTGAACCAATTTTTTGTGTATATTTTTGGCTATGGCTGGCAGTTTTTTCTTGAATTTGGAAATATTCTGCCAGAAGGTGGCACTGTGACAGCATTTTTTGTAAAATTTTCTCAATTTTTTGCAGTTTTTTGTACTGTATATTGGTGGCTCGTGAAGCCATGGGAGCTTCGCATCCTGCTAAACTGGCTATTCACAATTAGCTGATGTACAACAGAATAATGAAAAAAATTATTGATTTTAAATATGATCGAGATTAACTTATTCTTATTTTGATTAATTGACAAGCAGAAATTTTAGATCAAAATCAAAGTTGGTATAATATTGAACTAATAACATCGAAGTATTAATAATTGGAACTACTTTTTGAAATATTAAGATGTATGAGATAGAAAAAAGTTTTGGGATTGGCACATCCAATCAGTTATTTTTGTAACTTCATTATAAATAAAATAATTAAAATTAAAAGTAATTTTCTTTTTACTTATAAATATCACAGTAATTTAACTTGAAATAAAACTAAATGTCACTCAAAGCAAAACAGTATTAAATAATTAAAACAGAAAAAAGGCATCAACTAAACCTATATTTGGAGAAAATAACCCTTTAATCATGCGTATATTAGAACATATTTAACCCATTAACCGCCAAAACTATAAGGGGTTAAATTTTTTTTATACAAATGATATTGGTTATTCATTTGAACATATAACATTAATTTATAGTGGAAATAACAAAATTTGTGTTAGCTTACGAAAAATGGAGTGTTGTGTTCATGCAACGTCAGCGGAATAAGAGTACTGATGTTTATTGAGCTCAATTGAGCATCAGCAGGATTTTCTTGCATATATGGGCACTGTAAGATTTTTTTTACCTTTGTTACAATTTAGACAGCAAGCAATCACTCTAATGTAATTAATTTATTATTATTTTTTTTTTTTTTTTAAATTACTGATCATATACAGAAAACAGTTTCAAGTATCAAAATATTTGCTACACTTATTATGTAAATCAACATCACAAAAATACTGAAGCGATAAATATTCTGGCTATGGCATTGTTTACAATACAGTCTTCCACTGTCATCGGACTTGACAATTAACCCTTTCAGGGGCAGTAGTATGTTTATGAAGCCAATTAATTTTATTTCCCAAATACCACAATGGCACCAGAATTGTGGTAAAGTAATTGCCCTTTATTATGTAATTGTTCGTAAATACCGGTGCCATTCATTCATTTCAACATTTTAGAAATTTAATTGCATTGCCCCGGAAAGGGTTAAATTTCCGCATTCTGTCTGTAATGGCTTTTGCATGGAGAACTTACTATACCTTCTTTTTGATGATTTGTTAATGGTTAACTCTTTACTTTCAAAGGGTTTTTGCAAAAGGTACAATGCAACTTCATGTCTGAAATCTAAGTGACAGTATTTATTTTCGAACATAATCTTTATACCTTCTCACATTGGTCAAAGTTTTATTTTTTCTTCATTTTTTGGCTGAGTCATAATCAAATTTTCTACCTTTATCCTCTCCAAATCTCCAGTTTTTTTTTTTTTATTTGTATGTGTGATTTGCACTTCTTTTAGAGGATACAAACTTCTTTTTCACGCACATTTCAATTTCGCCAGCAGTATCGAATGGTAAAATATCATTATCACTTTTTGATATATTATTATTTCCTTCTTCATCAATAATTTCTGCTATTTCTGATGAAATACCGATAATATTTGTTTCGTTCCCGTCATAATTATATGAATCTTTATTAAAAATTCTTTGAAGACCTTCGAAGAACGTAAGATATGTATTTGAAGCATTTCTGTGAGCACGGAATAAGAAAAAAATCCACAGAGTCGAACGATACGAGTGAGTACTGGAACTACCTCTTTTCCGCTGACGTTGCATAAACGCAACACCTATTGTCTCTTCCTCCCCCATTAAAATGAAAGCAACTGATTCGTTGAATGTTCTTATGTACTTTGACCTTGTCTAAAAATAGATTTACTCTAAAGCTTACGTTTGTCTAACTATATTTCTTCTGCGAAAAAGACAACGTGAAAGTTTTCGTTTAAAAATGCTTTAAGTTTCGAACTTGTTATTAAATAGAAAAAATATGTTGAAAGAAAATATTTTTCTATTGAATTAGTAACCATAATATATCCTACTCAAAAATTACTATGAATATAAAATTCATTTGATAGCTAATTTTTTATACGCATTTATTTTGACTGTTGCGTGAACGCAACACCAGCGGTTAATGGGTTAATGTTTAAATTATAAAAAGAAGGTGTGTATTTCTTTGTGAAAATACTTTACAATTATAAGCCTATTAATTGGTTAAAATTTGTTACACAAATTATCAGCATTTCATTGTACAAATTAATTATTAGCAATTATCAATATAGTCAATCCCATATCCAAATCCAGTAGCAATTATCAGCATTTCATTGTACAAATAAACAGAATATTTTAATGTTTAAATTACATTTTTTATACAACATTATTAATATACATTACACGGCTTGAATGGCAGATACATGTCTTGAATTTCGAGATGGGATGGCAGGATTCGTGCCCTAAAGAATATTGGGGGAGGGCAGCTCCGGTTTCCAAAAAATCATTTTCCGAAAATGATTCTTTGTAAAATGACGATGAAGTGTCGGGATCGACTGACAAATTTCATGATATTTTCCACTATCGATTTGCGGATTTCACAGTTTCTTCTTACAACAAATTGACAAAATTAGTGTTTGTTTTTCTGCATCTGACCAAAAAAGTTTGTGATTTTTCTCCTTGACCGACTGACAAATTTCTTGATTTTTTTCTGGAGACCGATTGATGAATTTCATAAATTTTTTTTTCGCAATCAATTGACAAATTTAGAAATTTTATTCTGTGACCCATTGGAAAATTTACCTGTTTGTTCTTGTGACATACTGATGAAAGTAACGATTGTTTTCCCGCATCCGATTGGAAATTTTTGCTTTTTTTTCTCTGCGACCGGCTGAGGAATTTAATGGTATTTGCTCGTGACGGACTGGCAAATTTCACGATACTTTTTCATGGATCGATTGACGAATTTCGTGATATTTTCCCACTTTCGATTTTCCATGGGTTGGGTTGATTTGTGACGGCCAATTATCTACACGAGGAATATAGGCCCAGGGGGAGAAGTGCCCTCCGTGGGGGGTTTTTCTAAGGGAACCTAATTCGTATTTACGCATGGAAAATCCACGGCTCGAAGAAAACCACGAAAACTCCGAACGATTAGGCCGACGGGCGCGATTGGGTTCGAACCCAGCACCTCCCGTCTACCAGCTTTGAGAGCAGAACCTCTCGGCCACTGGTGGGGCCGATTTCCCATGAACTTCAGTTTTTTTCTCGTAACCAATTGACAAATTATTTTATTTATTTTAACCATGATTGACGAAATCAGCAATGTTTTCTCTATGACCGTTTTACGTAATTTGCGATGTTTTTCCAGTGCGCCCAAAATAGGAAGTAACTAAAAGGGCAGAAACGGCCACTGGAGACTAAGCTCTACTTAATTAGACAATAGTCAGCACTAAACAAAATGAGATTACACTTGTGGTGCACATGAAAAAAAAAAAAAAAAAAACTTTGATCAACTTCAAAAAAATATTTAGAAACAACAAACTAGTTGTTTCTCGCAATTAACAGAAATTAGGAGATGACTTTTTGAAATCAACCTTTTCTCGTTTAATAGAAGAAATCAATTGACTATTCCCTTTTCAAACTTTGGATGTGGATTTAAAATTCCAATGCATAGAACATAGTTCAATTAACAAAAATACTAGGGATTACAGTTTTGAATATAATTCCATTAAGGATATAATAAAACAAATTTGTTCAGAAGTGACATACCATCACCGATATGCATTATTCATGTAAGTTAAAAATTAATACAAATCAGATTTTGCAAAGTTTTCTAAAACTTTTTAAGAGAGCATAACCATGTGTTTCCGATAATTTCTAAAGTTATAAAAGTCGCTCTGTGCTGTTTGTCAAAAGTGTAACTTGTGAAAGATGCTAAAGTAGGTACGCAAAATGGAATAAAATCTAAATTAAGAAATTCATTTAGCAACCCGATTGTTAATTGCCCATAACATTAGGTGAAAGTTGAAAAATAGACATGGTATATATAAAGCTTGATTCTGTTCCTTTGTTGTAATAAAATAAAAATTTTGAATAATTATCTTGAGTTGTTAATTTAAATTGTTTCAATGGTATTTTGTCATGTCTGTATAAATGTAATTCTTTAAGTAGCACATAAAAAATAACGGGGTTTAAAGATTTTTTTTCCCTTTCTAACAGTTCAACTACCCTGCATTTATAAATTTTGGGTATGAAACTCCTCTCCTGGGAAAACTTGAATTACAAGCCCTGATATTCAAAGAGATATAGTTTTTGTAAATTATATTTCAATGCATTTAAAATGTTTTAATGATGTGTGAAACATGTTTGTAATTTATTATTCTGAGATGACATTATATAGAGAAATAATTCACTATATAACTAAAAACATATCTAGTACCGGATATCCGGCCGGATATCCAAATCCGGCAGGCAAAGGAGCTTCGGATATCCGGCAAAATCAATATCCGGTGCATCCCTACTACTTAAGAATATTGGTGTAGCATAATTGGAAAATTGTTGCGTTTGAAACGTGTTTTTCAGTTTTCTTCTTTTACATAAGTAGAAATTTTCTTGGTCGCTGACAAACTGGTATTCCATCTATCAATATTTTTATTTTCAATCCCATATCTTTTGTTTTACTAATTTTTGTTTTTCTCAATGTGACTAACTTCCATATCTGGGTATTCATCTATTGGATTCGCCATTTCTTTCAAGAAATTGTTTGAATCATTATTTTCAGTTAATTTATCAATTATTCCTTTTTCTTTTTCACATTCACATTCTTTGCATTTTTATTTCAGATCGCTTATTCGCACTAATTATTTCTTTCATTCATTTTTTTATCATTCATTATACAGTAGACTCTCTCAAATTCGTACAGCTTGGGACCAGGGGTTGTGCGGATTTTAGAATTTTGTGGATTTCTGGTCATTGCTTTTACATTTTTTGAATAGTAATTTGAATGTAATAATGCAATCAAAATTATAATGAATGCTTGCAATATAGTTAAATATAATAAGTAAAGTAAAATAATAAAAAGTAAGATAATTTAAAAAATGATGAAATTATTAAAAGTAAAGGACAAGTAAATAATTAATAATGTATAATTAGTTATGCATAATAAAGATGAGATACATTTTTCTTGAATTATTCAACTTTCCTCTTAAAGATACTAATCATAAAGTAAGGAAGTTTTATTTCTGGTTTAGCCAGTTTTAATAACCAAAAAAGCTTGATTAATACTCGAATATATTCAGTAAAAAGATTGTGATTACCAGTGATATCAGCAATATCTTGATTTTTCCAGAAATAAAGTTATACTTCATAGAAAAACACGAGTTCAGTCATATTATCAAGAATTACATTATTAAAATACATACAAAATGACATAAAACTAAAAAAAATCTGTAATTTTGTCCTTACAACTGAATTGAAAGTTTCATTGTTTACATCTGTGATGATTTGTGGATTTTAGGGAGTCTACTGTATTTGATTCTTCCTCACGAGACCTTTGTTATTTTCATTATTGCATTTTCATTTGTTTCATTCACCACATATTTTTAATTTTCACCAGTATTCCTCAATGCTTTAACATATCTACAATATATGGTGGTTTCACCCTTAGCATTTTCTTTCTTGGTGAGATTTTTATTTTGGTGCCTTTTGTGACTGCTAAGTTGCATCCTGATACTGCATTTACACCTAACAATATGTCACAGTCCAGACCTGACACTACATGAAAATCACCTGTTAATTTTATGCTGTCTACTTGCATTTTATGCTCAAAGAACCCTATTGTCTTCATCTCTTCTGCCAAATCTGGTCAATATACACACATTTTCTTGGCATAACTCAGGTGCGCCTATTTCATTATAGTATTCTTTAACCACCAGACTTGCATCACTTGCAGTATCAATAATTATTTTTGTGAGTTTCTCATTTATTGGAACTACATGAATCTTTGTTCTTGCCTTGGCATTGTTTTCTGTTTTTGATAAATTCATGACATTTCTTCTCTGTGCGTCTTTCTCATTTGTTTTTGCAATCGGTTTACTATATGCTTGAGTGCTCATTTGATTCCTTTTTGTACGATTGGCGGTGATATGACCTGGCAATTTGCAAAGATAACAGAACTCTTGAACCAATAGTTCTTTCACCTCGTCTTATATTCTGCTGTGCAATTTGTCACCATAAATTATATTTTTTCTCCTTGTTCTCACTATTTTGCACCTTTATGTAATTTGACAGTTTTATATCCTCTCAGTGCTGTATCAAAATCATCTAGTTTCTCAACCAATACATCTACTTCCTTAATCATTGGCAATTCCTCAATAAAATGTTTCCTAGTTTCTGGCGATATTTCTTGCTTAATTTGATCTGTGACTAATAATTCTGTTAATTCTTCAAAATTTGTTGCATTCATTCCACGTACCCATTCATTAAAGTATGTTCTCAACTGAAAACGAAAATTGCACTGTTTTGTTTATCCGTTGTCTCCTTTTAATGAGTCATGAAATTTTGTCTAAATTCTTCTGGTGACATTTTGAATCTTTTCAACAACAAATTTTTTATTTACTCATGATTACTTATTTCTGCTTCCTTATCCCTCATGATTATGCTTGCTGTTTCTAATGTTAATAAGCTAATACACTCATGTCTAAAAAGTAAAGATAAGTGACTGGGTGCTTTCAATTTTATATGTTTTGTCAAATTCATACTGAAATTCTTGATGAATTGTTCTTGAACTTCTGGGATGTAAAGAACATGTTTGCTTAACTTCATATTTCTCAGTGAAGATTTAGTCAAGAGATCAATTAGGGGGCTAATTATAAATTTAATAATAAAATAATATTTGGGATCACCTATGTAACAGGAATTGCTGAAAATGGTCTGTCACTGTGTTAAATGACTATTTGGGTCCTGTTCAACGTTTGTGTGCATTTGTGAAGGCTCCACTCTCATATTTGTAAAAATGTTAATGTTTCGGTGAAAACTTAAATTTTTTTTTTTGTTTATAGAATATAGAGTTTTCGACAAGATTTACAATTTTCTGAAAATCTGTCAAAGAATAGCAGAAACAAACAGTATACTGCAATTAAAACATGAATATGTATAATCTATATATATGTTACGTTAACGTACAGGACACAGAAATTGAGATTGTTATTGTTTAATGGCAACGCCCGAGAAACGCATCTTATTGGTTATTGTGAAAGTCATTTGGCAGGATCTTAGGAAGTCTATGGGCAGGATTTAAGCAGAGGTAAATCCGGTTTATTTACGTTTTGCGTTTATTTACTTTCTCTCTTTCGCTGCAATCATGGAACTTCACAATATCGTTAGAAATGCCCATAAAAGATATCGGCGAATGCTTTGTCAATTTCTTTATTTTAAATTCCCTTATATCTCTCTCTTATCCTCTAACATCAATTTCCGCTATCTGTAGTCTTCTTTCTACCACTTGCAGTCTTCTTTCTACCGCTTGCAGTCTTCTTTCTTCCGCTTGCAGTCTTCTTTCTTCCGCTTGCAGTCTTCTTTCTTCTGCTTGCAGTCTTCTTTCTTCTGCGTGCAGTCTTTGTTAATTAAAATTCACTGTTTAAATAACTCGGTTCAATTAACTTTTTATTTGTATTAGTTCAAAATATTTTTTTATTCAGATCCTGGGTCAAAACGATTACGGAAAATATGCTGTTATCCATTTATTCTCGTAGTTCAATATACTTTTAATTGGTTCAAAATATCTTTTTATTCTGTTTCCGGCTGAGTCCTCATAATTTGTAGGATTTGGTCTTATAATTACCTAAAGATTGACTTATAAGAACAAAGGAATATATCTCTTCACTTACTAATTTTATACAATATTTATTACTTACTCAAACAAATAAAACAGCAGATTTATTGCAACAATTCATAAACACTTAAAAACTTTATATTCAAGTTAAATACAGCTTGCTAAATGGTACATATAACATAAAAGTGATATTGCAAACACATTAAAAATCTACGTTTCAATTGCTTCTGTTATTCTCCTCAGAATTTAAAAAAAAAAAAAATTCCTATTATCCTGTGGACGATCGTGAAAGCGATTCAAAACATAGCTTTTAAATGTGTTTGTAATATCATTTTTATATTATATGTACCATTTAGAAAGTTGTATTTAATTTGAATACAAAGTTTTTCAGTATAATTTATGGTGCAATTTTCCAATACATATTTAATTCATAAACATAAATTAAATCACACCTTCGTACATATAGATATTTGAATAGGAACAGGTGTTATATATTCCCGCGGTCGCCATCTTGGATTCCTCGGCGATATTTTGTTGACATTTATCGATAAGGCAACACCGACGAGTGACATGTTCTGACAACCCTGTTAAGCCTAAAATGTGCATAAATCTGCTTGGTTTTCACGCCAAGAAAAAATCCAAGATGGCGGCCGCGGGAATATATAACATCTGTTCCTTTAAATTATTTAGAATTCTAGCACAAACTCTTTATTTGGCCTATAACCAATTTCCAACCTTCTTTACAAGAAAAAAACTATTGAAGAGTCAATTTCTGTCGCTGCTTTTATTTTAAATCTTCCTTTTACAAAAAGATTGCTCCATAATCATCTTTTGATTTCCCCATGTTCCTTGTTTTATGCTTTTTCTTTTCATACTAGGGGGCTCGGCCCCCTACGAGCTATGCTCGCCAATCCCTGTCCAGACACCGCAGACTCTAAATGGACGCTAATTTGATCGGCTTTAAAAAGATTTCGAAAGACTGAATTATAATTTAAAAAACAGTGGCGATCTCCCTATAAACGGATTTCTATTCATTTCTCTTTGATTGGGGAATTTTAACGCCAAATCCGCTGCGGTACTACTTGATTATCCCATCGACCAATTTCGCCAAATTATATAAATCGCCAAACCACTCGCCAAATTATACAGATTGACATAATTTTTATTTTAAATAACGAAAGAACAAATAAATTAGTACAACATTAATAAAAATACAAATAAAACGTCGAAATAAAAATAACTTGATGACGTAGACACGTGTAACAAAATTTCAAAATGAGCTAATATAAAAGGAATTAAGTAAACAGAGCCTTTGTCTCCTGGTATTTTTTAACAAAGCGAAAAGAAAGTTCTTTTAAATGAGACATTTTAAATTAATCGTTTTTAATCTGACGTAATTTTGACCAAGCTATTCTTTCTCTTTTAAATATTCACGTGAAAATACTTTTGTTAGAAATGAAATATTTGCGCTTTCCTAACAAAAATAGTTGAAAAGATCCTCTCAAAATATCAAATAAATGTCTAGCGCAATTTCTAAATTTAAACTGTTTTGCAATATTATTTTGTGTTCATTTTATGTAATAACTGAAATGTGACGTAAATATGACGTAATTTCTCCTATTTAAGACTTCTAACGCATGTTAATGAATTTATTATTTTACAATATCCTTTCTCTTTTAAAATTCACGTGTATACTTTTTATGACGTAATTTTTAATAAGTTCCGGCTTTTTGTACATAATTATTTAATTCTAATTCCAAAGGATTTTTTCTGTTTATAATAGTCACATGTAAATAAATTTTTAATTTGAAGCAAACATTATTAAATTATAAACAGAAGTTCTCCTATACGTCCATTAAAAATATTTCAAAAATATATATTCTAAAAATACACTCAAAATATATATTAAACATTTAATTGCTAAAAAGAATGCCAAATGTTAATAAAATACATTAAAAGATCTTTATTAATTAATTAAGGGCTGAGTTAGAAAATAAAGCTTAAAATACACAAGTTAGAGCCCAGAGGGTTAAATATAAGATTTTTTCGAAATTTTGTGATTTGTCGTTTGATCGCAAGTGTTTAGCTATAATTTTGCAAAATGTCAAGTCTTTAATTTAATTAGGGGCTGAGTTAGAAAGAAAAGCTTAAAATACACAAGTTGGAGCCCAGAGGTTTAAATATAAGATTTTTTCGAAATTTTAGGATTTGTAGTTTGATGTGAGGTCTTCAGCTATAAGTATACAAAATTTCAAGTTCGATAACATTATTATTTGCACTGTTTATACATTTGGCAACAGTATAAATTGATACCATTTTCTAAAATAATGCAAAAAATATCTCTAGAAATACTGAAAATTTGAATTTTAAATAGAAATAAAACCTCAAAAAATGAGTCAAATTAAAAAAAGAAATACAGTCTGCACACTGGGAACTTCAAACGTATAAAATGATCTAAAAATGATTAAATTCCCATGAATAGTTTTAGCTCCTATAAAACTTTTTTAGTGGAACGATTTTGTCCAACTTTAGCATTAAATATCTCTGAAAATAATTCTTAGATTTGAAAACTGTCTGCATCAGCGTGTTTATCAAACATTTCTATATAAAACCACCGATTTTCATATTTTTGTATGCATTGTTTTTCTTAATATTAACAAAGAAAGACCTCCGGTCACAAAAAATTGAAAACCGGCGGCGGCGGTGACAACGGTAGTTACTTTTTTTTAGAATAGAGAGATGATATCATTATCTATTAATTAAACTTTTGAGTTTGTTATGTTGCATTGTTGTGGAAATTTTTATCCCAGAATAATTTTTGTAAAATGAAATGTTTTCTTAATTTCAATTTTTGAAAAATGGTCAAAAGTTTTCTGTAACAAATTCTGATAGAATCATTTTTTATTCTCCCTTTTATTGAAAACATCACTTTATTGTTACAGTTAATCATAAAATATATGCTCTTGTTTAATTGATATTCTCTTGTTCATTGGTCATGCTTATCTGTGTAATTTGAAAACTGATATATTGTAAAATATTTTTGTTCAAATTTTCTTCTAGCAGAATTAATCATGCTAAGTGTTTTTGTAGGTTACTCATTAATTCAAGAGTGGTAATCTTTAGTGTTTTTATCAGATTTAGGATTCTTTAAAGAAATTTCATCTAAATTGTTTCTTGAACTATTTATTTATTTATTAAAAACATAATTCCTGTCCTTGTTTGGTCACATTTTAAAGAAATTTCTAAATCTTCCAAAATTTCTTCTATACCCCTTTTGTTAAATTAATTTTAATTTTTAAAAACATTTTTGTCTTATTTGTTACTTTATATCACAATAACTAATCAGTCATCCAAATTAGCTCCTACTCTTCAAAATTTCTGCTTCTTAGTTTATTATTATTATTATTTTAATTATTAAAAACAGAATTCCTGTCCTAATTGTCACTCTGTAGTTAAAATCAGACTTGCCATGTCTCCTGATTTCATCAGGGAGACTTTGTTTCCACTTATTTTGTCAGACTTCTAATTTTTGGTCTATTTTCTTCTGGCTCTTTATACTTATTTAACCCTCTGAGCGTCTTGAGGACTTTCCTGCATTTTCATAAAAATGCTTATAAAAATAATCTTAATTAAAAAAAATTTCTTTCCCTGTTTGTTTCTAAAACACGCTTCATTCCCCTTTATATGACATGCATTTTAAAATGCAATTCTGTTTAAAATTTTTTTCTACAACAGATTTAAGTAGTTTTTGGGAAATGGAAAAATATGGGCAATCTGCTCAGAGGGTTAATTATTCTGTTTTTCTTCTTCCAAGTGTATTGACAAATAAAGATTTTTAAAAAAAAGTAAAATTGCAAACATATGAATATTTTATTAATTTAATTCTGTCCGTTTATTTATTTGTGAGAAACTTGCTGCTCTAATTTGAGTAATAGATATTTTTAAAATCTTCATACTAATCAAGCGTAATTTAAAATTTATTTGTATTATACAAGTTTATATTTAAAAATATAGAACTTTTTTCATGAAAAAAAGTCTTCCGATTTCTTAAATATATAGATATCCTTATTATTGGTCTTCAGAGCTTGATAACAGTAAACAATAAATAATTAGTTTTCCATCCTACCCCATCGAATTTAATATTTTTTGTTATTATTTTTATTATTTTGCTTTCTATTTAGTAGACATAGAGTTATATTTTGACAAGTATATTTTCTGTATAGCTCTTTCGTATTTTTATGACATGCATATCTAAACAGCAGGATATAAGTTGAACCTCAAAAACAGCAAAGTCTTCTTGAATTAAATATTAATGTTGCAGGCAGAATTTTTTGCATGTCAGTGCTGTAGTAAAACTAAATCAGTCAGAAAAGTATAGATTTAATTAATTTACATAAAATTTCGTATTATTTTCCTGTGTTAACTTTTTCATGTACATATAGTCTCATCCTAAATATAACTCCTAATCTATATATTTTTTCTTTTTAAGGCTGTGAATTTTTTAAGAAATTTAAGGATAGCAATTATGTTGCAGAAGGCCTAATGTTTGATTGGGAACAGGTAACAATTATATATATGTATATAATATTTGCAATTAATTTTTCTTTGTTTATGTATTTGAAGTTTCTTGAAATAGATTTATGTTAAATAGTTCAGAGGTTACAATTCATATTTTCCATTCAAAACATATATACAGTAGAACCTCTTTTATCCGAAACTCTTGGTTAACCGAAATCAATTTTTAAATATTTTTTTTCCTTCTTTTTTTTTACCATCACATTCTTTGTGTGGAAAATCCATAAATCCATTTTTTTAACTACCATATTCCTTGTGTGAAAGCAGTCCTCTCCGAACTATGAGTTCATATAAATATTTTCGATCCCCTTTCTTAGCATTCCTTCGAATTTAGCTTGAGCTCCCGTAAGCTGTAGAGTAGAACGAAGAAAATGAACAAATTTGCAATTCTGAAGCTTTTGTATGTTTTGCAAAAGGTTTGGCATGGCTGGAATAGCAGAAAGACTGTGATACGGATGAACTAATAATATTAAAAAACTCAGTGATAGAGCTTCAAAGCAAAGGCAATCGAAACTGCGGCAAACAAAAGTTTTTTTCAAATCCTTGTGATATACGTAAAAGGTACTTAATTTCAAAATTAAAATTCAGGTAATTTATTCCTGTTTCTATTTTGCTATTGCTTTATTTTTATTAAGCACTTCTTACCATAATAAGAAATATTGCATATATTTCTCCTTAATCTTAAAATGGAAGCATTTTCGATTATCCGAAAGAGGATTAGTCCCAATTACTTCAGATAATCAAGGTTTTACTGTATTTCAAAATTAAAAATAATATATGAATTGTAACCTATATATATATATTTTAACAGGACTAAATTTCTATAAGCTTGAAATTTGCAAATCTAAATTTACAGCTTATTCTACCAAATAGTTTTTTAGTTATGCTTATAGAATTGACTGCATTGCAATGTTTTGCAACGATTAAAAGGGAATTTACATTAGGAGTTCAAAGATTTAAACCTGCATAACTCCTAAACTATTTGACTAAATGACTTCTCGTTTGGTATCCGAAGGTAAAATTTATGAGAGAAATGTCAAAATTAGGTGTTAGTATTGAAAATTTTAAAGTTGATACAATTTCAATGCATAGAAGACGCCTCAAGCAAAATTCTCTATAGCAGGATTGTAGAAAATAATGAACTTTTGGAGCTTGGTGCAAACAGATTTATTCTGTCACTATTAGAATAGGAATAATGACCATTGTTGGAACTTTTTTTTTTTTGGAAGAGTTTGTATATGTATAATATGTGCCAAAACGTACTTGGTGCCACAATGAAATTTAGCACGATTTCGTCGATCTAAGAAACAATAACAAAACATTTCTAGGCCACTAATTTCGTCAAAAAAAGCATAAAACCGTGGTCAAAATATTTCTAAAAACGTGATGTTTGTCAAATGGTTGCGAAAAAAAAAACCCGTCAAATTCATAAAAAGTAATTTCAAAGAATCGCTAATTTCGTCTACAAACAAAGTCAAAAGATCACGTAAAAATGCGATTTCATGAAAAAATCGTGAATAAAATGCAAATTTTGTTGAAAAATTGCCAAAAGCATGCGAATTTTGTCAAAAGATTGCAAAAAACACATGAATTTTTTCAAAAGATCGTGAAAAACACAAGAATTTCATCAATAGATCACCAAAAACATGCTAATTTCATCAAAAAATCGCGAGGAAAACATGAATTTGGCCAAAGGATTGCTAATTTCATCAAAAAACGAACAAGACACAGTCAAAAGATCGTGAAAAAATGATAATTTTATTAAAAAATGGCAAAACAAAACTCAAATTTCATCAAAAAGTAAAAAAACCCACAAATTTAATCAAAAGATCGTGAAAAATATGCGAATTTCGTCAAAAGATCGCGAAAAAAAACGTGAATTTTGCCACAGGATCGCTAATTTCATCAAAAAAAAGGGACAACACGGGGTCAAAAGATTGTGAGAAAGACTAATTTCTTTTTAAAAAAAGATCGTGAAAAAAACCACAAATTTCATCAAAAGGTAGTAGAAAATAGAAAATTTCATTAAAGGATTCCGAAAAACAGGCTATTTTCATCAAAAGATAGCAAAAAAAACATGCTGATTTCAACAAAGGATCACGAAAAGTATGCGAATTTTGTCAAAATGTCGCGAAAAATATGCAAATTTCGTCGGAAGGCCGTGAGAAATACACGTGAATTTCATCAAAAGATAGTGAAAAACATGCGAATTTTGTCAAAAGATCACCAATCACTTAAAAAAAAAAAAAAAAAAAAAAAGAACAAAACAGGGTCAAAAGATTGTGAAAAACGCGAATTTCGTTAAAAGATCACAAAAGAAAGAAAAAAAAAAACGTTTATTTCATCAAAAGGTTACAAAAAACAGTAAATTTTGTCAAAAGATTTTGGAAAACACGCTAATTTCATCAAAAGATAGCGACAGGCACACTGATTTCAACAAAGGATCGTGAAAAATACGCGAATTTTGTCTAAAGATCGCTAGAAATATGCGAATTTAGTTAAAAGGTCGCGAAAAATATGCAAATTTCTTATTTATTAGCATTAGAATTTCAATCTACTCCAAAAACAGCTTTTATTGCTACAAAATTAATTTTTGCTGCTACAAAATTAATTTTTGCTGCTACGAAAAGGGATTTTACTGCTCCAAAATCTGATTTTTGCTGCTCCAAAGCTGCTACAAAATGACTTTAGTGCACTTTCATCCCTGTGTATTAAATCAGTGCAGCATTTCCAACTAAAGTTATGTGATTTGTGTACCAAAACATTTCACGCCAACCATGAGACATAAAGTGATTGTGATGAGTTAAGTCTAGCCATGAGTTTCTTGAACTAATTAAAGTCATCAATTTAAATCATATGTATTTTGAATTGTTCACTAGCAGGGTTGGTAAGTTTTTGCCATAGGCGGAAAAAACCTGGTTAAAACCGTCCCGGCAAAAATAGGTTTTTGCCAAAGTGGTGGCAAAAATAGGCTGCCCATTTAATTTTTTTTTTCCCAGAAAAAGAGAAAAAAATATTTCATGAAAGAAAAAAGAAACTTAGTTAAAAAATCAATATTCTAAATTTACTTTTGAACTCTTAATTTAAATAAGTATAATTATGCATTTTATGAAAGAATACTAACTTATATAACAAAATTATAAATGAAAGAAAATACTAATTTTATATAAATAAATAGAAAACTTGATTATTTAATCATGTTTATACAATTATTAATGATTATTCACATAATAGAACTGTGGAGGCTCTAAATGAGTAAAGCTTATATGTGTTAGAAATTCAAATAAACAATTATATTCTAAATTCATTTTTTTAATATAAAATTATATTTAAAACAGAACACCATTAAATTTCAAATAATCCAGCGATATCTCCATCACAACCTAATTTTTGCTGTTTTAGCATAGCATAACAATAAACTAGTTTAGAAAGAGTATTTGTTTACAGTTTATTTCGAATTGCAGTTTGCACAAATAAAAAAATTTGGAAAAAAATCTTTTGATAATGGATAGAAAATAGATACAATGGCGAACAAGATAAAACGGCTACAGGTTACTTACTGAAAAATAAAGAATGTAACTTTTTGTCCCTTTCTTGGAGTGTAAGAGGGAGGGGGGAAAATTCTAGTTTCCTAACAAGACATAAGAGTTTTTTCAATTTAATTACTTTTTTACCTAGTTTCCTAACAAGACATAACAGAGTTTTTTCAATATATAATTTTCAATTTAATTACTTTTTTACTTTTTTTTCACGCTTAAAACATTTTGTTTAAAACAGTTGTTTAAAACATGTTTAAAACATTACATTTAAAACAATGTTTAAAACATGTTTATTAAAGAATCGTTTGATATTCAAGTTGCATGCTTTATTAATGCAACAAATACATCATTTTCATGTGTGGATCATTCAGAATTTAAAAAGATGGTGTCGAGTACAAAACCTGGCTACAAACCACCAAATCATCATGAAATAGGAGGCATATTACTTGACAAAGTGTATGAATTTAGAGATGCAACGAATATTCGGCCCATTCGGCCTGACTGCCGAATATTCGGCTTCGGCCGAATATCAAGTCCTTTATTCGGCCTTGGCCGAATAATACTGTAATAAATGTTTTTATATTTACTCAGTATAACTTTTTAATTTGACAATTTATATTCATCATACATAACGAAAATTTTATTTGAAATTAACTAACCCTTTTTTTCCCACTAACTTTCATACTCCGAATGGGTTTTATCTACCCATTTTTATATAAGAGGCTAATTTAGGAATCATGTTAAAAATTTTTTATGCTGTATCAGTAAGTACAAAAAGTATCTGTAATAAGCTAGCATAATCTGTTAAATTTAAAATTAATCTATTCAAAATTGTTTTAATACAGCTGTACAAGCTAATTCATTTTTTTTTTTTTTTTTTTTTTTTTTTTTTTTTTTTTTTTAATCATAATGGGAAGTTTAACATTTAACCCTTGTTACATAAAAAAATATTTCTTTCAATAATATTTTGAATTATACCTATAAAGAACATAAATATATGATTGATTAGATATAGATGTATTATATGTATAAGATATGTAAGTCGTATATGCTGCAATACTTAAGGTTTTTAAGTAAAATACGCTAAGTTAAATATAATTGAAGTGATTTTTTAAAGTCTGTTACTATTTCTTATTAAATAATGAAAGAAATGTAAATACTAAATTCTTTTAATTAGTATGCATTTACCTTTTAGATATTTTTTTCAAGAATAGCATTGTAAATTGCCTTAAAAAACAGTTAAAATGTTTTCAATAAACGTAGATTGGGATGCAGAAATAATAATAATTCAGCATTCTCAGGTGATAGTCTATTTCTTTTTCTTTTTTTCATAAATGTTACCTGCTTCTGAAAATAATCTCTCACTATATATGGTACTTCCTGGAGCAGAAAGGTACTTTTTGGCTAATTGTGAAAGGTTTGGAAAGTCTTCCGAATTTTTCGCCCACTGCTCCAAAGGACACTGTTGTCTTTCTAGTAGTGGCTGGGAAAGAAAATTACTAATTTCTTTTACTTCTTCACATTGAGGGGCACTTTCTATAGAGGCTTCTCTGCTGACAGCAAAGAAAAAAAAAGTAATAATAAAGATAAATAAAAATTTTGTTAATTGTGAGCTTTATAAAGTCTACAATGATTTCTTTCCACCATTTTAGAGGATATTCCTTTGACCCTTTCTATCAGTGGTTTTTCTTAAGATATTAAGATTTCTTATTTTTTATTTTATTTCATCTGAAAGCTAAAACTTATGTTTCCTAGTACTTTTAAAATTTTGTCATTATTTTAAAATGTAACAACAACACACATAATATCTATTAAAATGTAACTAGACAGTACCTGATGAGGAACTTTTGCTGAGAATGGTTTTTTTTTTTGGGGGGGGGGGGGGTTGAATTATATTATTGAGGCAATTTTTAGGCCGAATATAGCCAAATATTTTTTCAGAGTAAAATAATGCTTTAAAAAATTAAAAATTTGTATATAAATAATTTTTTAAAAGAAAACAATACATTTTAATTGTGAAATATACAAGAATTGGGCATATAGTGCATACTATATTTTGTTTTTAGGCAAAAATAAGTTCATTATTCGGCGGCCGAATAGGCCGAATATTCGGCGAAACCACTATTCGCTGCATCACTAGTATGAATCTGTGCTGGAAACTTATAAAAATGATTTAAGAGAACAGATTGTTTGTGCTGCTCTTGACAGATGGAGTAACATTCACAATGAGCCAGTTGTAGGAATTACAGTATCTTGTAAAGGCCAAATTTACTTAGTAGATTCAATTAATACATCTGGCCATCCTCATGAATTTAATTATCTTTGTGAGCTTGCAAGTATTGCCATAAATAAAGTAGAGGAATGCTATGGTTGTTTTATTGGCAGCTTTGTAACAGACAGTGCTGCCATGAAGATAAGAAATGAACTTAAAAAGATTGAGAGACATAATATGAATATTTTAACTTAGACATGTTCAGCTCATGTCTTAAATCTTCTATCAAGACAATAAAATCTCTAATATAAAAGCTCAAGTTTTGATATTATTAAATATTTTCGAAATGATCATTTTACTTCAGCAAAGCTTTGGGAAACAGTTGCTAAAAAGCTTGAGTTACCATCAGGTGTCAGGTGAAATTCCATGTTGGACACAATGGAGTCTTACATAAGCAATTGGTCACAAATTTTCAAAATTTGTGAAGATAATCGAGAGAAAATCAATTCTGATATTTCTAAGGAAGTTCATAGACTTGCAGTTAAAAAGAAATGTTGAAGATTATATCCAAAGGCTCAAACATATTGCAATTTCATGTGACAAAGCTCAGAGTAATAATTGTATTATTAGTGATGTAGTTGAAGTTTGGAAAGATTTAAAAAAAGAAATGTCAGAAATATGTGCTGATAGTAATCTTACCATGATTACAAAAAAAAAAAAAAAAAAAAACATTGAAAAAGCCATAGAAGACAGATATGAAATGGCCATGACATCTGTACATTTCTTGGCAGACATTACTGATCCATGCTTTAAAGGAGAATCACTTACAATTGATGAGACAGAAAAAGGCATGAACCTTGCAGCCGAATTATGTCCTGAACTAATTTCTATAATTATAAACTATAAAGCTAAGTCAGCTCCATTCTCCAGTTGTATGTTTGACGCTATTAATAATAATGCAAAAAAAAAAAAAAAAAAAAAAATGCTGTCAGTTACCAATCATAAATTCGCTGTTCAAGAATCAAATAAAGTGCACAGTTTTGTAGAAATAAACCTTTATCTTGGTGGATAAGCTTTGAAAAACACACTGATAAAAATATCATGCTGATCACAAAACAATTACATACACCTGTGTGGATGGTTTAGAAAGAGTTTTCGACTTTTGGCTCTGTGCCGAGCAAAACTAGAAACCAGTCAGGTGTTGATAAGGTTGCCAAGCTTGTTACAATTTTTAAGAACTTAATAATTAGATGTTTTAGTTTAGAATAAAAAATTAATTTTTAATTAATGTTTGGTATTTATTAAATAATTTTTTTCTTATTTGCTGTTTTTTGAAAATATTTTCATCCTTTATATTTAATTTAATAATTTTTGCTCGCTTTAATCAAAATTGTGCTATTGAATCAGAAAAAAAAAACGTTTTAAACAAAAAAAACCACGTTTTTGTTTTTTTCTAAAAAAAAAAACATGTTTTTTTTCCAACCCTGCTATTTTACCTGTAACAGACTAGTTTCATCAGATATATAATTATAAATTAGTACTAAAGACTTAATATTTACATATTTTTAAGACTCATTACATGAAACAAAAGTAGCAAAGTTATATAAAACCTTTTGATAATTAAAAAATATATTAATGGCTGACAAAATACTTTTACTTAAGGAAAAAAAAATGTATATCTGATTTTTTATTTGGTTTTTAAATTCCTAAGTATTGGACTGAATCCCACCTATTTTACAAAGATTTAAAATATGTAAAAGTATTTAATTATATTTATTAATTAGCAAATTAAATGATAATATTAAATGATATGTTATTAAATTTAATTGTTTATACCATTATTATCCTTATTAGCTTACAGATTTTATTACACATTAAAAACAAATAAGAATTTTCCATTTTTGCCGGTTTTTTCCATTTTTGCCCTGGTTTTTTCCAGTTTTTGCCACTGTCCTGGCAAAAATGCCAGCCCTGTTCACTAATATGTTCTTTTAAAAATGTTCTCAAAGTTGTAATTCATAACTAGAATTTGTTCAATCGAGGCACATGTTGATTAAAAGGGAGCTTATAAGAAGGAATTATTATTATTCAGGAGAAGAATGGAAATCCTTACCTCTCTTTTCTGTTTAGTTTGAAAATTGAGATAAAGTAAAGAAATCTATGTACAGTGGGTGATTGGTTAACAATTTTTGCTAACTGAATTGTTCGTTAACCGATCATAGATTTAGTATAGATTTGTATGGGAATTCTATTAATTCGTTCTTAAAAGCAGGGATGAGAATTTTCCGTCTTTTGGCGGATTTCCGCTTTTTTGTTTCAAGGAATTTCCGCTTTTTTTTTCTCGAAATTCCGCCTTTTTTTCCGAGGATTCCGTATTTTTTCTCCTGCAAAATTTTGTTATTTTCCGAAATTTTCACTTTCCTATCGATTCCGTTTTTCTTCCGATTTCGAAAGAACATTCAAAGGTGATGAAAAAACGGCAAATTTCATCAAAAGATCGCAAAAAAGTGGCAAATTTTGTCAAAAGATCGCGAAAAAGCGGTAAATGTCACCAAAAGATCGCAAAAAACTACAAATATCGTCAGAAGATCGCAAATAAATGGCAAATTTCTTCCAAAGATCGCGATAAAATGGCAAATTTCGTCAAAAGATCGCGAAAAAGCGGCAAATTTCGTCAAAAGATCGCGAAAAAGCGGCAAATTTCGTCAAAAGATCGCGAAAAAGCAGAAAATTTTGTCAAAAGATCGCGAAAAAGCAAAATTTTGTCAAAAGATCGCGCAAAAAGCAGCGAAATTTGTCAAAAGATAGCGAAAAAAACTACAAATATCATCAGAAGATCGCGAATAAACGGCAAAGTTCGCGAAAAAACGGTAGATTTCGTCAACAGATCGCGAAAAAGCGGCACATTTCGTCAATAGATCGCGAAAAAGCGGCACATTTCATCAATAGATCGCGAAAAAGCGGCACATTTCATCAATAGATCGCGAAAAAGCGGCACATTTCATCAATAGATCGCGAAAAAGCGGCACATTTCATCAATAGATCGCGAAAAAGCGGCACATTTCATCAATAGATCGCGAAAAAGCGGCACATTTCATCAATAGATCGCGAAAAAGCGGCACATTTCATCAATAGATCGCGAAAAAGCGGCACATTTCATCAAAAAATCGCGAAAAAGCTGCAAATTTCATCAAAATGGTGCGAAAAATACATGTATTTAGTGCTTTTAGTGTATCCTCCCCTTCCCCCCTGTTTTGTAACCTTTCAGAAAATTTGTTGTGAATTAATTTTTTTTTTTTTTTTCTTTTACTCAGAATCGCTCGTGACCAAAAATAACTAACCATTGTGATTTTCACTAAGTTTTTCATATTTTTTGCTAAAAAAATTATTAAAATTATGACGCACAAAAACTTTATTCTTAATTAAATTATTTCATTTTCAGGAGTGGTCATGATTCTGATAAGTCGAGCATTTCATATGACCTACACTCAATGTTTTAAGAGCTGTGTGTAATTTGGCTACTTTCACTCCTGTAATGTAGTATACAGGTTTGTGCGTTTGTCTCCATTTGCCTGGAAATCAGACCCTGGTTTTATTTCTTAAAGTATCTTTCACGGATAAAATGTGGTACAATTTTTTGTTTGCGCGTGGTTTCAGTCTTTTTGCTTTTTTGCAATTCTCATCCCTGTAAAAGATAAATAATATATAAAAATTTAGCAGTGAAATTATGCTCAAAATTATTTAATATTAATTGCGTGAAATTTTTCACATTGCTAAGTAAGTGTAAACCAACAGAGTGAAAAATGCCAAAGCCGGGACAAGAACCTGGATCCTGGGAATAATGTTCCAATGCTCTACCATTAAACTACAAGGACGATACTCAGCCTGGCATCCCTCACTCTTAAATGTCGATAAGGCTGCAACCTTAGCACAAGATGGATAAGTCTTCACGAGCACACAACCCTGCGGCAAACATGAAACGAAATAAAGCCCAGTATAGGTGAACACATATGTTTATATAAGTATATACAGTACAGAACCATTTATCCGGAATGCTTGGGGTCAGATGTATTCCGGATAACTGGTTTATCCGGTTAACTGGTTGTGCATTAAAGCAGCATCCATTTGACAAGTTTTGTGGAATGTGTGTGGTTGTGGCATTATTTCTCATTTTAAATTATTAGATTACTTGGATTAAAAATCAATGCAAGAAAGATCAAAAGTTAGTTTAAAAGAAGGTAATTTGTGGAAATCCCTTAGGAACAAAAATTCTTCTGTTTCCTCTGCATAAAAATTAAAACATTTAAAATACAACTAAATGTGATGACGAAAAATACTAGATGTTGTCATCAAATTATACAATTGTTTCAAGCAAAGCCTATGTCAAACTGCCAATGTATGACACCTTTTTCTGCAAAGATTCTGAAATCAGTCTATCAGAAATATCATTCCGGATAACTGGGTTTCCGGTTAACTGATTTCCAGATAAATGGTTTCATACTGTAATAGATTTTTCAATTAATTTTCAGCAGTGAAATTGCACTTAAAATTATTGAATATTAAATACGTGAAATTTTGGAATGTTATTCCAAGATCCAGGTTTTGTTTCCTGGCTTGGACATTTTTCACTCTGTTGGTTTACACTTAGTTAGCAATGTGAAAATTTTCATATATTTAATATTCAATAATTTCAAGTGTAATTTCACTGCTGAAAATTGATTGAAAAATCAATTATATACTTATATATCTGTTCACCTATGCTTGGCTTTATTTTGTCTCATGTCTGTCGCAGGGTTGTTTGCTCGGGAAGACTTCTCCATCTTGCGCTGCAGTTGCAGCCTTATCAACATTTAAGAGGGTTAGTTGCTAGGTAGTCATGGTAGTCAGGGTATATCATTCTCGTAGCTTAATGATAGAGCATTGAAACGTTATTCCAAGGATCTGGGTTCGATTCCTGGCTTGGACATTTTTCACTCTGTTGGTTTACGCTTAGTTAGCATGTTAGCAGTGTGAAAATTTTCATGTATTTAATATATAAAAATTAATATATTCTCCCTAAATTTATTTAAATGTAATAATAATAAAACATACATTACATACAATCTTACCCTTCCTTCAGTCATACAGTTGTAGGGCATTAAAATATAAGTCGATTGCTTTTCCCTCTTCTTTAGAATGTTCCTGAAGTGATTAGCAGCATTTTCATTGTAAAGGTCCCCAAGCCTATCACCATCAGCCTGTTTTGGATGCCATTTTGAGACCGTAGTCATGATTTTTTCCCACGTTAAAAATTCTTTTATAACAGATATCGGAATTAGTTCTTGTTCATCTCTATCAAAAGACAATGCATCACGCTCAGTTTCTTGATTTTCTTCATTTGAGAGTTCTTAGTTCTTCGACTGTTAGTTCATTTTCGTATTCCGTTATGAGATATTGAATGTCATCTTCATTCACTTCTAATTCTTTAGCTGTTATGACAATTTCAACCACAATTTCAAGAACATTACTCCCATCTTCCTAAATGTATGATGGATATAGCTTTTGTTAAGCACAATTTAATTGGTCATTGACTTCTGACCATGCCTTTTGAATGAGCCATATCGCTTCAAGAATATCAAAATTCTCTTTCCAAAACAATTTTAAAGCGATTGTTGATGAGAACTCGCATACTTAAACACACATGAAACAATGCTTGAATGTAAAATTTTTTTAAAGTTTCAATAATCCTCTGATCTATGGGTTGAATCAATGAAGTGGTATTTGGAAGCAGAAACTTAACTCTCAACCAAGGAAAAATTCAAGCAATTTATCCTCCAGCATATCAAGGTTTTTTGAGTGTGCTGTGCTGATGCATTGTCCAATAGTAACAGTGCTTTCAGTGGAACTTAGTTGGTCTGCAGATAATCTTTGATGCTTGAGGCACAGACTTCAAACAGCCATTCTTTGAAAAGAACTTGCATGACCGCTTGCCTTTCCATTAAACCTCCACACCACTGGAAGTTTTTCTTTATTTATAAAATTTTTTAATGTTCTAGGGTTCTGAGAGTGATAGAAAAGAAAAGACTTTAGCTTTATAACGTCACTAGCTCCTAAAAGTAATGTCAACCGATCTTTCATGGGCTTATGCCCAGGTATGTTGTTTTCATTCTTTGTAATGTAGGTACATTTTGGCATGTGCTTACAAAACAAATCAGTTTCATCACAATTAAAAATTTGTTGTGGACAATATCCTTATGTTTGAATGAATTTTTGAATTTCTGGTCAGAACTTATCAGCTTTTTTTTTATCTGCATTAGCAGGCTCGCCCTGCATTATTACTTGTTTAATGCCAGTTCTCTTTTTAAATTACATAAAACACCCAGTAGTAGCCTTAAATTATAAATCTTCATGCGATGAATGAGGAGTTTGTTTCTTCAGTTCTTCAAAAAATTTCTCTAGCTTTCTCTTGGGTGGTAGCTATACTGGTTGCATCTCTTTTCATTTCCTGTTCTTTTATCCAAACTAAAAGCAGTTTCTGTATTTTCTCATGAATGACATACCTTTGTTTCTCACATGTAATTTTTGTTACTCTTTTAGCTGTTTTAGTATTCTTAATTACATTTTTCTTAGCTAAGATTATCCCTACAGTAGACTTGTTCAAGCCATAATGCCTATCAATATCACATTTTATGCCCACTTTCTACTTTAGCTATAATTTCTTGCTTCGTGTGTATGGTGAGGACATTTCTTGATTTTTTAGGTCCCATAATATTATCTGTTTTTCTTTTTTAAAATAACAGTTCAGGAGAGCAATAATAATTTAAAAAAAAAAATACCGAGAACAGAAGACACAAAGCAAAAAAAAAAAAAGTTGTAGCAAAAAATTCTTTTAAAAATATTGGTGTTTATGCCATTTGTGGTAAAGAACAAAATGTATGATCACTAATAATTAAAGACTTTACGTTGTAATATCTAACACTAAACAAAATAGATGTTGCTATCCAACGTACATTAACGTAAGTGTACGTTGGATAACATCTATTTTGTTTAGTATGTATGATCACTGTATCACATAGCATATAATGTACAAAAAATTGTCCTTAAGCTATTGCCATTTTCATCAATCCTACAAAAATGCCGAAATAGAGTGCTATATCATGTGATAGCTCTCGTCAGCACGAATAATGGGGGCACAAAAGAGAGTTTAATTAAGAACTGTTTCTAAGAAAGTTTTATTTTCGACAGAAGTTTATTTTTCCTTCCTGATGTTTGGAGTCATCCCTCAGAGATCACTCTAGACCCAAGGGATGTAGTGGAGGGTATACGCCGTGTACCTTCTGGATTTTTTAAAGAAGCTCCATGTACCCTCTGTTTCTCAAATAAAGCATTAGCATATACCCTAGGTATGAACATTTATGACGTCAGTGTATACTCCCTGCCTTTTTTACAACTACAACACTGTAAAAAAAGGGCTGGGGCACATTACAAAACAAGGGCAGTTTTATTGAAAAGGGCATATTATTTCATAAAAAGGGCATTTTTGTAATAAGTGCATGCTGTATTAGAAAACACAATAATATTACTTTTATATAATTTTTCAAACAATATGCTTTTGTCTCATTAGTAATATACTTAGAAAATCTATTTATATATTTTATAATGATTAATAAATGAAATTTGATGGAATTCTGTGCATTAGTTCTTGAGATACAGCTATCATCGAAATCCAGAAAAATGTGGCATAGTAGTGCCACCTGTTGGTCGATTTATGCCAAAACTTAATTAGCGTCCATTTATGTCAAGGTCTAACAGAATATTAAGTTTGATGAAATTCTGTGCATTAATTCTTGAGATATAGCTATTGCGGTAATCAGGGGGAAAATGTGGCACAGCAGCGCCATCTGTTCAGAGATTTCCACCAAAACATAATCAGCATCTATGTATGTCAAGTTTTAGCAGAATATGAAGTTTGATGAAATTCAGTGCATTATTTTGAGATATAATGATCGCGGAAATCGGGGAGGAAAATCGGCATACTAGTGCCATCTGGTGGGAAATATTACACCAAAACTTAATCGGTGTCTATCTCAAGGTCTAACAGAATGTGAAGTTTGATAAAATTCTGTGCATTAGTTCTTGAGATATAGCTATCGTGAAATCGTGAAAAAATGTGGCACTTGTAGCACCATCTGTTGGACAATTTACACCAAAATTTAACCAGTGTCTATTTATCTCAAGTTATAACAGAATATCAAGTTTGAAATTCTGTGCATTAGTTCTTGAGATATAGCTATTGCGGTAATTGGGAAAAATGTGGCATAGCAGCACCACCTGTTCGATGATTTCCACCAAAACATAATCAGCATCTATGTATGTGAAGTTTTAGCACAATATGAAGTTTTATGAAATTCTGTGCATTAGTTTTTCAGATACAGCTGTCGTGGAAATTGAGAAAAATGCGGCATAGCAGCGCTATCTGTTCGGCGATTTATACCAAAACATAATCAGCGTCAGTGTATGTCAAGGTTTAGCAGAATATGAAGTTTTTTGAAATTCCGTGCATCGTTTTTTGAGATATAGCTACTGTGGAAATTGGAAGAAATGCGGCTTAGCATGATGAAATTCCGTGCATCAGTTCTTGAGATGTAGCTATCACGAAAATTGGAAAATATTAGGCTTAGCAGTGCCAACTGTTGGGTCATTTACACCAAAAATTAAGCAGTATCAATTTATATCAAGATATAACTGAATTTAGAAAATTTGTGTCACAGACAGACATTTTCTAAAAACAGTCAAATCTCGTTCAGGACCTTCTAAAACGTATAAATCCATCAAAAACTGAAATTCGAATTTTTTTTTTACGAAACTGAAACCAATAGTTTCTTCTCCTAAAGATAGAAGAAAGTAAAAAAAAAAAAAAAAAAAAAAAAAAAAACAAGATAAGGAAAAGGGAGGTGGGGTGACGTTTTATGGTTTGCTTTCTCCATTGTTCATTAAGGAGGCATTTTTCTCCAATATTTCCTTGAAAAACAATTTCTATTCAAAACGTCAATTTTGAGAGTATTTTCTGAAATATATGTTTGTCCTTATCAAAAAGTGGAAAATGCCATTCGATTACATAGATTCTGAATAATGGTAGATTTTGCATTTCCGAGCAAAAGATTTCGAACATTTCAATTTCGTTTGCAGGGTTTTTATGTTTTTTTATGAGGACATTGTATCCTAAATATATATATATATATTTTTTAATCTCTTTTATAGGATCAACATTAATGAGTGGGTGTTTTGCGTGAGTGAAGTAGCCTCTTAACAAGGAGATACAAAACTTCAAAAAATTTAAACTTTTGCTCGTTTTTACGTATTTTCTAAAATAATGAAATGGATTTAAAATTCCACGAGAGAATAGGTGACTCCCCCTCTCTCTCCTCCTTCATACAAGTTGGAAAGAGGAAGAGAGCAAACACGCGTTTGCCGAACATTCGGCATCACCTAATGTATGTTAATAATCACAAAATTCTGAAAATTAACCCAGATAACCATAATATTCAAAGGAATTTAGTAATGAATACGATTAAAGGTATATGGATGAAATTCTTGTAAAAGGCAAGTAATTTATTTCGCTTAAAGTACAAAATTGAAATCAGGAACATTAAATACAGTTTTAATGTAACAGAATTATTAATTAAATTAGTTAATTTGTATAAAAATATACTATTTTTAATAGGCAGATTTATATACTCTTTGAAAAAGGTGATTGTGTTGCCAAGTCACTCGAACTGGATGTTTAATTTGTGTTGAAATAATTATTCATAAAAAGACTTCCTTTCGCAATTGTGATTTCTTGCAATGGGGGGGGGGGGGGGATCTGCCCGAAGCGCTAAAAACTAAAGGAAGGAAAGTACACAAAATTCTTGATCAAAATTTAAGTTTCTTTAGAATATATCAATTGTAGGGCTTTGAAAAAGAAAATCGTGGCTACTAAAGCTGCGTACTGTTTAATGTACTGTATTAACAATACAATAACATTTATAATTTACATAACTTTTCCGTATGTAAAATATTAAAACTAATGATATGAAACTTACATTTTTGATTTTCCCCATAGAATAATCCGTTACTTTAGCACATTTCTTTCTTTGATCAATATATTCTCGTTCATTTTCCCTTTTCCTATGATCTTTGGACTTCCTTTTTAAAACTTATTCACTAGGCCTTTTTCATTTTTTATCAAAACGGATTAATTTGTCTACAAAATAAAAGTGCAAATGGTGTCTCTCGATTTTTTTTTTTTTTTATAGACCTCCTGTAAAAGCTATCCCTTGGTGAAATGTCAGAACAAATGGTCACAATACAATTTCATAAGAGCAGGTGAAATGTGTCGCAGGTGAATGTGACCTTTAGTCGTTAGTTCCACTTAAGTTTTGTTCAATGGAAAGAATGAATTACTCTAACGTTAGTGATATAGCACAGACAAGAGAACAAAGAGAGTGTGAGAAAAGGGGAGAATTATTTGTTCTTCGGACGTACCATACTAGCACTCAAAAAAGGAAAGATAGATAAGGAATTTTTAAAAGTACAAAAGCAAATAAGGCATGATCCTATACTGGTAAAAAAGAAGGGCGTATTTATACTTGGAAAAGGGGCAAGGAGGGTGCTATTTTTTCGGAAAAGGGCAGGAGGGTGGGCCGTACTGCCAAACCTCTCTAGAGTGACTCCTGCATCCCTTTTTAATAGTAGGGATGCAATGAATATTTGGTTGATATTCGGCCTATTCGGCTTAAAAGCCGAATATTGGGTTTGGCCAAATATTACAGTATTCGGCCGAATAGTTCAGCCGAATACTAAAACAAAATCATTTGTATTTACAACTAGCAGAACTACCCGGCTTCGCCCGTGTTAATTATAAGGAGCCTTCATGGAAAAATAAATTAAAACGAAATAATACGGCATTCACAAAAAGTGGAATTTGCGTATTCCCATCCACAAATCGTTTAAAAGACAACCGGAAAACATGACGTTATTGTCTCGCAACTGTAGTAAAATCCCTGAGCTTTAATAACAGAATACGCGTTTTCATAGGTGGGTGCAAGAGAAAAATATGTGATTTTCCTGACAGCATGAAAACAACAAATCCACCAAATTGCGCAGCATTTAGTGAAGTTTTATTTGTATAGTATATATCTACATTATAAAGTAAAAACACTATGTCAGTGCCCATAAATTGTAACCCATAAAATGTGACTTTACTGCAATTTTACTAACTTTTAAACATCACACAATTTCATTTTTTACAATGTCGAATAGAAAAAAGTTCTCTTAAATGAAATTTGTCTGAAAATTGTACCTCTGTTTTCTGATTTTAATGGATTTTAAAGTAATTTTTAGCATGGATATTTTTAAAGTTGAGTGCAACCCAATTACGAAAGATGAACCTGTTTACACTTAATGTAATAGTATAAAGAAAAGACATGTCTATGAGTAACGCTGGTATCATATTTTCGGTGGCAACAACCTAACACAACAAATTTCCCTTTTACTGCAGTTTAACATCTAAACATTGTACATTCGATTGTTCCAACGTATTATAGAAAACAAAAGTACTTTCAGTAATATTTGTTTGTAATGTTTATCTCAATTTACGAATTTTTATGAGTATTAAAATTTTTTAGCATGCATGTTTTTTAAATATGCTTGCAAACCAAATACAAAAGATTAACTCAATTGTTCAAAAACATTGTAAATAATTCAGAATTTGTTTGCTTTCGAGTAATATTCAATAACTAAATTGGTAAACGAAATTAAAACGCCAAAAATAAAATAAAATAAAACACGAATTTAACAGATATCAAATCAAACTACTCAAAATAACCTGATAAGTATATAAAATTCGAATGGCAATTTTGGGTGCATATAACTTGAAAATTTCAGAACGGATTTCCATGCGACTTGCACTATTAGTTTTTTAGGGAAGATTTTAGTGCGTAACATATTGTTTTCCATTGCTTAGCCATAGAATTATATAGGGGAAAGTTATATAATCATGTGAACCCAATTATGAAGGATTAGTCTTATTAGATGAATGAAAAATGCAGAACTATTTTTATCTCTAAGTATATTGACGGATTTATCTCAGTAATGGGGCTGTGCGCTAGGGTATTCTTATTTAAATGAGTGTCCCTGACACCTATTATAGCATGCACCTTTGTTTAAAACAATATAGAATGACTTATGTTTTAAGCGATATCTGGCATGCAACTTGATTACAAAATACAAACCTGCAATAATGCTTAAGGTGCTTCTCCAGTTCCCTGCTCAACAACGCGAAACTTTGACACATTTTCTGACTCATTAAATGTAAAGGCTTAAAATTTGTAGGCCTGACTATTAAAGCGATTTGGAATTAAAATGAGTTTTTCCTTTTTTCATAAATAAATTACTTATCGAGTTATGAGCAATTGTGGTTGCGTGACGGCTGGTTTTTATCCTTTATTGCACTGTTGCATCCGAAATTCAGTTCAAAACACCAACTGAAAGATGTTACATATCTTTACCAACATATGGAAACTACCTTTCGATTACATAGTTTCTAAATAAGAACTCCTGTCAATTTCATGCGTTTCCGGGGAAAAAAAAATTAATTAAAAAATATGTCAGAAAATATCTCTTTTGGATCTGAGAACAGCCTTAACTTGGCGTTTATGAAAAAAGAATCACATTTTTAGTTTTAATTTTGGAACTCACGAAATTTAAATTCAGAAAATGGGTGCTCTTTTGACACATTGTGGTAATTTTTTTAACTTTTAATATTAAAAGACATGTTTTCTTTGGCATGCGTAACAGAAGTATACAATAACTTCCACAATACGGGAGGAAATGCAAAAAAATACATCCAAATGAGGTAGTAGTTACTAAAATTTTATTTGGAAAATTTGAAATTTTATTGAAATTAAATCTACAATGATTAGATGAAATGTCATTTTCCATAAATTTTAAATCAAGACATCTGTCAAGAATTTTTTTGAAAATGTAAATAACCGCTCTCTTTTTGCTATAAATCACAGAAAATGTTAGCATTGAATCTAAACTAGTACAACACTTAGCGATAACGTATAGCTATAAGATATGGCTGTAGTATACAATCGAAGTAGTAAGCAAAATATAGGAGCCCATATGTTTACAATGAGTTTGATTACACGTTGAAAAGATTTGATTGAATGTGACGTCATATCTAGCCTTTTTTTTCTTAAATTCTTTTCATGAAATTTGACTGTTTGTATTAAAATAGATGTTTTAATTGAAAAAAAGACAACATTCAAATTGAGGTGCTACGTTCTTTTCCCGCTCTTATAGTTAAAGTTTTTATTCTATATACAAAAAAATGTAAATTTTCTGTTTAGAATGACGTCAATATCAAACACGCAAAAATATAGAAAGAAAATCTGAATAAAAACAAAGGCAAATAAAAACAAAAAACACACGTTATCCTTATTTTTTTCACATTATTGTGTCATTTTTTAGGGTTTGGCAACAGGAAAGAAACGTTTGAATTAAAAAAGATATAAAAATAGATATTTCTATAATGTTAAATTATGGAAGTGGTAGAAAAAAGGGATAAATAGTGGTCTGATAATTTTTTAAAGTAGGCAGTGATCTTTTCCTCGTTCTAAAACGTATGTACATCGAGTTTCGTGCAAATCGGTCAAAAATTAAAGATTTGTATAAAGGATATACACACAGAGAACGGCTTTTATATATATAGATAAATAATATCAATTGATGTATTTTAAATAATACTAGGTGTATATTTGGTATGTATTATTTACCTATAGGTATATATTTATGAGTTACACATTATGGAAATTGAAAATTTAAAAAAAATTATAATACAATTGTATTTTAACTATTCAAATATAAATTTAATAATCATTTGAATTTTCTTAATGTGCAATACATGAAAAATAATGCTTAAAAATTTAAGGATTTGAATTGTATATCTACCCTATATATATAAAATCCTAATGAAACGAATTTATGAAACGGATATATGAAACGGCTGAAATGTAACGATTCTTTGAATCGACTGATTAAACAACTGATTATGTTTCACAGCGATTTCTCCTAAAATATGGAATACTTTGCGATGAAATTAACACCAAAAATCAATATTGATCCGCAGATTTCAAAACTGGTATTAGAATTTTTAAATTCGAATTAGTTTTTGAAATATTAATTTTTTTCTAATTTTATATACATTTTTCTAATGATGGCAACTCAAATTTTAATCACAGATATTTTTTTTTTTTTTCAGATTTTAGAAAAAGTTACAATTTTAAACTAATTTGACGAGAAGTTTGGCCTCCCTTAAATGTATGCTAAGAAATGTATCATGTTACTTTTATTCATAATTCAATTTGTTTTTCATTATCATTTTATTTAATACAAACAGAAATATTTAAAATAAATGGCTTTCACGTCTTTATTTTTTTTTTTTTTTAAACGAAATGAAAAGAAAAATATTAGGCACAGATGTCATATACGCACCGGGGTACCTAATTGGCACCCAAATGGCACTATTTTGGTTGACATGGTAACCCGGCTATTGTTGTTTATTTAATAATAAGTGTTTATTTACTTTATTTTCTTTTTTTAAACTAGGTGGCTCGTACCCCCTATGAGCTACGCTCGCCAACCCCCGTTCAGACACTGCAGTCTCTAAAAGCAAGCTAATTTGATCACCTTTAAAAAGATTTTGGAAGATTGAATTATAATTAAAAAAACAACGGCGATCTCCCTATGAACGGGTTTCTATTCATTTCTCTTTGATTGGGGGAATTTTACGGAAAAATCAGCTGCTGTTAAAAGATGCAATGGCATTTCAAAATCATCTAATATAAAATGAATTAAATAAACAGAGTCTTTGTCTCCCGGTATTTTTTAACAAAGCGAAAAGAAAGTCCTTTTAAATAAGACATTTTAAATATATCGTTTTTAATCTGACGTAATTTTCACCAAAGTTTTCTTTCCCTTTTTAATATTCACGTGAAAGTACTTTTATTAGAAATGAAATATTATTTGCGCTGTCCAAAAAAAAAAAAAAAAAAGTTGAAAAGTTCATCTCAAAATATCAAGTAAATGTCTTGCGCTATTTTTAAATTTAAACAGTTTTGCAATATTATTTTTTGTTCATTTTACGTAATAAGTGAAATGTGACGTAAATGTGATGTAATTTCTCCTATTTAAGACTTCTAACGCATGTTAATGAATTTATTATTTTACAATATCCTTTCTCTGTTAAAATTCACGTGTAATTATTGATGAAGTAATTTTCAATAAGTTCCTGCTTTTTATACGTGATTATTTAATTCTAATTTGAAAGTTTTTTTTCTGTTTATAATAGTCACGTGTAAATAAATTTTTAATTTGAAGCAAACATTATTTCTGTTGTTTATACGGTTGGCAACAGGTTAAATTAGTACAATTTTCTGAAATCTGTAAAAAATATCTCTAGAAATGCTGAAAATTTGAATTTAAAATAGAAATGAAACCTCAAAAAATGAGTCAAATTAAAAAAATAAATTAATTCTGCACACCGGTAAATTATAACGTATAAAATGATCTAAAAATTATTAAATTACGATGTATAGTTTTTGCTCCTATAAAACTTTTTAGTGGAACGATTTTGTCCAACTTTAGCATTAAATATCTCTTAAAATAATTCTTCGATTTGAAAACTGTCTGCATCAGCGTGTTTATCAAACATTTCTGTATAATACTACCAATTTTCATATTTTTGTATGCATTATTTTTCTTAATATTAACGAAGAAAGACCTCCGGTCACAAAAATTTCAAAACCGGCGGTGGCGGTGACAGCGGTAGTTACTTTTTTTTAGAATAGAGAGATTACATAAATTGTTTTGTTCTATAGTTAATTATTTTTTTGGTTATTTTCCTTTAAAAATAAAAAATAATAGAACTTAATTAAAAAATACGGTACTACTTAGTTATTCCATCGACCCATTTTGCCAAATTATATAAATCGCCAAACCACTCGCCAAATTATACAAATTGACATAATTTTTATTTTAAATAACGAAAGAACAAAGAAAATAGTATAACATTAATAAATGTACGAATAAAACGTCGAAATAAAAATCACTTGATGACGTAAAGACGTGTAACTTGCTTAAAGTCAAGTGGATGCGACATTTATCAACTATTATTGGCATTTAATCTTATAGTTTGGTGATAGATTTTTGTTCGACGGGATAACTAAGTAGTACCAAAAATACATATGTAACTGGTATTCGAAAACGAGGATTTCGCCAAATTTTCGTAAAAAAAAATCATGCCAAACCAGGTGCGTATATGGCATCTGGCCAAATATTAAATGATGTAACAAACGATGACATTTAATTTCAACTTCAAAGCAATGCTTTAATTTACCACTCGAAAAAAAAAAAAAAAAAAAATGCTAACTGGCGAGTTGAAAAATAGTTATTGGCGAGATTTGCACCCGGCTAGCGTAACAGTACCAAGAATTTTTTGCGACAATGCTTTTATGTAGTATTATTTGAAAAAAAGAAAATTGATTTTTTTTATCGAAATGAAAACTTTTGGCACAGATGCCACATGCGGTACCATATTGGCGCTATTTTTTTCTGACGCCAATGTCATATACTCAATGGGTACTTAACTGGCGACATAGTATCGTTATTTTGCTTGATTTGATAAGCCGGATGTTGTTGATCTTTTCCCCAAATTAACGTCGGAAAAAAATCGCGCCAATATGGGGCCGTATATGATATCTTGGCCAAACTTTCATATGAAAAGCGAAGGGATAAGAGCGTATTTATTTATGGCAGTTACATGACTTGGACTATTATGATATAGATGAAATGATGGCGATAGAATAATATTTGGTGACTTATCAGCTGTACCTGGCTAATATTAAAGTACCAAAATGGCACCAGGAATATAAAAAGCGAAGTGGTTCGCCCGGAACTCTTGATGATAGTCACATGACTTAGGCTATTGTTATAGAAATTTATTTTTAAAAACCGGGAGACAAAGACTCTGTACATTTAATTCCTTTAATTTTTTGCTTTTTTTTAAACGTTTAACTGATCCTCTTTAATCAAACACGAAAACAACCATTGGATGTCTTAACAGCAACTGATTCGGCCTTAAATTTTTGAAATCAAAGGAAATTGAATGGAAACCCATTTACAGGGAGATCTGCACAGCTTTTTTCAGTATAATTCGATCTTCTATAATATTTTTTAAACTGATCAGATTAGCGTGTTTTTAGATTCTGCGGTGTCTGAACGGGGGTTGGTAAGTGTAGCTTTGTGGGGGCAGAGCCCCCTAGTATATTATAAAAATGATTTAATTATGCATAAGTATTACACTTCCAATAGAATTTGCTTTCCAACAGTTTAATGGACATTCATTTGTATCTAAGAGCGATTTTTCAAAATAACCTCTGCTCATCATTCGTAAGGGCTGAAATTTGTTAACTGTTTTTTTTTTTTGTTAGTAGTTGAAATCTGCGTAAACAATGTTGTAGTCGTAAAAAAACCAGAGGGGACACGCTAGAGGCAGAGGGTATACGTTATAGCTTTATTTGGGAAACAGGAGATATAGCTTCTTAAAATAGAAGGAGCTTCTTAAAAAAATCCAGAGATAATAAGGTATACAGCGTATACCCTCCACTACACCCCTGTGCATGAAGCAATCCCAAAATGTGGTCTTTGGCTCATTATGAACACCTTAGCTTGTTTCTGCGACATTTGCATTTGTTTCTGTTTCAGGAATTCCGTTGTTTACGATAGCAGTCATAAGTACAATCAGTCGAGTTTTTAACTAGAGATGATTTTCTTCATCTTTATATAAAAATTAAAGTTTAAACCTGGGGTCTAGCGAAGTTGAAATGCAAAAGCGTCTTATCATGAATATGTTTAAAACATGTATTCATGTTTTAAGTCAGGCAGTCTTTAAATGTTCCAACACCAAAAAATTCATTCCCTTCTCCAGGCTTTGACAAATAAAGTTTCCACCATTGGAATAACTTCTAAAATACATGACGTTGTTGAACTAATTTTTACTGTAACTTGTTCAAAATGTTTCAATAAACTTAAACCCTTCTTAAGAGCAACTATTTATTTGAATTAAAACTAATTTAAATTTTGTTTTAATTATCTTTAAAGCTAAATATGTTTAATGTAAATTGTATGAAGATATTGATATGTATTATTTTGGTTTAAATTGGAAGTTGTGAATTAATATTTGGTGGCCGAATAGGCCAAATATTAGGCTGTAACTTGGCCGAATATTCGGTTATTCGGCCAAACCACTATTTGTTATATCACTATTTAATAGGGTAAATATATGTCTGTATTTAATATGGACAAGATTGTATTTTGATGGTTTTGTCCATGTTGTGCAGTACTTAAAAAAAAAAAAATTATAAATCACTTGCCCCCTGTAAGAACTTATAGGATCACATTCATTGACTACAGCATTAAATCATATCAATTTATCACTTTGAAATATCAAAAATTGCTTTAGTTCTGAAAGATCGTATTTACTGCAGGGCTGATACAGCTCAAATAGAGCCTAGAGCCTGTTAACTATTTAAAAACTAAATTTCAATTAAAATAATTAATTTCCAGTTAAAAATATTTCTTTAAAATCGATGCAAAATATAAAAATTTATATTTTTAATCTGTTCATTCTAATTTTGGGGCCATAAAATGTAGGACCTGAACCCCCGGTAGCCCATGAATTAGGCCATAAGTATGCAACTGTTAAAATGTTCTGTAAATCTATAATAGATGCAATTAAATACAGCTGTGCAAATCTGAAACACAGCACTGTTTCTTCTTCTTGGCTTTGTTTTGTGAGGTGTTAGTTAACCGAACATAAAAATTTCTTGCGAAAGTGTTTGTTAAACGATCTGTCCATAAACTGAACAGTTTGTTAACCGATCGCCCATTGTATTTCGTACTATTTGAAATTTACTAATGTGAGATTTTGTTGTTTAACTCTTATTATTTATTTATTATACACTGTATTTTTCTAAAAACCAGGTAATATATTGTAATATTATTTTTTTTTTAAATCTTAAATATTTCACATGTGAAATATTTTATTAAAAATGCATTTAATTAAAACTACATATTTCTCAACTTCTTCTTTTATCATGATGCAGAATTATGTTGATTCATCCCTTACATTGCCGACTGATTCTATTGTGTCAAGCTTAGGAGTTCACTGGACAAATTATAAGGTATTTGTGTGATCTATTTGTTATATAATCTGTGTTCAGTTTTAAAAAGGGCTTATTATTTTAACTTTGTAAAAAGTTTAAATGTTCTCGATTCTGAGGGGAGGTTTGAAAATTTTTTCATCCTTTCTTTGATTATGTATCATGTTGTAACGAAAGTTTCCTGCCACAGCTAATATGGTCTGCGCAAAGGGTTCGCATTGACGCGTTTGCTCATATTTTGTCAAAAGATTTTTGGCATTTGAAAGAAAGAGACTTGCATTATAACACTGTGTTGTGAAATTCATAAAAAGATATCATTATCATTAAGTACAAGGTGTCTGAAATTGAACTATCACGCTACCAGATTAGAACCATCATTTACTCCCAGTTCTGTTGCAAAACGTTAGCTACAGAATGTAACCGAATAAAGTGCACAGTTTTAGGTACTAGTGTTGTATCCTATGATACTATGAAGGTTTGGCAGAATGGTGGTTATATATAAAATTACAGTTAATTATATATATTATAATTAGTATTATGTAATGGGGATTTTGCAGAAAACTTTCGTTACAACCTAATACTTATTTACTTGTTTATCAAGTAACAAGACTACTTCCTATTTAAACATTTTTTATTGCCAGACTATAAAGCTCATGTGTGTTCTGGTAATAAAGAATAAATTTTGATTGTAAATGGCAAATCTGATTACTTCTTTTTTTTCCCCCCAAGTTTTACTTTAAAAGTCATTTCTAGAGATTTTTGTTGCAATAGATTTTCACCCCAGTGTTAAAGTGAACTCACTAGGTTCACATTCACACCTCCTCTTTTCTTTTATCTCACTGTCAGTATATGTGTGTGTGTTTTACTTTTCTGTTAGATGAACACCAGTCACATTTTTCTTCTAAAGCATCAAATAGGGTAAACTGCTTATTTCTCATTGACAAGTGTAGTGACCGATTATAGACCATCATTTATGATTTTTCTTTTTCAAGATTTTCTTTTTCGTTGATAGGTTTTTTAAAAAAAATATTTAAATGTGCCTTATACAATTTTGCATTTGCCAAATGATGAAGTCCCTATGGTTAAATTTTACAATGGCCAGATAAAATTCATATTGTAATATTTGCTCCTAAAAATATGTGATAAAGTAATATATTCTTGATTATGAAGCACCAGAATGTCACTGTAGCCAAAAAAGGAAAATAAACATACTGGTATTTTATTTAAGGATTCTCATATTCCTTTATTAATTGCTGTTCAAATTGTATACTTCTGCTGTGCATCTTTCGATTTCTATGAATATTCTGTGAATCATAATTTATTGAATTCAAATGACTCATTTGAATTCTGGTACCAGAGTTCATTCTAGGCGTTTTTCGCGGGGCGGGCCGCCCTGGCTGCCCTTCTTTACAAAATTTGACGCCCCGATGCCCCCACTGTTCTAAAGCCCTGTCACGCGAGCCCTATCACTTGGAAAATCGACCAAGGGAAAAATAGCACCCTTTAAGTTAATTTCATTGCTTATTTCAAGCAAACTCTAAACTATTTGTAAACATTATATAACGGTCCTAGCCCCATTTTGCTCCTAATCTGTTCCTTTTCACTCCCCCCCACCCCCCAAATCCTCATACAGACACCAATTATTTTCAGTAAAATTCCAGCATCGACGCAGTCATAAATCTCTGTCTCTACACCCCGTTTCTCAGCTACCATGAAAACTCAGCTGAAATAAGACAGAAAAAAAAAACGGAAAGGTTCTTTGATGAAATTAGCGTTTTTTCGCGATTCTCTGACGAATTTTTTTTGCGAACATTTTTTAAAATTTGCGATATAGTTTATGTTAAAATTTTCGGATTTATGACCGATTCTTTTTAATCTTCGGAAATGACTGCCTTAATTTTTCAGAAAAGAATCACCCCTGCACTGCAAAGTGTCGTGGATGGGGTAAAGGGTTAGTAGCCAAGACTTTTTAGGGGGTGGTGTCAGGGTGGAAGAGTTATTAGTTATTTATAATTAATGTGCCCTTTTTTGTTTTCAAAGTGCCCTTTTATGGCAAAGTGCACCCTGCCTGCCCTTGATCCTAGAATGAACTCTGCTGGTACTAAAAGAAAAGAAAATCCGATAGTTCCAGCTCTTCTGAATCGAATCATTAGTATTTATAAAAGTATGGTACTTTAAATTTTGTATTGAAATATTACTGTATATTTCTATGTATAAGCCGAGCATATGACTTTTCAGTGAAAAATCTTCCAAAATAGGTAACCCATATATAAGCCGATTTTAAACAAATGCGATAAAAAATTCAGGGAACGAAAAAATACTTTTTTTTTTTTTTTGCTTAGCTAATAGGAATAAAATCCGCTCTCCAAAATTTTTGATATCTCCTAGAGATCTTCGGTAGATCACAGATTCTTCAACACACGGGTGTTTTTCTAAATGAGTCATTTAAAGACAGGCTCTGTTTGAGATGGACTGAATGGATGTCATCTGGGGATGAAGCTGTGACAGATGGCGGTAATTTAAAAAAGTTGACATTGTTGCTATCTCTGAATGGGTGAAAAAAGCTTGGCTTGAATTACCACAAGAAATGACACTCCGATCTTTCAAAAAGTGTTGCATCAGTAATACGATGGATGGAAGTGAGGATGATGTCATTTTTTAAGAAGATGAACTAGATACTGACAATATTCATTCCGATGTAATAATGAGAGAAAGTAATTTTAAGGAATTGCTTGAAAATTCTGACAATGACTTGGATAGTAAAAAATAATTGGTGACTTTTTTCATTTTAAAAGAACGGAATATTAAAGTATTTTTAAACATTTGTAGGTATTATTTATATTTTTAATATTTACAGTCCTTTTTATTTCAGAATGTCAAATTTGGAAATTTTCTTATACTCATGTATAAGCCAACTTTTGAGTCCCCCCCCCCAAAAAAAAAGTCCAAAAATTCACAGCTTATACACGGAAATATACAGTAATTTATTTTATTGTTGTGTATTTCCTCTATATCTTGTATTCTATAAAATAGTTATACCATGCCTATTTGTGTTCCAGCAAATCCTGGAATTCCATGTATTTGACAAAACATGTCCCAGGAATTTTGGAGTTACACTGTGACTTGTCAGTTATGCTTTTCCTTACTTTTGTGTTATGTCATGTCAGCTTAGTGTTTCCATAAAAAAAATCTTAATCTAGTTTTTCTTACATGGCATACTTCTTATTTTTTGCCCTTCCTAACAAAGCAATAAAATACGTCAGGATGCTATTGCTTCATGCCAGTTTTCAGTATGCACCTGATCCAGTAACGGTCTTGAACTGTGATTGCCGAATCACCTGTTAGTCACTGTTAATGGCAGCCGTTCGCAAGTTTGACATCATAGCTCAAGAACGAATGGAATCGCGAAGCGATTACGATGGGGGTTGGTGAGTGTAGCAAGCAGGGGGGGGGGCGGAGCCCCCTAGTATAAATATATAAATAAATAAATATTGGTATATAAAAATACTGGTACATAAAAATACTGGTATATAAATAAAAAATAAAAAAGAAGTAAACTTCTATTTTTTGTTTTTGTTTCTTAAGGTCAGCCAGTATCTGTGATAAAACATGATGTATTTGTAATAAAAGCAGAACATATCTATTCTGAAACTTTTTATATAACACAATCTCATGTGATTTTTAAAAACTGGTTTGCCAAAATTTATAATTTCAGAAAAACCCATGTAATAAATTTTTCTGATTTTAATGAAATTCTTATTTTTTACCCTCATCTTATTTTTATTGTGATAAGTTGGCAGATATAAAAATAAATGTCAGTTTCCTCTCTGCCTGACTATTGATTCATTTGAGTTTTGCATCAAGAATTTTTCTCAAATATTTAAAAAACTTTATCGTCCAAAAGTGTTTGTCTTGATTTGCTCTATTTCAGTTTATTTTATTTATTTTTTATTTGTCTCATATTCATTTAATTTTTTCAGATGTGGGATCTAGTCAAACTGACTCAAAATTACCTCAAACTTCTTTTATCTTATATAATTGAAGGTATGTTTTGTTTTCTGCATTATAAAATAATTGTTCTTTTTCTCATAATTCTTGACTTGTTGTTTCATTTTTTTGATAATTTAAATATTCATATATTAGATACTTGAATTAATTATTGTTTTGTGTGCACAATTTTTATAGGAACTTCAAGTATTTTAATTCATTGCATCTCTGGTTGGGATCGTACTCCACTTTTCATTTCATTGCTACGCATGTCTTTGTGGGCTGATGGTCGAGCTCATTCGAGTCTTTCTGCTGTTGAAATGGCATATTTAACCTTGGCCTATGACTGGTACCTGTTTGGGTAAGAAACTATAAGAATTAAATTTCTGTTACTGTTAAAATAAGAAAATGAACTCTGTAATGTTTTAAGGCTATTCTCAACTGCTCTGCTGAACAAGCGCAAAGCGTTTTGAACATTTACAAATTCATTTTATTCCTACTATCAGTTCACACTCTCAAGGGCGGCGCCAGCGAGGGGTCCAGGGGGGCATATGCCCCCCTGTTGGGCACACCTGGCCCCCCCGTCGGGGTCAAATTTAATCGTCGTTGGGGAAATATTTTTGACTTGAGTGTTGAGTCCTGCATTGGGTCAGGTAACCCGATTTTTCCTGCACATGATCCGAGTTGGGTGCAGGTTAATTTTTTAAAAAAAGATCTTAGGTTAGTTTATGGAAAACGCGACCCACGGAAGTTTCCTTCGGAAGTCGGATTGGCTTGGCTATAATTTTTTCGGTTTCGGGATGAGTTTTGATTCTTACGCGTCGGTTTTGTTTAAGAGGCTACTTCAGTCAAGTGAAAAGACCCGTTCGCTAATGCTAATCCAATGGAAGAAATTTATAACGATATCTTGGTTGCATTTTAATATATTTTTAAATGATTTTTTTTTTTTTTTTTTTTTTTTTTGCATTGAATAGCTGAGATTGATCTGTACAAAGGTCGTTTTTTACTTTTTCTATTTTGTTTACAGATATTTTTAATGATGACACTTTCATTTTGGGAACCGGTTTCAAAAGTGAAAGTATCCTTATTAAAAAAATATGCAATCGAAATCGAAAAAGTAAAAAACGGAATGCATACAGATCAATCTCAGCTATTCAATGCAAAAAAAAAAAAAAAATAAATAAATAAATAAATAATTTAAAAATATTAAAATGCAACCGAGATATCGTTATAAATTTCTTCCATAGGATTAGCATTAGCGAATGTGTCTTTTCACTTGACTGAAGTAGCCTCTTAAGCTGATTTTTCAAAAAAAGCGCCCAGAATTATATCTCAAATTAGAGTCCTGCATCGATTCAGGTTGCCCGATTTTACCTATATCCGACCCGACCCACGGCTCGGATTGAGGATAACTTTTTTCGTTGTGGTTGGATTCGGTTTCGGGTTCAGATGAGTTTGGGGTTGAGTTTTGATACTTACGAGCAGTGTTCTAAGGTGTCTCGATTTACTTTGAGCATCCCGAATTTTCCCAAATTACATCAAATTCTTACGAGTTTAATTAAAATTAAAATTTTATTCCTTAGTCTGATACGAGAAAATATAAGAATTTAACCCGGTTAAAGTCTGTCATCACGGCCGGATGTTACCGAAAACCTTATACATTTTGTCTAGAATTCATTCATGTGCACTCCTATTTATGTTAATTCTATTAACCGCAAACTTATGCGTCTATAAGAAATATGATTTCAAGAGGAGACAGGACGTTTAAATTCACCTGCTCGCTGCGATCTTCTCATTTAAAAAGCGTAGGGTAAGTATTTTTATAAATGGATGAGTAAATAAAAAGAGTTTTGTATAATTATTCAAGCAAACTTAGTATCAAACTAAAAATTCTTTCTTTACTCATTGTATATTGAAATTAGTGAACAGAGTCCCATTTTATGGATATTAATCTCTGTTTAATATATAGAAGAAAAATGGAAGATATAAATAAGAAAATAATTATATACATACATAACTTCATTGAAAACTGAGGGAATATGTGTATATAGCAACAATTAAAATCTTGCATCGGGTCAGTTAACCCGATTCTACCAGAACGTGTTGCCCATTGGCTCTAAAATTTTGCTGCGGATCGGGTTGACTAGTGTTTCCATTTTCGGGTCATCTCAGATTAGAGTTTTTGTTTCTTGGGAGTTGATTCGAGTATGCCAAATTTTTCCAAAGAAAAGTCCGCCCCACTATTGGCTGAGAGGTTCTGTGCTCTCGAAGCTGGTGGACGGGAGGTGCTGGGTTCAAAACCAATCGCGCCCGTCGGCCTAATCGTTCGGAGTTTTCGTGGTTTTCTTCGAACCTTGTATTTTCATGCATAAATACGGATTAGGTTCCCTTAGAAAGACCCCTCTCCCCACGGAGGGCACTCCACCTCGAGTCTATATCCCTCGAGTAGATAATCGGCCATCAAAAATCAACCCAACCCAAAGAAAATCCAGATTATTGTTTCAAATGATAAAAAAAATAATTGTATATGAATAAGTAAATCAGTAGTGCATTCAATTTTTAGAAATATAAAATTGATTTTAGAGATATTATTGCAGACTATTTTCCTGAAATGTGATTCCTGAAATCCTACATTTAGGATTGATTTTTTTTTTTCATTTCATGCTTAGGATCAAGTTGCAGGTTCGAAAAAAAATATTTTGTCGATTTCGGGTCGGGCACAACTTAAACCGTACTGGGTTGTAATTAACAATTCATGTTTAGGGTCGTAGGCTCATATTTAGAAATTTAAAAAATCGTGTAAAACAGAATACCGACTTAATTGATAATTTAAACTCGATTGTATTGTTAGACAGAACAATTTTAACTAATAACTTAGTTATACTTTGTAGAGGCTTGTACGGGCCGAAATTTCCAAGTTCGGGCTCGGCTGGACTCATAGTAAGAAAAGCTCAGCCCGGCCCGGTGTAAAAGTTAAAACTTCGATCGTGCCTGGCCCATACAAAAAAATAGTAATGCCCGGCCCAGTATAAAAATTATAAGTTCAATCCGAGCCCGGCCCAAAAAAAAGTTAAAATCTCGGCCGCAGTCCGACGGCATTTTATGTCAATTTTGTTAAAAGGAGTTCTGACCAAAAATACTTATTTTAGCTGTTTTTTTCAGGTTTATAATTTTCATTTTTGAAGAAGTACTGTAGGTTGCGATATACATTTTTTTAATGCAACTCTATTTGTATGTAAATGTTTCAACTATAATTAATATCGTTAATCAAAAAAATTATGCATTGAAGACATAAAAATCTTAAAAATGCTGTACAGTAAAATCGTCTAAGACATCGCATAGGAAAGAAAATAAATGCGTTATAAACAAGTTCCCTTCTAAGTAGGTGTAAATGTATTATATTCTTTTTTCACGTATTATATTCATTTTGTATGGATCAATAAATTTTTCCATATAAGACAGGATTCCGTCATAGGCTAATTCTTTTTCACACGTTTTACTGTATTTCAATATTATTGCCTAGAAATCTTTAAAACAAATAAATTTTAATGTTCAATTGTAGAATAATGTCGATTTAAAAATATATACACTTTTTGCAAAAATTTTTGGCCTGGGCAAAATTTTATTGATTTTTGCACGGACCAGGCCATGCCGAGACAATGATTTCATACAGGCTGAATCGAGACGGGACTGAAGATATCGGCTTATGAAGATCTAGGAAGATAGTAACCTGTTCCATCTCGGTACGAAAAAAAGAAGTTAGGTCAGCCTGGCCCGGCCCGAGTGCCATGAAGGAAAATAGGCCCGAGCCCAGCCCGTGCAGATCTCTAAACTCTAAACTTTGGCTGTTTCAAAATAAGTATGAATTTAAAGATTTTTTTTAGCATCACCAAGACTTTGTTTTATGATTGAGCTGATACTATTAAAATAATGAACTTTTACATTCTAAGCTATTTTACAAGTTTTCCTTACATTTTTCTTCAGAATTTTGTATTTCCGTTTTAATGTCAGATTTAAATTCTGTATGTTATCAGAAGTTAGAGGACCATGCTGTCTCATTTCGATCAATATACATTCTAAAACAAATATGTGAGTTGAAGGTGTTTCTTCAATTGCTTTTATTATTATTATTATTATTATTATTATTAAAACACGAAAATTCCTGTCTTGTTAAGCCCATTTCTCCCAAAATACAGAAAATTCATTATTTTAACGTAAAAATTATCTGAAGTTGCATTTTCGGTCAAATCACAGGGATGTTCCCGTAACTGTGCTGCTTGCTACTTTTTTGTATCAGAAATTGATTTTTTACGTATAGTTCTTTTCCTCCAAAACACGAAAAGTTCGTGAACTGAAGCTCAGTTTTTTTTTTAAATTCTCCAGTCAAAACACAGGATTTTCTTCAAATAATAGAAAAATCTGTTCCAACCACAAGCGCATTCCGGCAACTTGCTGCCTGTGCATTTTACGGTTGACGAAATGTTTTCTTGGGAGTGTACGTAATAATAATTGTGCTTTTTCTTAAACGGCTGAAATGCAAAATAATGAAGAAAATAAATAAAACGCGGTATTTGTAAAGTGAGCATTATTGTCATAAAATTATTGTTAATTATTTAGAAAACTCTAGTTCTACTAATTAATTTCACACCTATCCTTTATGGATAAAGTATAATTCACCTACATTCAATACGAAGAAAGGAAGCTGTTTAATACAGCAACCTATTAAGATAGAACAACAAAGAATCGGAAGAACTTTCCAATTTAGACAATCTTAGCCTGTTTTAGCCAATATTGCGAAATTTTTCAGTTTAAAGCATTATTCCATTATACTGGTTCCGTTTTAACAGGTTTTATTGTAGTGCTTAAAATGTCTGGCGTTTTTTTTCTCTCTCTGTTCCGCTTTTGATCTGACAACACTACTTACGAGTCAAGCTGGAATTAGATCAATTCTACAAAAAGAATTTTACAAAAGTTATTGTTTGGCATCAAAAATTATATATTTAAATTTGAATGAGTCGCTTTACGTGTTTATTTTCTACATAACTAGGGGACTCTTCCCCTACAAGCTACGCTTGCCAACCCCCATTCAGACACCGCAAACTCTAAAAGCACGCTAATTTGGTCGGCTTTAAAATGTAACGCTTAAATGTATCGTTTTAAATCTGACGTAATTTTTACCAAAGCTTTCTTTCCCTTTTTAATATTCACATGAAAATACTTTTGTTGTTAGAAAGGAAATATTATTTGCGCTGTCTTAGAATTCTCAACACAAGAGCAATTAGACTCTTGTAGTTGCTTCAATAACATCTGCATTGGTTCAAAATATCTCAATATGTTAATTTTTTGTAAGCAAGTAAACCCTATTGGTTTACAATTGAAGTCTATGGGAATGTGGCGAAATATTAGAGATATCGCTAAGTTGGCGACAATCCTGGGGGCATTTGGTGACAGAACAGGGCCCCTGTATGGTAACCCCCCTTATAAATATGGAGATGCATTAAATGCTGTTCAATAACCAATGAGATGTGTTTCATTGATACGATAGCGCAATATATATATATTGATTAGTTTTAAAAGATTATTTCAAAATATGAAATGTCTCATGCAAGTATATTTTTTAATTTAAACTATTTAGCAATATTATGGTTTGGCAATTTTATTAATAACGTAATTATCAATTTTTAATTACCAATATTTTCCTGCTTTTAATACGTAATCATTTAATTCTCATTTGAAAGTTTTTTTCTGTTTATACTAGTCACGTGTAAATAAATTTTTTATTTGAAGGAAATATTATTCTTTGCGCTGTTTTTAAATTTGCCAACAATTTAAAATAACCCTTTTCTAAAATTTGTAAAAAAAAACTCTCGAAATACTGAAAAATTGAATTTAAAATAGAAATAAAACCTTAAAAAATGAGTCAAATTAAAAAAAATAAATGCAGTCTGCACACCGGAAACTTATAATGTATAAAAGTATCTAAAAATGATTAAATTCTTATGTGTAGTTTTTGCTCCTATAAAACTTTTTTAATGGAACGATTTTGGCCAACTTTAACATTAAATATCTCTTAAAATAATTCTTTGATTTGAAAACTGCCTGCATCAGCGTGTTTATCAAACATTTTTCTAGGGATGCCGCGGACGCGCTATAGCGCGTAAATTACGCGAAAAATCGGAGACGGGACGCAAAAAAAATAGTTCTTACGCGTCCCGTGGGACGCGTAAATTCCGTCAAAAAATCGCGGAAAACAGCCAATTTTCGTCAAGGAAAAGGGCCGCGAAAAAATAGCGCATTTCGTCAAAGCATCGCGAAAAAAAGCGAATTTCGTCAAAAAATCGCGGAAATAAGCGCAAATTTCATGAAAATATCGCTGAAATACGCGCAAATTTCATCAAAATATTGCGAAAAAACGCGATTTTCGCAACAGGGCCGCGACAAATTAGCGTATTTCGTTAAAAGATCGCGAAAAATAGCGAATTTCGTCAAAAAATCGCGGAAAAAAAGCCGAATTTTGTCAAAGGATCGCGAAAAAAGCGCAAATTTTATCAAAATATCGCGGGAAAAAGCCAATTTTCGTCAAAAGATCAGGAAAAAATAGCGTTTTTCGTCAAAAGATCCCGAAAAAATAGCAAATGTTGTCAAAAAATAACGTAAAAAAGCCGATTTTCGTCAAAGGATCGTGAAAAAAGCACAAATTTCTTGAAAATATCGCGGAAAAAATGCTATTTTCGTAAAAGGGCTGAGACAAAATAGTGTATTTCGTCAAAAGATTGCGAAAAAATAGCGAATTTCGTCAAAAAATCGCGGAATAAAGCCGAATTTTGTCAAAGTATCGCGAGAAAAAACACTATTTCCGTGACAGACGAAAAAATAGCGAATTTCAACAAAAGGATCGCGGAAAAACGCGAATTTCGTCAAAGTAAGGCGGAAATAACGTGAATTTAGTCAAAGCACCAAAAAGATGTGCAAACTAAACTTATAGGTTGAAAATTCATAAAATGAGATTTAATTTTTTTTATGAGATTCTTAAAAATACAGCATGATTTCAGTGTACTTTGATAATACATTCAGTAGGTGGACCAGTAAAAAATCCCCCCCCCCCGCTCTTACCGCATTGAAATATCTCCCGCCTTCAGAACATTTAAGATTTGATGCTTATTAGTGATTTAGATGTAAATTTCCGTTCCAAGGAAAATGTCTGATTCCAACACAGATCTATGCTGACAAATAATTCAATGGGAAGTATAATGAAAGCACCCATTCATTCAACAAAAAGTACACCTTTACTTAACATAAGTAATCTTTTTTTCAGCAAAAATATCTCTTTGAATAAACCGTCTTGCCCCTTTTTAAAAGAATGCGAACATTAGTGATACTTGTTAGTGGAACTTGGTATCTTCTACTCTCAAATAAACATTATTTTACAATTAAAATTGTATTTTGCATTTTTACTTTTAAAAAAGTAAAGAAAATTTCTCTTAATATTTTTTTTAAATGTCTTATTTCAGTGCAAATAATACTGGTTTTAATTCATTATTTAATTATTGTTAAAACAATAATTAATGCATTTCATTTATCTTTTCCAAATAAACTAGTTTCATTTATTCCTTTAAAATATAAATTATTATTGATGGGGACCCGCTTTTATAAAAAAGGGACCCAGATTTTTGGAAATCCTGGGTCCCGGGGACCCAGGTTTTTTCAAGTACAGCGGCATCACTGCTATAATACCACCGATTTTCATATTTTTGTATGCAGTATTTTTCTTAATATTAACAAAGAATGGAATTGATATTAGAGATATGAGTGCAGACTATTTTTTCATAACTGTATTAAATTATAGATCATTTTTGTGTCGAGTCATGTTCGGGTTGAAGTGTTTCTGTTTAGGGTGAATAGAAAAATTGTTGTTGGGTTCTGCGTCAACGGAAATTTTTCGGTAGGTTTCAGATTGACTTTAATCTGAACGTTTGGGTCGGGTTTAACTCAAACCACTCAGGAATCTATTTCAGATGAAAAACTACGTATTTGAATAGGAAGACTCCTTGCATGTTTATTTTTCTACATAAAAGATAACGTTAATATTGGAGATATGATTACAGACTATATATTTTTTTTTATAATCACATTATATTTTGGATCAATTATCTCTGATTCCGGGTTTCAGGTTGGGATTGGAATTAAGTATTTCAGGTTCGGTCGGGTTGCTGGTAGACAGAATATTTTTGGTTGGGTTCAGTTCGCGTTGCAGATTGGCTTTAAATAAAATTTGCAGGGCTTCAAATTTTATTTATTACCTGGGCAGGACCCTAGTTAGGTGCAAGGTTTAACTGCTAGTTTTCACGATGACACTTTCACTAACAAATTTAAATAATTTTAATTTAAAATAACTTTTGGTCACTTTATGCATTTTTGATAGGAATTTGCCAACTGATTTTTTTTCAGTTACCTCCGACATTAAAATACATGGTCAACACGGCCTGACACAAACCGCGTTTCGAAAAAAATTGGTTACTCACTTTACCTGTTGCGCGACTCTTGTTTCTAGGCCTTTGCATTTTCTTAAAAGTGGGGTGGTCAGCAGTGGTACCACTCATAACCAGAGATCTGCTCAATACTTTGTCGTTCACGCAGGGTTAGAAATTAGCGGTCGTTAGTCGCCAAATGCAACTAAATTATTGCATTTGACGACTAGACAATTATACCTAGTCGTCAAATTTGACGACTAGCTTTTTCCCACTTTAATTTTTGTTTAAAAAACGCTCTCATTCTTTAGCGCAAGGTTTTTTTTTTTACATAGTCGTTTTGTCACGTCTGAAATAGCCTGTTTCTTTCTTTGTTATTCTTTTTTTTTTTTCCTTCTTTTTCAAACACATGCTACTGTCCATTCTTTTATGGAAAACAGGTGTTCTTCACGTGCGTGCAGTGGGGGGTGGGGGGGGGGGTTTCAATAGGATTTGTCAATCACCTCCTAGCTGACTTCTTTTTAACCAATAACTGATAAAACTGACCAGAGAGGCACCTGTCTCTAAAAAGCTTGCGCACTTAGTTCAAAAGCCTGGTTTAAAACTGCTATGCACCTGTCAATCACCTCTAAGCTAACTTGATTTTAACCAATAACTAATAAAACTTACCTTAAAAACCACACCCTTAAAATTATTGCACTACTTGTTTGAAAGCATGGTTTAAAATTGATATTTGAGTTCAGTATATCTTCTAGATGACACGAGTGTTTAAAAATGGCGAAACGCGATATAACTTCGTTTTTTTCCTTACCATTTCCAAATAAACGTTTAAAAATCGAAAATAAAGAACCGCTAGATTCTAACAATGAGAATTCTAAATTAATTCGCAAAGAAGTCAGCAATTCAACATTCCTAAAATGGAAAAAAGAACACCCATGGCTCATTCAAGAAGAAAATTTGATGCTATGTACCCTATGTAAAGAATATGCTAAACCGGAAGAGACAAACTTTGTTAATGGATGTCCAGCATTGAGATATGAAACGGTAAGTAATTTCATTCTGAGAATAATTTGTTCTGTTATTATTTTTCTTTTATAAAATAATATTCACTGTCACTCATCTCTCCACTGAGTAAATTGCAAAATCGGGAACTATCAATTACTTGAACCTATTACTTAGCTTTATCGCCGATAATGCGAATTGAAATTAATTTCAAATTTCACTCACAATATTATCTACTTTGCATATTTTCTTTCCTAAGTTGATTATTCAGAAATACTATCAAAAGGCGGCATTTTGAACCTAATTTCCGACGTCGCAATTCGGGAAAGTCGAAAAGTGTCGTCATGTGACACGAATCGCGATAAATAATTTATTTCCCAAAAACGAAAAACTCATCAGAACCACCTATCAGAAATAAATTGTTACTTTACGCGATATGTTCGTAAATATTTAAAATAAAATGCCCTAAAAAAATTTTAAATATTTTAAAATAAATAAAAAAATAATTAAATTTGAAAATAATTTCTAAAAGATGTATTTACCAAATATGGAAAACGCTATTCGATTACATTAGTTTCTTGGTAAGAAATCAACTCCCAATTTCATGCATTCTTAAACAAAAACTAATTTAATTTAGAAAGTAACTTTGGATCTTAGAACAGCCGTGCACAAGTAGCCTCATTATAATTTCTTTTTCCCTCTTTAAAGCGAGAGCAACTATTCAAATTCTATTCATATTCAACCTCACATATAAAAAGAACTCTGCAAATGTTTCAGCGGAAAAAAGAAATTATTGCGCTGCAAGCAAACAGAATAAGTATACAAAAGAAAAATAAATGAAAAGCCAGCTCTGCTTGTGCTTTTCCTACTATTAAAAAAAAAAAAAAAAGATATCTTCGTTGTTAATGGAGGGATTTTCTTGAAATTTTCAGCAAGTTGCAAACATAGTAAATTACGCAGTGAAACAAATTTTTATTATAATGTAATAAGTGATTAGAAAATTAGAGCCTCTACAAAAATCACTCACTATAGAACAATTCTAAAGAAGAACCAATGCGGTTTGTTTTGTTTACTTAAACACCGTGAGGTTGGAAACGTTATCAAAATAAGATGATCTGCTTTGGATGGATAACATTTTGTTATGCAGAAATCAACTGTGTGGAGATTTTTTTTTTTCGTATTCTATTTTAAAAACATCCGTTATCTGGTAAGCATGCAGGATAATTGGCAATAGCCGTAATTATTAAGGATTGAATTGATGGAAACGGAATCTCGGCGTTCTTTCTCTTTTCGGTCGAAAACAAAAACATTGGAACTTTTTTAAAAGTAATCAGTAATCAATACATACATAATTATTAATTATATGTTTTTATTAAATTTATATAATTATTAATTATACATGCTTATTAAATATTTATAACTATTAATTATAAGTGTGGCCAAAATTGGCTCTGAGTGCCTTAGTCCCAAAATTTTTTATTTTGGGATATAAATAAAAAAATTATAATTCCATATAAAATAAAACGTAATTAATTTATCAACGAATACAGAAATATTTTCTAATTACAAGAATTTTATTTATACTTTTAAAATATTTTGATTTTAGGTATACATACAATGTAGGTTTATTTTTTATAATACTGTTTGTAAATGATTATATGTTATACTAGAACTTTCTCAAAGAATATTCAAAACAGTTCTGTAGTTTCAAACTAAAAATTTTCTATTTTTTTTTAAGGCTGCAGCTTTTAATGAGCGCGTAAAACAGTTTAGGCAAATATGTGTTGCTTGCTTTATAATTTGCATTCACGTCTGAGTCAGTCATGACTGATAATTATAAACAATGGAATTTATAGCAATAGTCTCATTTCAGCCGTGAGTAAAGTTGAAAATATTCGAAAGAAGATTTGGAATACACAATCTCTGTCGAGTTTTGGTCCGATTTCATTTTCGGCAAAACTTGGATTTTAGGCCGAAAATGAAATGAAAGTTTCGGTCGGTCGATTTCTAATTATTATTGTGTCAGAACATTCGGCCTAGAATAATATACTACCAAAAAAATTGGTAATATTTCCAGTAATTGAATAATCAATAGTACAAATTTTATATCCTCATTAGTTTTGGATTAAAATTCTACCAAGAGGAATATATATATATATATATATATATATATATATATTAATGTATAATTTAATAAAAGATTTACTTTTTTAGGGGGGAGAGAGGGATAAGTAGCATACTGTAATTTTATTTTGTTTTGCAACATCTCTATGTAGGTGAATAAATAACTTAAAATTAATAAGAAAAATTAAGTCATTTTTAAATTTTTCATCATTTTTACAGCACATAAAAAATATTTAATTAAAAAGTTCTGGCCTTTTTAAAAAAATTAATGAATTTTATTTTGAGTTTGTATTAAAATATTATTTTTTTTCAGGTAAAAAAGCATAGTATGTCTGCTACGCATTATAATTCTTGCAAAGCAAAATTAGCCAAAGATAATCCATCTAAAGCACCACTGATGTCTGCAGTTAAGAAAATGGATTCCCAATTACTTTCGAATATGGAAAAGCTCTTCAATACAGCATATCTAATTGCTAAAGAGGATTATGCTTTTGATGACTTTCCCAGTTTATGTGCACTCCAACAAAAAAATGGAATAAAGTTTGGCAACACATATGTGAATGATAAAGCAGCTAAACAATTCGTTAAATATATTGCAGAAAGCATGAGATCAGAAATTAAAGAACAGTTTTCTTCAATTGATTTTTTTTGTATGATGGCTGATGGATCCACTGACAGGGCAACAATATCATCAGAAATAATATATGTTTATTATTTGTATGAAGGAGATGTAAGATGTACTTTTATTGGTTTGAAAGAATGCGAAAATGAATGTGCTTCTGGAATAAAATCCACAATAGAAACTGCTGTACAAGAATTTATACCAGATTGGAAGGAAAAACTGGTTGCAGTCAGTTTTGATGGTGCTAGCGTAAACATGGGACCTGTTTCTGGTATTGTCAAATTAATGGAGGACGACTGTGGAGATTTAGCAACAGTTCACTGTGTAGCACACAGATTAGAGCTAGCTTTAGCTGATGCACTAAAATGTGTGAGGTATGTTACTAATGTTGAAGACACAATTAAAGGAATTTATTCCTTTTACCACAACAGTGCCAAACGTACAAGGGAACTTAAATCGCTCTCCGAAATCCTTGATGAAAAAGTTTTGCGGCCTGTTGGTTTGCATGGCATTCGATGGTTGCAATCATGGCATCGAGCTGTTCAGGTTCTTATTAAGAACTGGCATACAGTTATAATTCATATGGAACAGGTTGTTGCTGCTGAAAAAGAAAAGACAGAATGTGCAAAATTAAGAGGATATTTAAAAACCTTGAAATGTGAAAGATTTTTGAATTTCCTTCATTTATATGAAGATATTTCTCACATTCTTGCAAGACTTTCTGAAACTTTTCAGCAAAAGTTCTTGCTTCTGAGCGATTTTTTTTGTAAAGTTTGAATCTAGTAAAGACAGACTTTCAAAAATGATTTCTGAAGATGCAAAAAGCCTTCAGGAGTTTAAAAATGCCCAGAGTTTTCAAGGTACTGAAGTAAAGTATAAAGATATAACACTGTCTCGGAATGATTCGAATTTACGTTTGTTTGAAGAAGACCGGAGAAAGCTTATAACTGAAATAATAGAATCTTTAAATAAACGGTTCTATAATATGACAAATGAAACCATCTTTGCAAATTTAAAAATATTTGACCCATGCTCCCTTTATGAATTGAAAGAAGATGATGAGAACAAAGTTAATAATCAATTAGAAGAACTCATAAATAATCTTCCACACAATGTAAGAAAAAACATTAATAAAGATGCATTAATCGAGGAATTCTCTGACTATAAAATGTGGACTAAAGATAAGTTAAATATTCCATGCAAAGCTGCTTGGCAGCGATTAATCGCAGAATCCAAATCTAATACGAGTTTTTATAACATCAGGAAAATTTTGTAATTTGTTATGGTTCTTCCCTTGAGCATTGCTGAATGTGAAAGGGGTTTCAGCCAACTTAATCTTATTAAGACAAACACAAGGAATCGTTTGTCACTGAATTTGATCAATGACATTCTTTTAATAAAACTGTATGGACCAACATTAGATAATTTCAATCCACAAAAAGCCATTAATTTATGGTACTCTGATGTAACACTCGGTCGAGTTAGGAGGCCTGATTTTAATTCAAGATATTATTTTAATTTTTGTATTTTTGTTTGTGATTTTTGTATTTTCAACTTTTGTATTCATATAAGCTATATAAAAATAATTAGTTAAACATTTTTCTAGCATCCATATGTTGTAGTTTAATCAAATTTTACTGTTTTATAGAAAATCAGTTTTTACTTTGTTTTAGTGATTAACAATGATAGTGTTTTAATATATACCCCCTTACCCTTAACACATAAAAATAGGAACAATATTAATGTTAACACGGTTGTGAAAAGAAATGAGAAAATACGATACAACGTAAAATTGCAACCATGAAATGCAGTTTGGCGCCTAGAAAATAAATTGTAGGCGTCATTTGACGCCTTACTTAAAAATCCCAATTTCTAACCCTGCGTTCACGCACTGCTGTGTAATGCCATCACGTAAAATCTGTAATACTCAATGACCGCTTATTAGGAGGTTGCTGCGTGGAAGAAGAGTACGAAGCAGAGTTTTCCCTTTCTGGTAATGCTCAAAAATGTGGAAACTTTTTCTGTTGTGGATTTTTCGGCCTATAAGGATTAGGTGACTAGTAAGGTTTTTCAAAAATAACCTTAAGAGCTGTTTTTCACTTTATTTATCTACAATATTCTTTAACAAGCTTCGAAATTTATGTTTCGAATAAAAATCGTTTCGCCCTCTGCAATTTATCTCTAATTTAAATATCAGTGTGAGTGTTAGAGATTTGCGCGTTTTGGGATATGCCAAACCCGGAAGCGAAAATTTTATATTTTTCACGTGATTAACCAACATATTCCACCTATTATTAAAAAAAAGGGAAACAAATGTTTTATTGTTCATTTTCTCCAAAACAATTCTGAAGTATAAATACAGTCCCTGTCCAACCCGAATCTACAGAAAAAATGCAAGACCTGGACGTGTCCCGGGGATAATGAAGTTCAGGTCTGGATCAACTTTTCAAAAGCTAAAATTTAGCCCGAGCCCGTACCGCGTTTTCAGATGAAATTAAGCAAAGCCCTAGTTTAATGAAAGAAACCTTTACTGAGTTCGGGCTTCGGGACAGACCAGGGCTCGTGGAAACCTCTAATATATATTTTGAATTCGGCCTCCCTATCGGGGATACTGTGCTCCCCGTCGGGCAAGTTCTGGCGCCGCCCCTGCACACTCTCCCTATATTTATTTATTTATATATGTATATATCTTGTTCAAATTTTCAGTCGTTAATAAAATACTCATTATTCATCCTATCAAGTTGAAATAAATTTTTTAAAACTTGTACTGGATGACAATTGATGTTAATACAGTTTTTTCAAATATTAATTAATTTTAATTTCGCATGGGAAACAAAATGGCACCCATTGGTTATTGAAGATCAATGAAAGTATTTTCAGTAAGGCATTACCATAGGGAGGGACCCTGTTCTGTCACCAAATACCGCCAAGTTTGCCGCCAACTTGGCGATATATTGCCAAATTTGGTGGCCAAAATGAGTCGCCAAAAGTGACACTAACTTGGCGATATCTCTAATATTTCGCTAAATTCCCATAGAGTTCCATTGTAAACTTACTTGCTTACAGAAAATCAACAAATTGAGATATTTTAATGCAACAAAAATTAATATTAGCTTAAGGGATTATATTAAATTTTTCTTTGATGACCTAAGTAGAAATTGACTTTAAAAACAAAATTTTTATATTGCTTGTTTAATTGAAAGATATAAAATTGGAAGGCCTGACTAGGAAAGCGATTTGGAATTGAACTGTGTTTTCTATTTTTTGATAAACAAATTACCTATTAACCTTAACAAATTACCGAGTTAGAAGCAATTTTGATCACATGACAAAGACGTTTTTCACCCTTTCATGAGAGGTTATTCTTCTTTTGCATGGAAATTTGGTTCAAAATGCCCACTTTGACACTATTTTCTAAAAGATCTGTTGCATTTGCAAAAAAAAAAAAAAAAAAAAAAAAAAAAAAAAAAAAAAAAATTACATAGTTTCTGAGCAATAACACCTGTCAGTTGCATCCATTTCCGAACAAAAATAAATTACAACTTGTGTCATAAAGTTGCCATTTTGGTTTTGAGAACAGCCTTAAACATCTATTGAAACTAAATGTCTAGCATTTTTTCTTTACCAAAAAAAAAAAAAAAAAAGCTGTAGATTGTTATAACGCAATTCTATATAATGCCATTCTCTATATAACACACAATTTCTCTGATGTAAGCAATGAATTTTGCAGTTAAGAATTGGCTGCAATCGATATTGTAGAAATATTGATATCTGCTAGAGAGCTAAGTTTCAGGCATCTTTTGTTTTATCTCTCTTTAATTTGGAGTTTTTAATGAAAAAAATCACTGTTATTAAATTTAAAAAATTTACAAACGAGTAGTATAAAGATTTGGTCCAAGCATATTTATATCATGTTTATAAGGTAATTTAGCAATGTGTGAAATAATCTACATTAACCAAACATTTATAATCTGCACAACTTCTGATCCTAAGAAATGCCATATAAAGATCTTATACATTGATACAAACATACATTGATATGTTTCAGACATATTTGGCCCTGTTTAGAATTGGAAGGTAAATTTAATGTTTGAAATGTGATTTATATAACGCAAAATTTGAGATATAAGGATCTTCTGCTGTAATTACAGAGAAAAATGTATTTTACTTGGAATTAAAAAAAAAAAAAAAAATTAGAACAAATACCAATTGTGGAAGAGCTTTTTCAAAAGATGGTTTTGAAAGCAATTTTAAACATTATCAGAATGGATGCAAAAATGTAAAGAAAGGCCATCTAATAGACGGTATTAAAAGAACGTAGAATATACAAAAATTTTATTTAGAATAATCTACAAAGCTAACCCCTTATTGTTTTATAGATGTAATGACTTTTGCATTTATATAGATAATTTCATTAATATTTCGTTATATGTAAAGCACAAATAACTGTATGTCAAAAAACGAAATCGGCTTTGATCAAAATTCAATGCTTTTTATTGAAATTTCCTTTTAAAATACATTTATTGGTTTGTTTTAAAATGCCACAAAAAAAAAATAAATCGTTGCGAGCAAAAAAAGAACAAAGGAAACAGTACAAATCAAAAATGCGTCTTAAAATTACAACAGAAAAACTTGAAAAAAAAAAGAGCAATTGACAGACGTAAGAATATGTCTCTCATGCGTATCACAAAGAAACAGGCAACAGACAGACCTGAAAATATGTCTTTAAAACGTTTGACCAGGAAACACGCAACAGGCAGACCTGAAAATATGTCTTTAAAACGTTTGACAAGGAAACAGGTAACTGACAGACCGGAAAATATGTCTTTAAAACGTTTGACCAGGAAACAGGCAACAGACAGACCTGAAAATATGTCTTTAAAACGTTTGACAAGGAAACAGGCAACAGACAGACCGGAAAATATGTCAGAAGGACGTTTGGAAAAGAAGCGAGCTGCACAGACGCATGGAAATATATCCAAAGAGCGCCTGAAAAAGAAACTTGCAGCAAATAAACATCTAAATATGTCTGAAAACCGTTTGAAAAAGAAGCTCACATCAGACAGAAAGGAAAGCATGTCTCAAGAAAGAATTAAAGGGATTAGAGCGGCTTCCAGAAGTAAGCTGCATGCTGTGGAAAGACCATCTGAAGACGCTATTTCTCGTCCGGCTGCTAGAAGGGAAAATGCACGCATGGCCAATAGACTCTATCAACAACAATTACAAGTAAAGCAACTGCAGAAAGATTGCGAAATATATGGATTATCAGAAGAAGATATAATGTTTTACGAAAATATGGAATCAGAATGTTTAGCTGGACCATCTAACGAATCTACAGTTTTTGACATTGCAAGAAAGAAAAACGCACTTATGAACAATCAACTATATCAACAGAAAATACTGAGTGAAAAGCCGCTTCAACAATATACTAAAAGCGTTGGAATGTTGAAACAGAATATGATGCTTGATGAAATATTAGAAATTCCATGTTTATCTAGATCGTCTCATCATGATCACCATTCAGTAACTGATTTTTCTGCAAAGATCCATGCAATACCTACAGAGTCAAGATTAAAAACGCAATTTCTAGCGTGTACAGAAGAATGCAATTATATGGAAAGTGTAGAAAATGTACAAAAAATTGAAAATGTCAAAAAAAGTATTGCAATTTCAAGAAAAAGAAAAAAGAAAGTAGAATTTGCAGGCGGCATTACAAATGGGTCTTACCTCACGGTTGAAAAATATACCATGGGCGATTTAACGATAAAATGTCCTTATTGTGGAGCTATTCGTTTTACAGAGCTGAAAGGAAGAGCGGTACACACGTGTTGTCACAATGGCAAAGTTATGCTACCTCCACTTAATGAATATCCACAAGAACTGGAGAATTTGTTAAAATCTGAGAACGAAGAGTCTAAAAATTTCAAACAACACATCAGAGCTTACAACTCATCATTTAGCTTCGTTACATTTGGGGCCCACATAGAAGAAATGCAGGGAAAAGCTCCACCATTAATTAAGATCCAAGGCCAAGTGTATCACCATGCAACAACTTCACTTACTAATGTTGACGGTAATGCGCCTTGAAATGGACAAATCTACATTTATGAAAATATTGAAGAAGCAGCAAAGATGCACCTTGATATAGACAACCAAAATTTGAATCTTCGTCTGGAAAATTTACTACGCAGGATCAATCCATATGCACAGAAATATAGAATGTTGCATGAAATGACAAATTCTGGAGAAAATACGTATATGTTGCATTTTATTAAATATGAATTTGATGACAAGCGCAGATACAATACACCTACAGCTTCTGAAATTGCTATCATTGTTGTGTCTAAAGACGGGTGTCTTCCATGTGTAGATCTGAAAGTTTACCCCAAACAGGAGAATGGCCGCGAAACTACAATATTATCTCAAGCATCCCAACATGCCGATCCTATGACCTTCCCACTCTTGTTTCCACATGGTGATCTTGGCTGGACGTATAACATGTCTACAAATGAGGGTAACAAGATTACCCCTGCGCAGTATTACGGTCATCGACTGGCTCTGCGTCCTGATGAACAGTTCAATCCACTGTTGAATGCAGGAAGGTTGACACAGCAATATGTGATCAACTGTTATGTAATGGTAGAAAGGCAACGATTGGATTTCATTCGCCACAATCAACGGTCTTTGCGCATGGAATGTTATCAAGGAATTGTTGATCACATCGAAAAGAACAGCTTGAACGAAGCTAATCAATTTCGACTCGGCAACGCTGTTATCTTACCTGCAACTTATATTGGTTCTCCAAGGTGCTTGCAACAGCTCTATCAAGATTCTATGGCAATTTGTCGGAAAATTGGAAGACCAGATTTTTTCATCACCATGACCTGCAATCCCAAGTGGCCTGAAATTACAAACACTTTAAAAAAATATTTCGTTAATGGTACAGCTCCAAATGACATTCCTATGATAGTGACAAATGTATTCCAGATTAAAATTAACGAACTCATTCATGATTTGGTGGAAGAGCAGGTTTTAGGTCTAATTGTGGCATATGTTTATACGATCGAATTTCAGAAGCGCGGTCTTCCTCACGCACACATCCTCGCAGCTCTCAGAACAGATTGTAAACTTCTAAACCCTGATGATATCGACAGGTACATCACTGCTGAGTTGTCAGACCAAGATTCATCTCTTAGGTATTATCAACTGCGGCATATGATGCACGGACCTCATTTTGATCAAATGTTATGTTGGAATAAAGAAAAGAATGAATGTTCAAAAAAATTTCCCAAACCTTTTCGTAACGAAACAGATATGACTGGAGATGGATTTCCTAAATACAGAAGGCGTGACAATATGGAGAAGCTTTATGCCTACCACGCAAAAATCAAAGGAAAAGTTCAGTATGTAGATAATCGAATGGTAGTGCCTCATAATCCTTATCTGTTAAAGAAATTTGATTGCCACATTAATGTAGAATACTGTTCCTCAGAAATGGCTTTGAAGTACATCCATAAGTATATTCACAAAGGTCACGATAGAGCAAGAATGGAAATGAAGAAAAATGAAACAAATGAAGTTCAAAAGTACATTGATAGCCGATATATTGGGCCTATGGAAGCAGCGTGGAGGCTGAACTTAATACCACTTCATAATAGGAGTCACACTGTCATAAGGCTTCCTGTACATCTCGATGGTCAGCAGTATGTAACATTTGAAGAAGGGCATGAAATAAACGCTTTGAATAAAGATTGCAAGACCATGTTACTTGGCTGGTTTGACTTAAATAAGCAAGATAAAGTTGCAAGAAATATTCTGTATGGCAACATACCCGAAAGTTATGCCTGGAATAAATCCGAGAAAAAATGGACACCTCGAGACAGATCTTCTAAAGTCGTTGGCCGAATCCTTAATGTTTCACCTAGAGATTCCGAAAGGTTTTTCCTGAAGTTGATTCTAAACAGAATTTCTGGTGCTACTTCCCATGAGGATCTTAGGACCTATCAAGGTATAATTTATAGAACATACAGAGAAGCGGCCATTGCCATGGGAATTACTGAGAATAGTAATGAAGCAAATGCGGTGCTAGAAGAAGCAGCAACCACATTAATGGCAAGACAATTTAGACGATTTTTTGTTTATTATCTTATCGGAGATGAACCATCCAATGCTTTGCAACTGTGGGAAAAGTTCCAAGATGAAATGACTGAACATGAAGAAACAACATACAATTCTCTCTGCGAGATAGAAGCACAGCTCAATGCTGAGAACAGAACATGCTCAGATTTCGGTCTTCCTGAACCAGCCTTTTTTAAATCCCCAGTAAAAGTTTTAGATATCCAACATCATATAGAGATAAGTGAGAATAACGAAAAAAGGCTTAATGCTGGCCAGCTCTCCATGTATACAAGAATAATTGACTGCATTTCTGGAGATTCCGAAAATCCTTCTCAATGTTTTTTTATAGATGGACCAGGTGGAACAGGAAAAACATTTCTCTATAATGCTATTTACCATAAGCTGCTGAGTATGAATAAAAAAATAGCTTGTGTAGCTTGGACTGGAATCGCCTCAATACTCCTACCGTGTGGAATGACGTCTCATCGTTTTTTTAATTTGCCTATACGTCTCGAGGAGGAAAGCATTTGCTTTTTGAAAGCTCGCGATAAGTTACGTCTACAGGAAGTTGATGTTGTGATCTGGGATGAAGCTAGCATGATACCTAGAAAGGCTCTCGAGACCATAAATCGCACTCTGTGTGACGTCATGAATAGTACTGTGCCATTCGGTGGGAAAACATTCATATTAGGAGGGGATTTTCGTCAAACATTGCCAGTTGTGAAGAAAGCTACTCGAAGACAAATAGTCGATGAATGCATAAAATCATCCCCTCTATGGGCAGTTTTCGAGATCCACCATCTTAAGATTAACATGAGAGTGAATGACATGGAAGAGAATTTTGCAGAGTGGTTGCTGCAGTTAGGAAATGGAGAACTTACAGAACTTTGCGTAGATAACTCATCTGCTTTCCATTGTTCGGATTTGACTAATTGGTTTTTTGAAGATGTTTCACATGTAGACAACGATCTCCTTTCCCGAATAATTTTATCACCTCAAAACGATGAAGTAAATAAAATGAATGAAAGCATACTATCCAGAATACCAGGTGAACTATTTGTAAGTTACAGTATTGACAAAGCAACGTTAAATGGAATAGATAAGAGTGATGCAAGAGAAGAGGAAGCAACGTTAAGATATTCGGATGAATATCTTCATTCACTTACTCCATCTGGAATGCCTCCTCACAAATTGAAGTTGAAAATAGGCTGCATTGTAATGCTAATTAGAAACCTTTCTGTTGCTGATGGATTGTGCAACGGTACACGCCTCTTAGTTCAACGGATTTTACGTAGGGTTTTGACTGCGAAAATTATTACCGGAGATAAAAAAAGGTTCTGTAGTTGATATACCACGAATTCAACTCAATACATCAACCGGACATTCTCAATTACCGTTTGTGTTATATCGTAGACAATTTCCAGTTCGTATGGCATATGCATTAACCATAAATAAAGCACAAGGTCAAACTTTTGAAAGAGTGGGCATTTATATTGATAGACCATTATTCTCTCACGGTCAGTTATATGTAGCGTTATCAAGATGTGTTTCAGGGCGAAATGTAAAAATTCTTATAAAAAATGCAGAAAAAATTGAAAACATAGTCTACAATGAAATTTTATAAATGTTACTTATGCCATTATAAACGCACAACGGAACTTACCTACTGGATGTTTAATGTAGAGTTAATTCATCCGTCAGTATCTTATTTGAAATTGATTAATGATAAGGGACATTATGAGTCATGTAGCTTTGAAATGGATAGGGCTAAGATATATATTTAAATGATCATTTACTTTACTACATATTTGTTTTATAGCTTTGAATAAAATATAAATTGTATTGTTCCTGTCACTTGCATATCATTTCTTGTTCTTAATTTAAATTTACAGTCTTCTATTGACAAATTAGACTTTAATAACAATTTTCGTAGATTTGTAAATAGGAAATTGTACATTTTTCAGTATAATCTACTTTTCATGTAGTATGAATTTTTTTTTAAGTTTTAAGTATTGTTCCTTTTTTGCAAGACTATAATTTTTGAAGGGAAGGAGTGGAGATAGATAGAAGAGTAAACGACATTTAATTAAATTAAAAGCGCCTTAGATTTTTTCAATTCCTACTATTAGTTTACACTCTCCCTATATTTATTTTTTTATATATCTTGTTCAAATTTTCAGTCGTTAATAAAATACTTATTATTCATCCTATCAAGTTGAAATAAATTTTTTATAAACTTTTACTGGATGACAATTGATGTTAATACAGATTTTTCAAATATTAATTCATTAATTAAGTTTTAATTAATTAATTTTAGTTTTATATGGGAGACAAAAAATGGCGGCCATTGGTTATTGAACAGCATTTAATGCATCTTCATATCTATAAGGGGGTTACCATAGGGAAGACCCTGTTTTGTCGCCAAATACCACCAAGTTTGTCGCCAACTTGGCGATATCTCCAATATTTCGCCAAATTCCCATAGACTTCCATTGTAAACCTACTTGCTTATAGAACATCAACAAATTGAGATATTTTAATGCAACAAAAACTAATATTAGCTGAAGGGATTCTATTATTTTTTTCTTTGATGACCTAAGTAGGAATTGACTTAAAAAACAAAATTTTTATATTACTTCTTTTTGTTCAATCTTTAAATGTCTATCTATTTTCTTTTATTGGCAGCCCCCTTTTTAATCATCTCGAAAAAAGTTGATTTGTCCGTGTTTTGGAGCCCCAAGGATCTGAGCGGGGGTTGGCGAGCATAGCTCGCAGGGGGCAGAGCCCCCTAGTATAAGAAAAAAAAAATGAAAATTATGAAGCAAGACAAAAAAAAAAAAAAAAAGATAAAAGAAAGCTGTAGCTGAAGTTAAAATCTTAAAAGACAAAAAATTGAAACTTTTATACAACAAAACTGCTTCTGAAACAACACAAATGACATGATAGTAGAAGTCTAAAAAAAAGTTTAAAGTTTAATATGTGTAAATTCAGTTATGCATATAAAAAGTTACTTTGAATCCATCTGAGCTGTAATTTAGTTTTGCTTGGTTTTTTTTTATATATATATATACTAGGGGGCGCTGCCCCCTACGAGCTATGCTCGCCAACCCCCGTTTACACACCGCAGACTCTTAAAAGCACGCTAATTTGATCGGCATAAAAAACATTTCGGAAGATTGAATTATAAGTTTAAAAACAGTGGCAATCTCCCTATAAACGGGTTTCTATTCATTTCTCTTTGATTGGGGAATTTTAAAGCCAAATCAGCGGCTGTTAAATGATACAATGGCTGTTTCCGTCTTTGATTAAATAAAATCAGTTGACATTTCAAAATAAGCTAATATAAAATAATTAAATAAACAGAGTCTTTGCCTCCCGGTATTTTTTAGCAAAGCGAAAAGAAAGTTTTTTTTTTAATGACACTTTAAATGTATCGTTTTTAATCTGACGTAATTTTCACTAAACTTTTCTTTCTCCTTTTACTATTCACGTGAAAATAATTTTGTTAGAAATGAAATATTATTTGCGCTATCCTAATAAAAATAGTTGAAAATATCATCTTAAAATATTACATAAATGTCTCGCGCAATTTTTAAATTTAAACTGTTTTGCAATATTATTTTTTGTTCATTTTACGTAATGTGTAATGTGATGTAAATGTGACGTAATTTCTCCTATTTATGACTTCTAGCGCATGTTAATGAATTTATTATTTTACAACATTCTTTCACGTTTAAAATTCACGTGTAATATGGTTTTTATGATAATTTTCAATGAGTTCCTGCTTTTTATATTTTCTTGTTTATAATAGTCACATGTAAAATAAATTTTTAATTTGAAGCAAACATTGTTTACGCTTTTTATACAGTTGGTAACAGGTTAAATTACTACAATTTTCTAAAATAAATAAAAAATCTCTCGAAATGCTGAAAATTTGAATTTAAAATAGAAATAAAACCTCAAAAAATGAGTCAAATTAATAAACTGAGTGCAGTCTGCACACCGGGAAATTCTGATGCATAAAATGATCTTAAAATGATTAAATTCCGATGTACAGTTTTTGCTCCTATAAAACTTTTTTAATGGAACGATTTTGTCCAACTTTAGCATTAAATATCTCTTTAAATATTTCTTCGATTTAAAAACTGTCTGCAACAGCGTGTTTATAAAACATTTCTCTATAATTCCACCGATTTTCATATTTTTGTATGGAATATTTTGCTTAATATTAACGAAGAAAGACCTCAGGTCACCAAAAATTCAAAACCGGCAGCGGCGGTAGTTACTTTTTTTTAGAATAGAGAGATACATATACTTTGTAAATGTCAAATGATATAGATTTTTAGTTTAGTTTCAATTTTATACGTTATTTTAATTTTCAGAGTTAAGTTTAATGATTAAGATCTTGAATTGTAATTCGTATTTCTAAAAATGTTGTGAATTTTGTTCAGAGAATTGTAGGAAATCTAGCCTGGAAAACATGGAAAAGTCAGGGAATTTTGTTATTCAAATAGAGTATGAACCCTGTGCAATCCATCAGAATGAACCATTATTTTTTACAGGGAAGATTTTGGTGCCATGTTATGTAATGTAGTGAAGGAACTGCATATTAAAATATAATTATGATGTTACTCCTTATTTGAATATCAATTAAAGAAGATAATCGGAGTATTCATGTAGTAATACAGTAGACTCCCTCAAATCCGTAAATGCCTAAAATCTGCACATCATAGCAGATGTAAACAATGAAACTTTCAGTTCAGATGTAGGAGCAAAATTACAGATTTTCTTTAGTTTTATATAATTCCGCATGTATTTTATTATGTAATTCTTGATAATATGACTGAACTTTAGGTTTTTCATAAAGGAATTATTTCTGAAAAAAAAAAAATATTGCTGATATCACGGGTAATCACAAACTTTTTACCAAATATATTTGTCTATTAATCAAGCTTTTTTGGTTATTAAGACTGGCTAAGGCTGAAATAAAACTCCTTACTTTATGATTTTGATGTGAATTAATAAAGAACATTTATGAGGAAAGTTTCATTGAATAAATCAAGGAAAATAATCTCATCTTTATTGTGCATATGTAATCATACATTATACGTTATTAACTTGACCTTTACTTTTTTTAAATTATCTTACTTTTTATCATTTTAGTTTATTACTTTATCTAATTATTTTAATATTTTGCAATATTGCAAGCATTCATTACAATTTTGATCGCATTATTACCTTCAAATTTGTGTTTAAAAATGTAAACAAAGCAATGACCAGAAATCCACACAACCTTTGGTCCTAAGCTTTGCGGATATGAGGGAGTCTATTGTATAATAATGTAATGTCACAAATCATGTATATAGCCTTTTTTTTTTTTAAATTGATGTGTTAAGTATGAATCATGTGCACTTTTTGAGATCATGTGAATTATCTATATTATATAGCAAGCACATGTCCATAAGTAACACTGATATCAGATTGACTAAATTGAATAATTTTTTTTATCTCTACAATTCGTGCAATTTCAGTTTTTATATAACCGAAAAGAAAAGAAAACTACTTTCAAATGCAATTTTTGAAATTTTCAATTTACTAATTTTTTTTATGGATTTTAAAATATTTTTCAAGCAAGAATCACAAATGATGCTTTAAATAGTGAAATGTTTTGCAGTTGATTTCTAGCAATTTGGATAAAAGGAGAATTTCAAAATTACTTTTCAGTGCAGTTGTTGGACAATCTAAGAAAATGTACATAATATAAAAATCTATTAGTTTTAAATTAAAAACTATTTTCATGTATGTTTTACACACCAGGCAGTATATCAACATCTTTAATGTGGGATCCCTGATTTGTATCGCCTGGTAATAAAAACGCTTGTTTTGTGTTTAAAACATTCTAGAAAACTTATCACAAAAATTCTGTGCAAAATCTAATTTTTTGACCTGTTATTTTAAAATAGAATGACTTTTAGTAAAATTGGGGGGGGGGGGGGATTTATGGCATATTCTGTCTGGATTTTTTCAAAGAAGCTCAGTGTATCCCCTGTTTCTCAAGTAAAGCTATATTGTATGCTCTTTAGATATACCTTTCTGGTTTATGTATGACTACAGCACTGTTTCTAGTAATCTTCATTTACATTAAAAACCTCATTGGATTGTTATATATTTATGAAGTCAATATATCAAATGCACAAGCAATTTGTACAATATTTACTCCATTTAACATTTATGTTGCGAAGCAATTTATTTTCTATACACTAAGCTCTGTTTAAAGTAATAGTAATTGGACTGAAAATATTTCCATTACATTCAAGGCTTACTGTATGTCAATTTATTTGCTGTGACTTGAAAATTAGAAAGACTTCCTTCTTATACAAAGTCTACTTTTGACAAGAGTTTACTGCCTATATAAATAAGTCCTATATTAAATGGTGTTCTTATGAACCTTGAACATCCTTGATTTTTTTAAGAGAGTGAAGAGGTTCTTAAAAATGCTTGAGTTAATTTCAGTTTTAATGTTGGTACTTTATTTTCTTTGACGGGTTCTTGATTATTTTTATATTCAGGTTTATAAATAAAATATAAAAGCTTAGTGGTAAAAAAGAGGAAGGGAAAGGGAAATATTTCACGAAAATATTTGTTTTGGCATGATATTGTTTCTGCATTTATAACTTCCAAAGAGCTCAGAATACAGTAGAACTCCAATTATCTAAACTCCGACTATCCAAATAACTGATTATCCAAATCGCTTTCAGAATTTCAGAAAAAAAAAAAAGAATTAAGACGGAAATGTTCTGCGATTCGTAAAATTATGATTCTGTCTACACGCAACCAATGGACCAGTCTGTTATTGAAACCATAAAACTCTATTACAGAAGGAAACTTTTAAAGAAACTTTTGGTAGAGGGCGAAGACGAAGAAGGTGTATTGGCTAACCACAAGAAAATAAATTTGAAAGATTGCACTTACATGGTGGTGGAAGCTTGGAGCTTGGTTAAAGCAGTCACATTAAGATGTGCGTGGAACAAGTTGAAAGGCATATCAACTGAAGAAGAGAAGGTAAAGGAGAAAAAGAAAAAAGATCAAGGAAAGGGAAGGGACAGGAGAAGGTGAGGATGACATGCCACTTGACAAATTCAGAAGCATTCTTTTGAAAATTCCTGGATGTTCAGAAGTTAGTGCTGAAGATATAGGAGAGTGGATGGTGTGTGATTCATGATACCCTGGATTTCAAATTCTAAATGATGATGAACTTATTGAAAGTGTAAGAGAAGAACGTGTCGAGGAAGAAGATGACCTTAATATCAAAGTTGAGGCAGACACGGGACCATCAGCTAGTGAAGCTTTTGCCGGACTTGAAACGACGTTGAAGTGGATGGAACGTCAGCCCGAGTGTGACCACATGCAACTTCTCACTGCCAAGTGGATGCACAACTTGGTTGCCCGAAAACGTTATGAAGACTGTCAAACATCTTAATTTGACCGAGAGGTTCAGCAAGCAATGACTTTCATTTACAGTACGGTATGTACATATTTTACTAATGTACAGCACTTGTAAGTATGTGTAACATGAAAAAATGTTGCCTTTTCATTTAATTAATTAAAAGCTCTTTTTCTTTAAAAATAGTTTTTTTTTCTCCCATTTTCAACATACGTACAGTAATTAAAATAGATCCTTTTTCGGAAAAAATCAAACTATCCGAATTTTTTATTATCCGAATGAGGCCCGGTCCCAATTGATTTGGGCCCCACCAGTGGCCGAGAGGTTCTGCTCTCGAAGCTGGTAGACGGGAGGTGCTGGGTTCGATCCCAATCGCGCCCGTCGGCCTAATCGTTCGGAGTTTTCGTGGTTTTCTTCGAGCCGTGGATCTTCCATGCGTTAATACGGATTAGGTTCCCTTAGAAAGACCCCCACGGAGGGCACTCCCCCCGGGCCTATATCCCTCGTGTAGATAATTGGCCGTCAAAAATCAACCCAACCCAACCCAATTGATTTGGATAATTGGAGTTCTACTGTACTATGCGTTTTGTACTTCACCATTCTCCTTTTCAGTTCTGTCTTGTGTAAAAAAGAAAAATAGAAAAGAAAATAACATGGGCGATTTGTTGCACCTGCTGTTCACCTGAACATTATGTATTGTATAATATTGTAATAATGCAAATAGACTGGGCAGTGGCTGCACAAACTATCACCTTATTGAGTTCACGGCTGAAATTCCGGGATTAGATCGAACACACTTAGTATATTAAAATGAAACTGGTCGGCCACGTTGTATCTTCGTGGAAACTGCCTCATTTTAATGGTTGATTGGTAGGTCCCTAGTGAGTTTTCTAATGAAATTTCTGCATCCCTTTCCAAGTTAATATGCTATTTGATGCAGGAATTTCATTAAAAAACTTACTGGTGACCTAGTAGTCAACCACTAAAATTCTGTCCTCAATTGGTTTCCCCCAAGATATCACTTGGCAGACCAGTTCCATTTTATATTATCGAGTTCTATCTAAATAAGTCTACATAAATAAGCCATATAAGATTAGAAAGTTTTTTGTTGATCACTGTTCCTTTTTCATGATTGTTTCTAATATTTGGCTAGAAATGGCATTTAAGACTGAGTTATACCAAAGTCCATATGAAAAGCAAGTACATTTTTTTTAAATTACCTTTTTATATTTTGACATAAAAAGTTATAAAAAACTGCTTGTTGTTAAAGCAAGTGAGACAAAAGTATGAAGAGGATAAATTACAAGAAAAGTTTCTTGAATTATTCAAAAGCATAATTCTAATGGTACCAAGGATGTCTTTTGTCATTAAAATACTGTAAACTGAGCCAACTAAAAACTGTCCAACTGTATTCTTTTATGGAATGTTTTTTTTTTTTTTTTTTTTTGGGGGGGGGGGGGGGGGCTATGATTGGCATGTTGTATGTTTAATGCATATTTAACTTTGTGTTAACTTCAATGTCTTTTTGAAAACTTTTTGTTTCATTTATGAAACTTTTGCTAGATTTAAAAGTTTTTGCATTTTTCTTACCATTTGGCTAATAAAATTATGCTTTAATTTTTCAGCCATGATCTCCCATCTCGTCTAAAAGCTGGTGAAGAAGTAAGTAGAAATTTTCAATTAGACTGATTTATTTTTCATAAGTAGAGTAGATCATTAAAAGTCAAATGTTATCTGTTCTAACAAGTATTTTAGCTTCTTATTTTTCAAATAAATAATAGTTTAAAATGAATAAAAAGGGGTTATGTTTTAAAAATGTAATACATATATACTTAATTGTACTTGAACTTATTTAGCAAGATAATTTTGTATCTTAATTCTGATTTTTATTTATTTTATTTTTGATGATTCATCAAATCAATTGATTTTATCAAAATAAATTATACACAGATAACTGAAATGAACAAACAAAAGACAGTGTTTATTACCTTTTCTATTTCAGAAATTAATATATGGAAAATTGAGTCAAGTTGTCTAAACCTTCATTTCTAAAACAAAAAATAATCTTATTGGTTCATTGACGAATGCTATCAAAGGTTTTTTTATTGCATTATTTTTTACATTAACAAAATTAAACATGAGAATTCAGATATGAACTATTAAAATTAAGGATTGGCTGAAACTGAATTTCAGTAATCTTCCTATTTTTAACCAAGCATGAAAATGTCCAAAAATCTTTTTAAAAGTAATTAATACATACATAATTATTAATTATGTAATTATACGTGTGGCCCTAGTTGGCTGTCTGTGCCTCTGACGAAACCTTTTTATTTTCATATGAAATGTAATTAATTCATCAATAACAAAAAATGATTTTCTAATTATACGAACTTCATCAAATTAAAAAATGTTTTGAGTATACATACTTAGATTTATCTTTTATAATGATTTTTGTAAATGATCATCTGCTATACTAGAACTGAAAGGGTATTTGAAACACTTCTGTTGTTTGAAACCAAACATTTTCTATTATTGTTCAGTCTGTTGCTGTTAATGAGCACATAGAAAACATCTTGAAAGTTTAGTCCTATATGCATTTCTTCCTTTATAATTTGTGCTCACAACTTGAGTAAGTGATGGCTGATAATTATAAATAGTGAATTTCATAGCAGTAAATAAAGAGTGTCTCATTTCGACCAAAACAGTTCAAATCAATAAATAATGTGGAAAAATCCTGAAAGAAGAAACAAGATTTTTGGAATGCAGACAGTTTTGGTCTGGCCAAATTTTCAGCAGCAGTTTCGCTGAAAATGAATTTTTTGGTGAAACTCAGATTTTGAGCTGAAAACAAAACTGAATTTTCGATCAATCTCTAGTATTATAAAGATGTATTCAATATACAGTATAACTTCAAAAATCGAGCATTATCGGGACCGAGAGTATGCCGGATTTTTGAAAATTCTGGATTTTTAGAGGAGTATCAAAAGTAATACTGTATTCTTAAAGGTGCTTTTAACAATAATTTAATTCATTATTAAGTGGTAATTATGTCAGAAAAAGAGAAAATTAAATATAAAAAAAAAACTTACTTTAATTGATTTTTTTTTTTTTTTTTTTTTTTTTTTTTTTTTTTAATCTGATAAAAAGTGAAATTATTTCTTCTTGTGATTTCGGAAACATTGATGTTAAATTTGTTTGCTTCAATTTTTTTGGCCTGTCTTTAAGAAGGTTTGTTTGTATTTTATACAAATGAAGAATGTCTATTTCTGAAATACAGTCTTGTTTCTCTAAAACATATATATTAATTTTCCAGTCAAATTTATGCATTTTTATAGTGACACCTTTTCTTCTGCCGATTGTTCATCCTTGCCTTCTGAGCTGGTATTAGCTTTATCAGCGGTTCTACTTAGCACAGCATCAGCAATCTCGTTATCCTTTAAATCCTTCTTTGTTGATGCATTTTTGTCAATGCTTAGCCAGTCATCTATATCTCTTATGTGAAAGCCTGAAAATTCTTCCTCATCATTGATTTTGCCGTTGCCAAAAATTCGTTCCGGCAATATATTGTGCTATGCATTCACCCCAGTTGTCCCCAAATTGTTTCTGTTGCTAAGCAGTGGTGCAGCTCTGTGTAAATTTGTTCAGAAAATAATCGCCTCTGACAAATGAAAAAAAAAAAAAAAGTCAAGTATTCTTTTTTGTATTTTAACTTTCGTTCTTGAAGTTTTTATTTCATAAAGAATTGCTATTTTTCTTCTCCCGCAACTTGAAAAAGGAAGGAAAAAGATGGTTTTGATGCCAGATTTTTGAAGTTGCTGGATTTCTGAATGCTGGATTTTTGAAGTCACACTGTAATAGAATTTTCTGTGTGGGGGTTTTCAGTAAGCTAAGCAAGTAAATATTTTTATTTTTAATGGAAACAGTCTCATCGAATAGTTATAATATTATCATTATAATTTTATAAATTATGAAAACATTTGGAATTTACTTCCTTGAAACAATAGCTTAAGTTTTATTTTTATAATGTAATAGTTAATTTCACTACCACTATTCATTCCTTGGCCTTTTATAAATTGTGAGATAGGAGAGTTGGATATTTTTAATTATTCATAACTTTTATGATTTATTAATGTTATTGCATTATTTATGCATGTTAATCATTCTTTAATACCCGTAACTCAACTCACATTTCGTATCGCTAACATAAATCTTGAAGGATATTTGTATAATATAAAAATATTTTGTAGTTAATAATTGTAAATTTATCTTATGACAATCCCAAATAGTTAAAGAGATTGTAGAAATCTAAATATCAGAGTTTCCCCCCAGGCAGTTTCAGGTGGGTGCTGCGCCCCACCTGCCCTTTGGTTTACAAAATAGCACCCCTCTTGCCCCTCAACCAAAGAATTAGCACCCTTCTTGCCTCTCCATTAAAAAAAGTACCTTTTTTGCATTAAAAAATTTACTTGAATAGTAAAATCTGACCCAGTGTTGTTTTGAAAAGAGATATCTAAGTTTTAAATATTAAAAGTGACTTTAAAAATCAAAAAAGTGCTCTTAAGAATCCAAAACATGCCCTTAAGAATAAAAAAGTGCCCTTTTCTCACCAGCAGCACCCTGCCCTTTTTTATATCAAGGGGAAATTGAAATATAATGAAGTTTTTATAAAGTTAAAAATTTTTTAGAATCAGTATGAAAGAAAAAATTTGTTTTATTCTATACAGAAAGGAACAAAAGATTTTAATTTTGATCTAGCCATTGTTAGAGTATGAATAGAAACAGATGTTTGTTTGATGCGCAAATTATTGCATTTGGATAGAGCTTCAAAGCAAAGGCAATTGAAATAGCGACAAACAAAACATTTTTTCAAATCCTTGTGATATATGTAAAATGTACTGAATTTCAAAATTAAAATTCAGGTAATTTATTCTTGTTTCTATTTTGCTATTGCTTTATTTTTTATTAAGTACTTGTTACAATAATAAGAAATATTGCATATATTTCCCCTTAATGTCCGTTCGAAATTACGGTTTAAAAAATTCAAATTGCTTATTGGCACCACTTTAAAATATATATTCGCCTTATTTAGTGACATGTAAAATGATACCATAATAAAGCCACTATTTTATAAAACTGGTGGGAATCCAACAATTTGAATAAAAGACACAGCCCATGAATATCATGGGAGGGAGAATTAAGGGGTTAATCTCGAAATTTAAGCATTCTCGATTATCTGAAAATTTCGATTTTCCGATAGATGGTCAGTCCCAATTACTTCGGATAATCTAGGTTCGACTGTAATCCATATCCTAATAAGAAAAATATGAGAGATTTTTTAAAACTGCCAAATCTAACACTAGTGTGTACTATGTTAGCAACTAAATCAAGGTGGCGAATAGAATTCAGAATAATAATAATAATAATAATAAATGCATGAATGTTTATATCAACATGATATTTTCTCCTGAACAGTGTTCCTCGATTATTAAGGTTTATTTTTCTAACATCATTCAAATAAGTGAAGTTTGATGAACAGTATGTGCTATCCAACTTAGTGATTAACCAAATAAGGCAGCGGTTTCGTAATGATCATACAGTAATCTGTTATTGCTATACTTAACCTTTCTGTTTGTTCTGTCCTGTCTATAGTATAAAAAACAAAAAAAAATTGTTTTTCTGCTAGTTCTTTAGCATTATATATTTTTAAACTAATGTATGGTCTCTGAAAAGAGTCTTTTTTTTTTTTTTTATGGGGCACTCCCCGGTAGCTTTTTCGTCTTTTCCTTCTTTTCTTTTTGAACTAATGGAATTTTCTTTCTTTTTTAATTAATTTTTTTCTTTTCTTTGTTTTTTTTTCTTTTTCACATATGTTATACTAGTACTTATGTACTTTGTTATTTTTTGTTAGTCTTTTCTTTTTCTTAAAAGTAAATTTAACTTTTGTGGCTACCAGCCACGTCTAAACATTATTTTTTTAAGGCTCCCTAATGCCCTTGCAACACAATCACCTATCCACTGGATGTAAAGTTGCAACGCAACTAGGTAATCCATTCAGCTGCTCACATTGTTCCATTGCTGAAACGAGTCTTTGTGAACATATGCTTAATCATGTGTGTCTGGAAGTTAGAGGAGGGCAATTTGAACATCTATTGTAGATTAGACCAAATATTGATTATTATGTAATGTTGTAAATTAAATCATTTTTGAAATTCTTTTGTAATTTTTTTTTAATTTTGCATTTTTTTTGTGACATCCAGTATTTAAAAAGTTTATTATTTACAAAGTAAATTATATATTTATTGAAATACAAGCCTTATTAAAGAAGATTAAATGCATCTATCGACTAACACTTTAACTATTGACTAACGCAAAATGGCTAATGATTTTTAGATTTCACTGTCGTGAATTTTCTAATATATCCTCTACTATTCTCTAAAATTGAAACCTTATTTAAATTTATTGATGATGTTTGTAAGACATGTAACTCAATAAAAAATTTAATCAGGATTTTTATAGTTAGGTAATCCATATATATATATATATATTACATTATTGTACGTGGCACAGAAATTGCGATTATTTGTTAATTGTTTAATGGCAACGTCCGAACAAAACGCATATCATTGGTTATTGAACAGCATTTAATGCATCTCCATACCTATAAGGGGGTTACCAAAGGGAAAAAACCTGTTCTGTTGTCAAATATCACCAAGTTTGTCACCAACTTGGTGATATATCACCAAATTTGGTGATCAAAATCAGTCGCCAACTTGACGATATTTCTAATATTTCGCCAAATTTCCATAGATTTCCATTATAAACCAATAGGTTTTACTTGCTTACAGAAAATCAACAAATTGCAATATTTTAATGCAACCAAAACTAATATTAGCTTAAGGGATTATATTATATTTAAGAGAGTCCAAGTAAATTAAATTACGGATAAAAGTAACATGATGCAATGCTTAGCATGCTTTCCTAAACATAAATTTTGAGGTAGACCAAACTGGTTGGCAAGGGCGGCTTATAAAAAAAAATTCTTTATACAGTCAAACTTCGTTAATATGAAAAGCAAGGGGAGTAGTTTTGTAAAAGCCCTCATATTAACTGTTACTCGTAAAATCTGTAAAAATAATAAAAATCTTAAAGACAAGCACATAATTAAACTCATTATCACTATTAATTGCTCTGATTATTTCAGTGCTAAAATTAACTTAATATCATAAAGTTTCCTGGAAAAATTTGGCCAACATTGCAATAGTCACTTTTTTGAGCTGTTGATTTCACATATCCTTTTCATTTTAACAGTATAATAAGAGACATAAGTGGTGAGTTAATATGGCCCACAGATTTGAATAACGAATCAAAATTTTTTCTATGCTGTTTTCTTTCCATGACTCAATTGGAAATCTTACAAAGGGATAGTATTGAAAGCTTCCTTTCACCCCTCCCCCCTTCTTTCTTTCAAGATCTTGTGACATTTCTTTGCATTTTTGGGGGTGAGGTCTCCTAAAATCTTAACCCTTAAATGCCTGATTTTTCAAAAATCATTGTAATGTTTTTCGGCTTTCATTTTTTAAATAAATCATGGGAAAAATACTTAAAAAAAATCATATTTTGTTTTAAGTATGTTTTACGGCTAAAAAACAGTTTGTTATTAATCGGCAATACTGGTCTGTAATTGAAAAAATAATTTTCCTTGATAAAATTCTATAATATTAAACACACAAGAATTTTAGGAACTATAATAAGAAATAAATTTTACTTGCTCACGGCAGAACAAAATAGGGTATTTCGCAAGCTTCCAAACAAAACAAAAAGAACAAGTAGCAACAATTGAAAAAATAAATCTATCGTTATTCTTAAATAGCACAAGTATTGCCATCTACATGTTAAAAATCAATTTAACAATATTTTCAGAATGTATTTTATGGGCAACATTAGGCATTATAGCTTCAATATTATTCTAATAGTATTTTAGAGCTTAAATTGGGTATGTTGCCGAAAAGCAACACCCGACATTTAAGGGTTAAAATTCTGCCTTGAAAAATTGATAAATTGCTACATTTTGAAAGACAGTTGTAATGTAAAAATATAGCTGAAAGAGAACAGTGTTCAATAAGAAAAGGATATCTTTTCCAATTCTACCCTACTTTTGTCCAAAAGTCACGTTGAACTGGTGCTTTTCTCGTATTATCCATGATCCTGCTTTTGTAGCTCGTAAAAAGTGTGAAACCCTTAACCAGAAACGTGAAAATCCCATGCACAAACAGAACCGTGCTAAAATTAAAAAAAGAAAGTAACTCTTAATAATTTACCAAATAGTGAACTTAAACATTTAATCTTACATTAACAGGACCAATTTTTGAATATAACAGCATAAAAATAAGTTTTGAATGTTGGAGACAGAAAATATTTTAAAAGTACATATTATTGTTCAAAATATTACATTTCCAATATAATAATTAAATAAATGCAAATATTTTTAAATATTTTGGTACAATATCAATTAGAAAAAAATATTAAGCAGTAAAATTAACAAAACATTTAATAGTAAATATTGGAATATGTTCTAAATATGTGCATTTTTTATGAATTTCCTGACAATGTTGAGTGACTTTCGTGTTCAGAATTTATATATTCATCATCTGAAATACTTTCAACGTTGCTTATGTCACTTCCTACTTCATCTAACCATTGCAAAATAGTTTTTTCAAAGTGTTTATCACCACAGCACTTTGACAGCCCACCATTTTAGTATACCAGAGGAAAAAATTACATAAACGGAAACACACCATCTAATAGGCTGCGTTGAAAATAAAAGATTTTTTCTTTCAATAACTAAAAATAGGCAGGTGTTGCGAATGGTTGGGGAGGCAGAGGACCAATAGCGTAAGAATTAGATTGCTTGATAAGATTGAGGACACGTTCATTTTTGTGTAAAAGGTAGATATGTTGATGCAACCATCTCACAGACGGTACATTTCCAGTTAAGGGTTAATATAGTTTAAATGATGGACCATTCTTAAAGTGAAAATTGCTTGTTTTAACAAGTTTGACTGTATTTGAAGTATCATAGTTTTTATTTTTTGTACTGATATTATGGAATTTTCTTTTAATTTTCTGATCTGAATTTTCTTTTTCATATATTCGTTATACATATTTTGTTACTTACAGATTCTATTTTTCTGTTTTGAATTTCTGAAGTTTATTGCATCTGATGAATACTCTACAAGAAGGAGGTAATCTTTTTCTTTTTACAATTTATTTTTAAAATTATATTTATGATATTAATTATTTATTGACAACCAAAATTAATCAAACTATATAACACCATGTAAATAAATTTTTCACTTAATAAGCAACAACAGTTAAGAAGTCGCATTTAATAAAACAGCTGACATTGATATAACTTTTTCTTAGGAACTATTAACTAAGCTATAAAGTTGAGCAAGAAATAAAAATACAATAGTTACTCAATTTTGCAAACAAAAGAAATTAGTTATTATTATCCAAAATTATTCCCCTATTTTTCCACTTTAATTTATAATTCAGCTACTAGCAAAACTATTTTTAAAAAGGTTTGAAAACACTGCAATAGTTTTCAAAAATAAGGCACATCGATGTCAGCTGTTTTGCATGCTAATCAATTATTTTTGCTAAGAAACCTAATTTGGTAATAAATTATTCCTGCTAGCTGAGTTATAGCAGAATTTTCACACTAAATAAATTAAGATTTTTATTACAGTATTAAAATAGACATAAAAGTTTCATATATATACAGAAAATAGAAAGTGTGTTTCCAATGTTTCTGGAAGTTATCGTATTAGAAATTTTCAATTATCAATAACAATAAAGCATATAAAATTCCTTGTCTCTCTCCTGCAAATCCTTTCAGAGGAGAAATTGTACTTGGATCAGAAAAAATACTTCTTATTATTGCCAAATAGCTATTGCTTTCTTTTTAAAAAAAATTCTCAACAAAACTGAAAGAAGGAATTGTTCTTGGAAACTTACTTATTTTGATGTTCTAGAAACCCTAGTCCTTGTACAATCTCAATGTTATTTAATTATTTTTAGAAAGAAAACTGAATGCTATAGTTTTAGTACTGGAGAATATTAGGGCTCTGGTACTGTTTTTGTTAGAAATAAAGCCTGTTGCTAAAAAACCCATTTTAGAAGTGTAAGATATTTGCATCATAAGTGGAAATAACACTGTGTTAATGTGAGTAAATCTACAACACTAAGACATCTCCGTAAACTTGGATTTCAATCTCGTGTACAAAAGATAAATCCCCTCAGGACTATTAAGCAGAAAAAGGAGAGACATGGTGCAAAAAAAGGCTTTTATGGGGTCTGGATGATTGGAAAAAGATATTGTTTAGTGATGAGAGTGTATTTTGCATAGCATATGGTGATCAAGGTGTTCGTCAGTGCCTGATTTTACGGCAGGGCATCCGGGGCACAGGCCCAGGGCCCCCCAAATGCTGCTGGATCCATCATTGTCCAAAATCTGATGCAGTATCTAATGGAATTTTATCATATATTTTGTCTGAAACATCCATATTTAATTACTTTATTATGGTGAATATATTCTTTTATCTGTATCATTTAAAAAATATATTGTATTTTTAATTCTTATTTAATCCTATTCTTGTTCACGTCAGATTATTTGGGGGTTGGTGAGCATAGCTCGTAGACAGCAGAGCCCTCTAATATTTTAAATAATTGTGGCTTGGTATTGCGGAAAATTCATTATTAGTTGCTGTATACTTTATCATTTTAGATATATAGACTTGGATAGGAAAAGATAAACAGCACTACGCAATTTACATGTCTACTCATTTAAATTTCATAATTGTAAAATATTTATTTAAAAGTAAATGAATGATTATCAAATTTAAATTTTTGATGGATACTTTAAACTAATTATTCAAGTCAATAGTGGTTATTTTAGTAAGTACCTTTTTCAGTATACTTATATATTTTTACTCAATCCCGCTGTAAGCATCGGTGTAAGGGGGCCCCCTTAAGCACCTGTGCCCAGGGACCCCAAATTTGTAAATAGGTCCTGGTGTTCGTGTATGATGAAAGAAGCAATAAGCATATGAGAAAGACAGCATGAAACAATCAGTGAAATTTGCAGCCAGTTCATGTATCATTAACGACAGAATTAATTCGGAGAGATATTGAGAAATCCTTGAAGCATTTCATGATACCATCGTCAGAAGATCTGTGTGATGATGATTTTATTTTCCAATATGAATTAGCACCTTCACACGGGTCAGTGTCCACCAAGAACTGGCTTAGCCAACACCAAATTAACGTACTTCCCTGGCCAACTAATTTGCCGGATTTAAATCCAATAGAGAATTTGTGGGGAATAATGAAGAAATGACTGCAAGATATTGCGCCAAAAAACAAAGTTGAGCTTCTTTCCAGCATAAAGTTGACATGGTCATGTCTGGGCAGAAAACATTGTGAACCACTTGTAGCTGGCTTGGCAACGCGAGTTTGTGCTGTTATAAAATGAAAAGGTGATGCTACAAAGTATTAAAGAATAACTATTTTTCCTTTTTTTTAAAAACACATATTATTTACAATGCATTATTCTAATATTTTGAATAAGGTAAATAGTTATTCTAATATTTTGATTTTTTCCAAGCGTGAATAATTATTTTTTGTATTATTTCCTTTAATTTGTATGCTAAAAAATTCTACAAACAGTGTAGAGGTATACAGGTATCCTCCGACTTACGTATTGCGCGACTTATGTAAATTCGCAGTTACGTAATAAATCTTCCAGATTACATTTGTGAACATTCACATGCAGTTGCAAACTTTTGATATTTATTTTATAAATGTATAGATATAAACCACATCCACAATATAGTTTATATAATAGATAGTTATATTTTTATTGGTATATACAATCAAATTTATAAGAAAACAACTTAATCTTTGCTATTTATTCATAGATTACATAGATAAAATATAGATCATTCATAGATCAAATACAGTTTGTGCTTATCAAGGATCATTTTACTTTGAGTGCTATTCATTTGTCTTGCTATTAGAAATTCATGGAGAATAGGTTAAATTAGTCCTCTTTAATTATTTCTTATTTTTATACCCACCCGGACATGGTATTTTCTAATTTCGATGTAGATTCAAAATTGTTGTAATTCAATTCATCAATATTAGATTTATAAATCTTGTATTCCACAAGATATTTGAAAAGTGTTCTTTAAGTTTTACTACATTTTAATAAGCCCAGAAATCTATTGTACTTTAAAAAGAATATATTTTACAGTTTAATAGTATAATGATGATGATTTAAAAATGTATGCATTTTTTACAAAAACTTTTGAGTCAGACCAAATTTTACTGATCTTTGAACGGACCAGGCCACGCCGAGACAATGATTTTTTTACGGGCTGGGTCAAAACCGGAACGGAAAATTTTGGCCTGTGAACCAGAATGAAACCAGTCCCGGCTTCGTACGGAAAAAGTAAGTTAAGCCCGGATCGGTCTGATCCTTGAGGAAAAAAGTATCGCTTGTCTTGAAATGAGTGGAGACCAGGTCCGGCCCGGCCCGAGTGCTATGACTGAAAATAGGTCCGAGTCCGGCCTGTGCAGATCTCTGGTATGTGTGTGGGGGTTACCCAAGTATACCTTGGCCCTTCATATTCTAGATTGACTGTAGTTATTCTTTAAAAGTGCAGTTAGCATTAATAATGTAAATACTCATTATTCTGAAAATTTGTTTAAACATATGATTTTTAAAAAACAACATTGAAAAAGTTTTACAGTTTTGCTTAATCTTCTGTATTTCTTACAAAACTTTTGTATATTCTGATATTGAAGAATTACTCCTAAAATACAATATGAAACCTGATAAATGGAGAAATACTGTAATTTAAAATTCAAAAGTTTAAATTTCAATATTAAAGCTTTCATCAGTTAATTCTTCAGTTCATTCTTATATGCATTTTTAATTCTAATTTATGTCTTGTGAAAAAGAAATATTCAAAAATAATTCTCATTTTAACACACAATTACCATCCTCAAAAATTTGTGTTACTGATATTGTTGTATCTGCTAGATCACATATTATAATTTCCATATTTATACACTTATTTCAGGAAAATGTAGTAATTAACTGGAAATCTACATTCATTTGCAAAAAAATGAAATAACTATAATAAATTGGCATTTCCAAAGACACCTTTACTGTCGGAAAACAAAAGTCTCTGTATCTTACAGATTCAAGGATAGCAATAGTGTGTTGATTTCTTTAAGGTATTAAAATTTTATCTAGAAAAAGTAATAAATAATCCTTTATTTTAGATGCAGAAGGACTAGCACCAACTGTATTGAACCTGCTTTAGATGTATTAATTGGTAAGTAGTTTTATTGTTCAGGCCATATATATAGCACATTATGTATTAAATGCATTTGTCAGACCCAGAATCTTGCACCATAAATAAATTAAGTATAACCATAAAACATCCAAGAAATTTAAACATATAACCTGAACAAGAAAAAACAACAAAAGGCTGTGGCCTCTTCAGCGGTGGGCATTTTGAAAAGCACAGCAATGTTTCAGACTAATTACAATTTATAACAAAATATTATTATTCAGTAGTGGCAGTAGGTTTCGGCCAGAGTGTTGCAAAGCATAAATCAAATGCATAAAAACAATTGAAAGCATATCGCGAACACTCCCCCACCAGACCCGACGCCACAATAAACAGTGCATCTCGAAGATACAACTGAGATGCACTGTTTATTGTGCCGTCGGGTCCGGTGGGGGAGTGTTCGCGATATGCTTTCAATTGTTTTTATGCATTTGATTTATGCTTTGCGACACTCTGGCCGAAACCCACTGCCACTGCTGAATAATAATATTTTGTTGTAAATTGTAATTAGTCTGAAACATTGCTGTGCTTTTCAAAATGCCCACCGCTGAAAAGGCCACAGTCTTTTGTTGTTTTTTCTTGTTCAGGTTATATGTTTAAATTTCTTGGATGTTTTATGGTTATACTTAATTTATTTATGGTGTAAGATTCTGGGTCTGACAAATGCATTTAATACATAATGTGCTATATATAATCTGTGTGGTTATTTGCAGCTGTAGCGCTTATCGCATGGATTTTGTTTTTATTTTTATATTTTATTTTTAGTTTTACCTTTAACCTTTTTGAGCTTATATATATATATATATATATATATATAATGTGCTATATATAATCTGTGTGGTTATTTGCAGCTGTAGCGCTTATCGCATGGATTTTGTTTTTATTTTTATATTTTATTTTTAGTTTTACCTTTAACCTTTTTGAGCTTATATATATATAATAACATTACTGCCATTTTTGCTCATAAATAGCAGTTAATACGCCTTGCACACTGAAAACCAGAAAAAGAATTTGTGATGGAGTGAAAACTAGAGCTGAATCTAATTTTTTTTTTCATTTCCAGAAATGTACTCGAATTATTTTTCCGCTCTAGGTACTCTGAAATTATTTTTTCTGCTTCTAGCTCATTCTGACCTAGGCTCTCTACTAAGCCGTTAAGGTTGTTTATTTTTTAAATTCAGTTTATAACATTTAAATTGTTTACAAAATAAAATACATGCTGTTAACATTGTTTACTTCTGGTGCTTCAATTTTTGACAATATCAAAAGTTAAATCACAAATTATGTATACTGAAATTAAACTCCTGAAATTGAAAATGTTTATTAAGTAAGGTGTATATAGCAGTGATAATGAATCTTTTTGCAAGTGTGCGTGCACACACACAAAATAGTTAATTTTTAATGTTGCAAGAACTTTCTAACAAAATATAATATACAATAGAGTCAAAACACTGTTTTAAACACTAGTGTCATGAAGGAAATTTTTACCTTGTTATTAATAAACTTTATAATATACTTATAACTACTTAAAAGGTGACAAAAACATATAAAAATATTATTTAATGCAACCCGAGATCTTTCGAACACACATGCGTTCCTTTTCAAAGGGAAAAAGATGATTGACTGAATAGAAATACATTTTAAAAACAAAAACAAAACAAAAATAGTACGCATGCGCAAGCGGAGTTCAGTCCATTTCTCTGCAGAGGGTTGAAAAGATCAGCTCATATTATCAGGAGGTCTGGAAATATTTAAGATATTGTACCAAATTGCAGGAATATTATAGGAAAGGACATCGTTACAAACATTATCACTTCTAAGTAAAATTTCAATGGATTCACGGATTATTGACGTCCTTTCCTATACTATTCCTGCAATTTGGTACAATATCCTAAATATTTACAGACCTCCTGATAATATGAGTTGATCTTTTCACCCCTCTGCAGAGAAATGGACTGAACTCCGCTTGCACATGCGTACTATTTTTGTTTTGTTTTTGTTTTTAAAATGTATTTCTATTCAGTCAATCATCTTTTTCCCTTTGAAAATGAACGCGTGTGTGTGTTCGAAAGATCTCGGGTTGCATTAAATAATATTTTTATATGTTTTTGTCACCTTTTAAGTAGTTATAAGTATATTATAAAGTTTATAAAATATAATGTAATAAAGAATTTAATTTTACTGAACTAATATTAATTTGGTTTTACTTTTTTAGAATATGACTCTCTTGTTATTTAATATCATGTATGAACTCACAGTTCTTCTTGATAATTTTTTAATTTATAAAGGTGATTTTGTTTTTTCTTTTGTGTGCATTCTAGATGAATCTGGTTCATATTCTAACATTTTTAGTTCCTAAACTACAAAAGCAGGTCCATTAAATATCTTATAAGTTGAACTGTTATTGAAAATTCAATTGTAAAAATGAAGACCTTTACACTTATAAACAAGCAAAATGATGTTATATTTACAAAATTTAATTTAAAAAAAAAAAAAAAAAAAAAATTTGTTCTTACTTGAAAAATTACAAAAAGTGAGTTTGTTGTATAAACTGATTTTATTATATATAATCGGTTCACATGCACCTCATCACTCATGCCTGTTGGTTTTGTTGCCTTTGGTATATAGCAGGGGCGGTGAACCTTTTCACATCCACGTGCCAAAATTTAAAAAAATTTTATTTTACGTGATCCTTACGTGCCACCAATAAAAAATTTTAATGGATCAAATAGTGATGAATCAAATTTACTCAAAATTTTGTTTTTAATACGGTAGACTCCCTCAAATCCGCAAACACCTCAAATCCACACATCATGGCAGATGTAAACAATAAAGCTTTCATTTAAAATGTAGGGGCAAAATTACAGATTTTTTTAGTTTTATATCATTCTGTATGTGTTTTAGTATGTAATTCTTCATAATATGACTGAACTCATGGTTTTTCATGAAGTATAAATGTATTTTTGAAAAAAAAAAAAAATCAAGGTATTGTGGATATCACTGGTAATAACAATCTGTTTACGAAATATATTTATGTATTAATCAAGCTTTTTTGGTTATTAAGACTGGTTAAACCTGAAATAAAACTTCCTTACTTTATGATTTTCATTTGAATTAATTGGGTACCATTTTGAGGAAAGTTTCATTGAACAATTCAAGAAAGATGCATCTCATCTTTATTATGCATATTTAATTATTTACTTGACCTTTACTTTTAATAACTTAATCATTTTTAAATTATCTTACTTTAATCATTTTAGTTTATTACTTTACTTAATTATTTTAATATTTTACTATACTGCAAGCATTCATTCTAATTTTGATTGAATTACAGTCAAACCTCTATTTAGCGAACTTTTTCTTGGAACCAAGAATATTTTGCGAATTTCTTCGTAAAATAACCTCCAAATAGCGAAGTGCATTCTCTATTTAACGAACTTTTTCTTGTGATCGAAAAAATTTTTTCTCCCCATTTCTCAAAATATTTCTGGACATTTCAAACTTAATTTTTCTTTAAACATATTTTATGATGCTCAATGGCCTTGAACTGGTTTTAACAGGCGCCTTCTTTGTCAGCAGTGAGAATTCGGTAAGTACGGAGGACGAAGACGATAATCCCTTAGAGTAACTTTAAAAAATGTGGATACAGTGAGAAAAAAAAGAAGAAATTAACCATGATGTACTGATTGATGATTCTATTTCACTTAATTCTGAAATTGAGACCTCGGAAACACTATCCGAATTGGATATTTCCGACAGTGTGAAAAATAAAAACAATACAGCTATGAATTGCGATGAAGACGAATATGATGGTGATGGAAATGGTCATTATGCAGGAATTAACAAAACTTCGTATGATGAAATGATAAAAACATTTGAAACAATCCGACACGAATTATAGTTAAAAGAAAATACGCATGAAGGGGTTTTTGGTGCATTGTGCAAAGATGCGAGACATATTATGAGAGAAAGCACTTTTTAAAAGAAAAAACTCAGGAAAATTAACAGAGTTTTTCAGAAATTAAATTTAAGGACGCATATGTTAATGTATGGTTGAAATTATGTGTTATAATAATAATAAATACGATAAGGTCATTAAAATTCGTTAATTTTAATGTAAAACTATTTACTTTAAACAGAAAATACAGTGTATTCCCGGACAATGCTTTGTTTTCCTTGCAGATTTCAAAGATTTAAACACATAGAAAAAATGAATCGAGGATGGATATTGGTGGGTAAAATAAACAAAACAAATCGATATAATTTATTTTAAAAAAAAATGTGATTAATTACTTTTAGTAAAAATATTTAGTGTTTATGAATTTAAAATCTGTTTTATGTAGTTTAAAGTATTTTAAAAGGTGAATCTCTATTTAACGAATTTTCCATACAATGAACTTTTTACTGGGATTTAGCGACTTCGTTAAATAGAGGTTCGACTGTATTACATTCAAATTTGTGGGTTTATGTTTTGTGGTTGTTTGCCCCCTCTTTCTGTAATTCACACAAGAAGGGTTAGACCCATATAAAAATTCAGCTGAGTGACTTGACAAAATAAATTAAGTTATGCATGAAAACTTTGAAAATATTGTTGAAATAATAACTTGGAATAAAAATAAGCTGTAATATATGCAATTTCATGACTCCTATATATAGCATTTTGTTTTCAGTGAAAAGGTAAGTGTAAATTGGAAATGTACTTACAGTAATATGCCAGAATGATGAAACAGAAGATTTCCATGAAGATTTCTTTATTGGGTCTAACATACAGGAACTTTACTTCGTTCCAAAATTAAATTGATGAACACTTGAAGACGATAGTTTATCTGAACTTGAGGGACACCTCATTATTAAACAACATAAGTAATTTTTGGAGAACAGCGACTTGCAGTATACTTTAAGCAACTCTATTGCCGATTTACAGTACAGAACCATTTATCCGGAATGCTTGGGGTCAGATGTATTCTGGATAACTGGTTTTTCTGGTTAACTTGTTGTGCATGAAAGCAGCATCCATTTGATAAGTTTTGTGGAATATGTATTGTTGTGACATTATTTCTGATTTTAAATTATTAGATTACTTGGATTAAAAATCAATGCAAGAAAGATCAAAAGTTAACCAGAGGTTAAAAGAAGGTATTTTATGGGAATCCCTTAGGAACAAAAATTCTTCTGTTTCCTCTGCATAAAAATTAAGATATCTAACATACAACTAAATATGTTTTCTTTTCAAATACTAGATGTTGTCATCAAATTATACAATTGTTTCAAGCAAAGCTTATGTCAAACTGGCAGTGCTGACAGTTTTTTAAACGCTTTTTTCTGCAAAGATTCTGAAATCAGTCTATCAGAAATATCATTCCGGATAACTGGTTTTCTGGTTAACTGGTTTCCGTATAAATGGTTCCATATTGTATATTAACATTTTTACGCTGAAACTTCTTCATACTACTAGACAATTACTCTTATAAATCTTTTTGAATTCTTACAATTACATCGGCACTTAGCCATATACTTTAAAAATACTAGCTGAAACTTCATAAAGAACACACCGGATACCAGAAGTCAGACAACGTGAAATCACTGTCCTTTTAAATCAGGACGAAAACCTATCGGCCAATCAGAATCGACTACGCAATTTGCATAAGTCGGAAGATACTTAACATTTACTTTTAATTTGAATAACATTTAATAAATATTACAATGACTTTAGAAAAATTACTTTAATATAAAAGTGACTTAAAAAAAAAAAAAGCTTTTACATGTTAATTAAATTCAAATACTTATCTTAAAAAAAAAATGAATACGAGCGAATGCAATCGCAAGTGAAATTGCAATATACGGTCCACACTTTAGTTATTTCATTTTAAAAATATTATTTCTCTTGTCTCATGATAGATGCCAAATAATTTATATCAGCTTCTCGTACTTAGTTATTTTTAAGTTGAATTGGACTCATTTGACAAAATGTTTGTACTTGAATTTTTCATATTATTTATTTCCGAAAAGAATGACTCGCAGAGAATTTTCAAAATAGTAAGCACTAGAATCTACAGTTTTTAGTGTTTGGAATTGAATTCAAAATTCTTATAATTTTCCCATTGGCATTTTTACTTATCTTACTTATTTTTACTTTTTTTTTTTTTTTTTTTTTTTTTTTTGCGATAATCTCCCAATTCTCTTTTATTCTAACATTTTTTGAGCCAATATTGAACTAGATTGGGATACATTAAGTTATATTTCATTTTCTTCAATCTGTATAACAATGACAACCAGCAGAACTAATCAATAAACAGACAGTATCTAGGCTAATTAATGCATTTTGAGAAATTCCATATCTTGATGTTGAACCTGAATCTATGCTGTGCCAAAAATAATCTGCAGTACGCCACATATGGCACACGTGCCATAGGTTTGCCATCCCTCATATATAGGAATGAACATTGCCATTTTAAGACGTATGTGCAAGAAGTATCAAGCTGAAGAACAGAGTACCAATAGATATTTTTATTTCAAGATTAATTTCACTTCCTCTATATAGTAGTATATATATCCTCAATACAGTGTAACAGTATATCTTCAATATAGTGTAGTATACCCCTTCCTTTCCAAGGAAAAAAAAAATGCAGACAAATTATTTTTTGTTAGTTACAAGTTAATGTCAAGTTATGCTCAAAAATCTTACCGTTATCTAGAATACATATTTGTATTTAACTCCTTAAGGGGCAGTGGGATAAAATATATCCCACCTAATGTAAACAAGATTCTCACCAGAAAATTTTAACAATATTTTTATAATTTTAACTTTGGAGGAAAATCATTGAAAAATTGCTTTTCCTTAAAAATAAATTTTTTCGATATATAGAGACAATTTTGCTTGCCCCTCAAGAGGTTAAGCGCTCAAGAAGCTCAGCATTATCTACAATAAACATTTGTATTTGTGGAAATGCCACTGCATAGAGAATAGAGTCCTGTGTTGGGTGGGTCAGGTAATCTGATTTTATCCAGGTCTGACCCAAACACAGATTAGGTTAGGTTGATGCTAATTTTTTGTTTTGAATTGAATTTTCAAAAATGTCTGGAATGATAATACAATAGCTTACAATTTAATGACAATGGATAATTTGAGTCATGTTAACTGTAGTCGTGCTGGGTATCGCATGCAGTGTGCATATACAATTTTTATATATTGCGAACAAGCTATAGTTTAGTTTTTGTGATGAAGAGTATAATTTAATTGCTATTTCTTTGTTTTTCTCTCATATTCATGAAAAAAAAAGTGGTAATGATATTTTTGCAGAGTAGCATGTGGTACAATGTTTTCAAAACTATGAGAGTCTGCCATGAAAAAGTGTGCATTAATGGTTACAATCTGAGACTTTATCTAAAAAGAATCAATACTGGCAGTACAATGTTTAAAATTGTTAAGTGGACATCTGTTAAAAAAAGAATATGAATGATTTGACAGTTTTTTAAATTATTTTTATGCAATTTCTTCTTTAAAATTCTTCTAACAAACTTTTGCTTGTCAAATAAAAATTTTAGAAACTGATGTCAATTCTACCATTTTTACAAGACTAATTTTCAGTCTGATTCCTACCTACATACTTTAAAATATATTTCACTTGATTTTTTAAAATTATTCTTCGAAAAAGTAATATATTTCCTAGAATCTGTCGCTGACAGCTATTGCTTGTTATGTTCTATACTTCTTCAGTCACTGCATTCATGTTATGTGTACTTCAGCAAAATATTACAACAAAGATAATACATGGTACAATATTTCAGATGTACCAACTTAAATTTTTATAGTAATTTTTATTACAGTGTGAAAGGGGTGGTTAAATTTGACCCTTCACTTTGAATTTTGGTTTGTGAGAAAATAAATTTTCATTGTCATATTTTTTATTCTATCATCTTAATAAAATACAGTGTCATTGCAAAATAATGTCTAGATTTTAAATAACTGTCACAAAAAAAAAAAAAAAAAAAAAACTATGAAAGGTAATTTATTGGTTTTAGTCTTATAATGTGCGGCAAAAAATACATTTTTTTTTCATACCTTAGTATGTTTCAATATGAGCACCGTTCGGTGTGCACCAGGAGCAGTTTGAGCTGGATAAGTTCTCCAAAAAAGACGCTGTACAGTGACTATTGACTTTGACTTCACATACCAAATCATGCACTGTGCTTTTTGTTGCATGGTCATCATCATACTGAGCAGCTGCGGTCAGACGCGTTGGCCGACCTTGACGACTGTGCAGCTAATCTGAGCATAACACAGACACGCAAATGAATTCTGGTGAACTAAAACCAAACTTACATTCACCAGTTATTGTGTAGTGAAAGAATTACTCATTTAACGATTTCGATGTTATTTTTTTAAATTTAGGCATTATTTTTCGGTGACCCTGTATTAACAATTTTAAATTTTTCTTTTTCAAGTATTGCCTATTTTCCTCTCTTTAAATGTCTTTTGTTTTCATCCTTGTTTTAAACCAAAAGTGGTTTAGGAAGAAGTACATGAGTATCAGTAATTGATGACTGATATTTAGACATTCTTATAATTAAAATGTATCTCTGTTAGAGGAAGAAACGCTGAAGTCTCCTATAACTAACTGTGCTGGTTCTAGTCTTCAAAGGCCTGAAATTGGAGGCACAAGCATATTCTATAGAAGCCTTGAATGCAGCCCAGATTGTGAATTTCATTCTAGTCCTGATTCAGATGATACTGATAGTGTGAAAAGTGTGTAAGTATTTTTCGTTACTTTTTAGACAACAATTTATCCATTACCTATTTATATGTTTGATTTCATGATTTGAGAAACTCTAGTTATTTAATGATATTTGGTGTTAAATCTGAAAATTGTTTGATTATTAAAGTACAACTGACATCAATTTTTAATGTACAGTTATTTTGCATCTTTGAGAATAATAAAATGTTCATTTGAGTTTTGTGCACAATTGTTATAGGAAATCAAATCATCACCTTGATTCTGGTTCATCTGATATTGGAACACCTCCATCAGTGATCACTACATTAGAGAATATTGCGAATAATAATGGACATCCCAAAAGTCCAACATCCTCCAGTAGTCCTGTACCAGTTCCTAGCAGTCGGCAAAGAATCGATAGCATGTCAAGTTTAGGAAGGTAGTTAAATGCATTATATTATTACTATAATCATTAGCTCATTTTCAAAGTTGAAACTGCTTAAGGGGACCGGGAAAGCCCTATCTCCGCCATGTTAAATTCACCCACTTTAAGTACCTTTTTCTCAGAAATTGTGAAAGATAAAGGTTTAGATTTTTTAGAGTAGTTAAAATAACATGATTTATGTATTTTAAGTCCATTTTCTTTCTAAGTGAAACTCAAAAATTAAGTATTAATTATTTATTGAAAGTCATTTTTAAATTAGTATTTTTGGTAAGATTTCACTGCCTAAAATAAATAATTCTCAACAAATCATTAAATCCTTGCGTTAAAGTATAGAATATATCATAATATAAGTATTAAATAAAAATCTGAGTTCTTAAGTTTAATAGATATTGAAAAAAAGGAACAGAAACATGAAAAATCCAAGTTTTCAGTAAAAGTCAATTAAAAATTTAAATGGCCATTAAGCTGTGAAGTACTCTTAAAAAGAATGATTAATTTCAACATATATATATTTTTTTATGTATAAACATGTGTGGCACATCGTTGGAAAGATAAAAGTTTAAACTATTTAATGATATAAAAAAGTAAAAATCGATTTTTTAGTTGAATTTTGCTTTCCTGGTCCCCTTAAAGATTTAAATCCTCTATTTGTTTGTAACCTTAATACCGTATTTACTTGCATAATTTATGCCTTGTGTATTTTTCATATCTTCTACTTTTGAAAAAAAAAAATTTGGTAAAAAAAAAAAGTTTTATTTTTTCATGAAAAATATGAGAAAGTTTGAATTTATAAATGGGTTTTTATTATTAGCATAACCACAAGTGTCAAGATAGTTGTCGCTTTTCAATATTCCAGTTTGATTCTTATAAACAATTTTCTATTTTTTCTCATGTAATCTTTTATTTACCTGCTCCATGACTAATGTGCAGAGGATTTTATGGTGCAATGTCAGAAATCCAGTGATACATTGGTACTGATTTGTATACATTTACAATATAAAAAAAAAAAAGTTAACATTTTATATTCACAGTAGATTCCTTTTCTGAAGAAGAAATAGCAATTGGGCTAGTGAAGATAAATTCAGAGGAAATGAATTGCTTATTTTTATATTTACAAACAAAAAATATAATTCAACTTCAATTAGCTCAAACAAAAAATATGTGCTAGACAAAGAAAACTCTAAAGATGGAAAACTGTCTAACTCAGTAAGATTTTCAAGTCCCAGCAAATCCATATAAGTATAGTAAGGTGGAATACACTACAGTCTCAAAAAATCCAAAATTGTTTCAAACAGCGTTTTCGGATTTTAGAGATTCTTGAATAATATAAAATTACAAGCAAGAATTATCTTATAAGCTACCTAAACTAATATTTGTATAAATAACATTCAAAAACAAAATCATATTTAGTTTTATAAAATAAAATTTACAGAACATGTTTACAATTAAATATATTTTATTCACAAACAATTGAAGCTTTTCTTTTTGCTTCAAAATGTTGTAAGCAGTAAATTTCTCAAGACTGTTAAGGTGACTCTTTACTGACTTGAAAACACCTGCTCAGTAATGTTAAACCTATGGACAGGTTGTTTTAGAATTTCTCGTTTAAATTTGAATATTTTTAACTGCTTTTTTTTTTTTTTCAAACAATAGCTGAGGTCGATCTCTACTATGGCTATTTTTTCTTTTTCGATTTCAGTCGCAGATTTTTTTAATAAAGTTACTTTCAGAACTGGTTTCAAAAGTGAAAGTACCTTTTATTTAAAAAAAATCTGCAACCAAAATAGAAAAAGTACAAAATGGCCTTATTAGAGATCGAACTCAGCTATCCTATGCAAAAAAAAAAAATCATTTAATAATATTCAAATTTAAACAAGAAATTCGAAAACAACCTGCCCATGAATGTTAATGACTTAAGTGTCATAACTTTTGGGTTTTATTTTGATGAATTCTCATCTTTTTTTTTTCTTTCTTGTTTTAGTAACAACTTTGTATGAAAAAACATACATTTAAGAGGGCTTTTATTGCATTTATTAAATGATAGAAGAGGTGGGCAATGGTGTAGTTGTAAATAGGGATGGGATGAATAGTGAATATATTCGGCCAAATTTTAGGCCAAATACCAACATTTTTTTCCAATAAAGAAAATAACTTTCGTCTATATAATTTAAAATGTAGGAACTCATTAATCATTACTATACTTTTAAATATACTTTTAAATTTGATAAACTTATTTTAGCACAAAAAATTACAAAATATTTGGCGGTTTTATTCTAAGGTATATCAAATTGCTTTTCAGTAAGTCATGATGGTAAATTATTTCCATTAAAATATAAAGAATTTACTTTTACTATCAAATGATACTTTTGTCCTTTCTTGCATTCAAAATCAATAATACTCTTACTCTCTTCTAATAACTCGCAAGGAGATATTTTTTGAAATAACCTTTAATCAAGTAAGTTTTATCATTGAGAATTTGTGTCTCTAACAATAAAAATTTTGGTAAGAATGAGTCTGTTCTGAAATCAGTTTCCAAGCCTTAAATTACATTAAAGCAAAAGGTATGGTCAAAGTAGAATACATATGTTAACAAAATCTTTGACATTTAAACCAACACATACAATATTCCACTTACAATAAAAGCATAAGCAGAAACTGACAACATGAATGAAGAAAGATGTAAATTGAAAAATATACAGTACATATTAATGTTACGTATTAAAGCCAGTAATCATGCAAATAATTAATTAAAAGTGAAAACTATACAATAAAAAATTGTGTTTAATATTTAGATTTATATTTAAATATTTATAAAACCATCTTCGAAAAGCAAGTTGTGCCATATAGTGAGTATCTAGTTTGACAACAGTTCTGTTTTTAGATGTACTGTTGTGCTTGGAATAGTGATATTTGATATTCCATCTGGGAAATAAGTCTTAGCTAATGCACCTAGTGAATAAATTTTTACATTTCTTACTGTATAGAAAATAGAAAGTAAGTTATCATGAATTTCATACAATCCTTTTTTATATGTGCATGGAATTTGCAGACATTAATGAATATTCAAGTGTTTTAGAATGAGTGTTTTTCTTTTTTTCTATAAGTTTTTAAATCTTGAGTTGTCTTCATGAGAGAATGATAGATTACATTTACTGGAAAATTGAATCTCCAATTTGGGCAGCATATTCTAAAAGATCCCTGACTTTTATAGAAAGGCTGTATATTTTTTAGTATCTGATCTGAATAACTGTACACTTTGTGCTAGTAAGAATGAGAATGACTTCATGAATGTGCCAGAAAGTAGCCAATTTGGATTAGAGAAAAAAAAAAAAAATTGCAAGAAACGAAATTTTTTAAAAAAAATCTTGAATTTATTTGGAAAGATATCTTTCGCTATTTGGCGCGATTTTAGCAATATTCGGCCGAAGCATTCAGTCAACAAGCCTTCAATATTCGGCCAAACAAATATTCGACAAAAGGGCTGAATAGGCCGAATATTCTTCCCAACCCTAGTTGTAAAAAATCCAGAGGGTGTATACCAGGGAGTATATGCTGTATAACTATGAGGATATATAGGGTTATCCAGAAAGTATAGGTGTGTACCATTGTATACCTTCCACTACACCACTGGATGTGGGCAAATTTTTTTACATTCTTTGAAAATGTGTGACATTCTTCCCTTTAAGGAATTTAGCTGACCTTGCTTTTATTTTCTCTGGGTAGATTTTTATCTCCCTCATGTGAGTGTCTGCCTAGAATAGGTTTAGGTACGACACAACAGAATGAAATAGATTTTAAAAAAGGAAGAAAATAATTTGTCTGGTTGAATAAATGTTCTTAATCGACAAATTTCAAAGTTTAATCATTTATTGGCAACTGACAAGTAGTTATTTTTAGCTTTATGCTAGCTATTGTGAAGTATTTTATTATTATTATTATTATTATTTTGCATAATTCTAATTACTTTTTTCCTCCCCTTCTGTGTTCAAAAACTATCTCCAAGTACATTTTGTTTGGTCTTAATTATTTATGCAGATAAAGGAATTATATTCTTATTATGTTCTCTTTTTTTTTTGGGGGGGGGGGGGGTGTCTTTCTGTTTTCATTGAGAAATTTGAAAAGCATATTTTTCTTGCAATTTATGCTCTAAGGAAATGAGTGGTTTTCGTGCATGAGTGAAGGGGGGGGGGGGAGGTGTGAAAAATACTCGAGTAAATACGATAATTATATTTTCATTTAAAAATTAAAGTCAGTAACATTAGCCTCCCCCTTTTTGTCATTGGTAAAAATCAAAATTCATTAAATTCAGCAGCGTACAATTGTACTTATATAATTTTATGCCAAAGATTGGAGAGAATTAAAAGAGTAATATATTGATCTAATCTCATACCTGTGTTGCTACAGCATTGACCATTTTTCCATATCCACTAATTTTCCTAATTTATAATATGTACAGTGAACTCTGTCTAAGGCGGAATCAATCAGGACCACCGCCTTAGACAAATTTTACTCTATGTCTATGGATTCGCAGGGACTTGAAAGATTTTCCGAGTTAGATAGATTTCAATCTTACACAGAGTCCGCCTTACAGAGAGTTTACTGTACTTATGATTCTTGAAATTATTTGCTGGGAGAGGGGAGGGGGCACGATTTCCAGTCTCATTAGCTACTTATTTTTATATTTATTTATTTTCTATTTTTTCAGTTGGCAATATGTGTCTGGCACTGGTAGTTTATTAGGGTCAGTTACGTCTCGAAGCTCTGTTGAAATGCTGAATGGAAGTCACTCTAATCATAATTTGTAAGGAAATGGGGAAGAAAACTCATTTTCAACCCCAGCCTTCTCATTATTTAATTATGAAGATTATATAATGTTTGTGTTTTATTTGTTTTATTATTTTTCTTTGAAGTTGTCCTTTCTTATATTTTTTTCAGTTGTATAGTTTGGTTAATAACACCAGTCTGCATTTTTAAACTTTCTGTCAGATGATTTCTTATGAACAAGTTTTCCTGAATCGATTTTTGATGCTGATTCCGGAAATGACTTCCATTTTTGTCTATCACGTGAGAATTTTACAAAAAATAAGAAGTTGTGTTTTCAATATTTTAACTAATGCAGTCAAAAGTTTATCACAATTTTATACAAAGTATTTCATTAAACACGTTAAAAATATTGTAAAAAATGTCCTTATAAGTTCATGATATTCTTTAATAAAACGAAAAGCAAATTAATTAATAATGCAAACAATTAAATAAACTTTCTTCTTTTTGTCTTTCTTGCAAATCCTCCTTCATCATTTATGCCCCTCTTCAACACATAACAGTAGTCTGCCATCGTATTTACATTCCATCTTCCCAGGTAGCTTTTCTCCATCTCTTTGATATCCTCGTCAAAGCGCTCACTGTGCTTTTGACTACGTCCCAGAATTCCTGGAAAGTAGTCGATATGGGAATGCAAAAAGTTCATTTTTGCACTCATATTACAGCCCAACTTCTTGAAATTTTCCAGCATTGTTTCAACAATATTCCTGTAATTTGGATCTTTCTTATTTCCTAGAAAGTTTTTGGTAACACATTTGAAGGCACATGTGTATTTTTCTATCTCATAATCGTTTTTTTTTAAAATCTAGCTCTATGTCCTTCATCAGTTTTTGATTTGAGGACTAACGAAAATTCAGCTTTTAATTTTTTGTGTGTGATGAAGGGAAATTTCCCTTGAATCTTCCAAAACAACTTGGGTCGATTGCAAACAAACTATACGTGATAGAAGAAAACTAAGAACAGTTCTGTAATCAGCATAAAAAAATGTATTAAGGCAGTGATTGGTTTTTAATCATCCGATATCATGCAGACTAGTGTAATCTGTCTTACTAGTACAGATAAAATGCTCATTTAAAATGATAAAAGCTAATGGGAATATAACTCTATGAGCAGCTATTTTTTTTTTTTTTTTTTTTTTTTTTTTACATTTATAACTATATAAGTATCCATATGGAAGTATTCTTTAAAAATTCTGAAAGATTAAAGTTTTATTGTGAATAGTAGAATGCCTACTCACCCTCCCCCATCCCTCTCACACATACATATTTTATTTAACATCATGTTATAAATTGCAATGTTACTGGTATAACCTAATGTCACCTTGCTGATTAGTTCCCTAGTTATACAAGCAATATTTTAATATGACCATAAGTGTGTTGATTAAAAAAATTATCATACTGCATTATTATAAGACAAATTATGATTTTTTTTAAAAAAAGGAGGCAAAAATATTAATATTTAAAAAAGTAGTAGGGATTTTTAAAAAGTCAAATTTTGTTAAACTTAAAAAAAAAATTTAATTAAATATGCTGTTATTTTTATTTTATTTATTTATCTACCTATCTATTTATTTATTTTTTGCAAAATTTACTTTTAAGTGAACATTGAAATGCAGTGAGTTCACCATTTGAAGCATATTTTTTTTAATAAAAAATATTGTTAAAAAGGTAAACTGTCCCCTTAATTTAGCTAAATGGGTGCTTCATGCAGAATTATCCAATTTCCTTCGAATTTTGTATGCAGATTTATTCTGATAAGGTGCTTCCCTGATTAGTTTTGTAGGTTCTTTTTTCTCATTTAAAGTATATTGGTTTGTATTATAACAACAACAAAAATGCTGCTTTTTTATCATTTATATTTTTTTTACCATTTTGCATTTTTATTGTCGATTTCTTTATTTTTCGAGGGGTGTTATTCTTTCAAATAAGAGTATTATATACAATTAATGTGAATAACCTGTGAGCTCAATGCCATCAGTTTAATTGAGCACTTTTCTTTTTTTTATTGTTATAATAAATAAAATTTAATTTAATATGTGCACAATTGCAATACAAATATTGCAATTATTTTTGCATGCATTAACACATTCATAAATTTTTCTTTTTCTGTGATGTAACTTTGCTTTTTTGACACAACTTTTTTGCTTTTCTCTATGAATTTAAAAATTTTATTTCTTCAAATAAATTTCATAAGGCAATTGTTGCATAAAACATTTGACTGAATTGTTTTTAATGAAATTTGGATTATTACAAATTAATAAGTTAAAAGTACTACATCTGCCATTTACATGGCGGATGGGGATGACACCATTTACATCTGCTCCGCGTGTCATCCATCCTGGCCACTGATGAGACACTTTTTGACTTAATAGATTTATTTTATTAGATTAATTTTTGAGTTTTGACTTAATAGAGCTATTCTGATCCTGGTTTCCCATACAAAAATTGATAGTCTTGACTTATGTTATGCCTTAATGTTCTGAATATCAATCAGATATACAGTAGAACACTGCTAATCCGAACCGATTTTATTTTTGAAAATGATACTTGAACAAATTAACTGAAAAGGTTAATTTTCGGAATTACAGGATGAATGTCGGGGGAAAAAAGTGTAGAAGTTAGAATTAAACATAAAATGGCCATAGAACATGTTTTTTGTTTTTCAAAGAGCTTGAACAGATTTAAAAAAATACTCAATAATGTAAAAGTAGAACATATGTACATGAATATAAAATGTAAGCATGCACTGTAAGCCTACTCGTAGAAGCCATCTTAAAAAAAATCTTGAATATCAGTTTGTTTGCCAGTCACTATAAAATTCTCTTTTAAAATGCAAAAAAAAATATTTAATTCAAATGACAAAAATTTATATTTACAGTAGATCTTTATAACGCAATTCTCCATATAACGCACAACTCCTCAGATGTAAACAATGATTTTTGCAGCTAAAAAGCACCCGCATTTTCACATTGTAAAATATTGCTACTCTCTAGAGGACTCAATTCGATACATTAGTTCAACTTTATCTTCTAATTTAAGACCCTTTTACTGAAAAAAAATGCTATTATTACAATAAACATTGTTGTAAATGTCTAATATAAGGGATGGTTGTCTCAGTTATATTTGGATCATGTTTATAAAGTAAATTTAACAATGCCTGACCTATATTATGCAAAAATTTATAATTTGGATAATTCTTGGTAACAAGGAATGCAGTATAAAGATATTCTAATGTATTTTGATGTGTTTCAGACATATTTGGCCATGTTTACAAGGTGAATTTAATGATGTGATCCATATAACGCAAAATTCTATGTAACGCACAACCATGCATTTTTAGGTTTGCGTTATAAAGATCTTCTACTGTGCTTTCAACCATATGATTTTGCAAATTATCTACAGAAATGTTTCTTTCCTCCTCGTTGACGTGGTGACTGAGCTATTTATAGATTTGCGATTGTGAACCATTTGTAATGGTTTGTTACCTAATTCGTCATTCTGAAGTTTCATCGAATTGTTATCAGGAGTGATGAAACAAGGAATTTTTTTTTTTTTTTTTTTTTTTTTTCAAAAGTTGTGCTAGATTATCCAGTATGCCAGACCTTAGAATGCTGGATTATAGGATGTTTATTATGTTACTGACAGGCATGAAAGAGTTCCTCCTAAAGGAGGAATTCCACCTTTTTAAAAACAAATGTGGTCATTCTCTGGATTGATGCAAAAATGCAAAGAAAATATTGGAAGCATATAAGGGGGGGAGGCGGGGGGGGGGTGTCTCGAAAATTTAATAATCAGACATTTTGTCTACTCAAATACTTGCAATTTATTTCTGTATAAAAGAGCTATCAAGTCAAAGATGAGCTTATATATTAAGCATATGAAAGTCATGTAAATGAAGTTGTTTAAAGTATCTTTTCAGAGTGAAATTTTTTAGACTTTAAATGAGAAAGAAAGTTTTTATAAGGTTCTTTCTGGGATAGAATATTTTGTTCTATTTATACAACACTGTTGATTTAGAAGTTTAAATTTTTTTTGTTTTTAAAACTTTTAAGTTATGAAAAGGAAATAGCAATCATATGTACAGTTACATTTCATTTTATTCTATAAATAAATGTTAAAATGTGTCTAAATTATAAGAGTTTTGCGGCATTCTATAGCTAGAAAAGATTTTCCACCTTTTTTCTCATTTCCCGCTTTCATGCCTGTACTGAGTACTTATTACATGTAATTTTTAGCACACATCTTTTACTTTTCTATTTTTAATGGAATTTTGGATTATCCGAATTTTTTGTAATGCGATCAGGCACCATCCCCAATAAAGTTCGGATTAGCGGGGTTCTGCTTACTGTATATAACATCTCTTCCCAATCTGGGGTGTCCTAAAAATATTGTAACAAACTTTAATTTTTTACATGTTGAAGATAAGTAATCAATGTAAATTATAATAATGTTTAAAAATAAGATAATAAATAAAATTATGTAGATGAAATATGTTTCACATGATTTTCCAATAAGTTATACTTCTTTAATTTTTACACAGTCGCCTTAGACAAAATTAATCAATTAGAAAAAAGTTTTGTTTTGTATGACAAGGTCATTACAAAAGATTGCATACATGGGTCTTTAAAGTTAGCTGAATTATAATGATAGGGAAAAGCTGATTCATACCACTTTGAGTATCATTTAAAATGCTGTTTCATTAGTGAAAATAGGGACATTGTACCAAATGATGGACATTTTTAGATCAAAAATATGTTAATGAGTATGAAAATATTACATCCAAATAAAGAATTGCAGAAAAATCATATAAAGTACAAATGTAGTTTTAAATACTTGACATTTAATTAAATAATAAAAAGTAATTCTCAAGGCATTCTTAAAGTTCTTTCCTTCAAAATACAAAATATTACTGAACTTTTCTAATTATGCTTTTGTAAATGAAGTTCTTTGCAACTAATATTGCTCTCAACATTGATTATCTTTTGTTTAAGGCGTTATCATTTGTTCATCTTTTTCCTTTAAATATCTCATAATTTACATTTGTAAATTGATATATCAAACCTGTTCTTAATAACCAAGTAAACATAACCCATTCAGTTTTAAAGATACATGCAGTTTTTTGTAATGAACTTATTGCAGCAAAAAGAAAATATTTTTAATTGATTGACTTTGTCTATGGTGGCCATATAGAAATTAAAAAAGTAACTGTTTTAAAATAGCAGGAGAACTATTTCAATAACATAATCTTATTTCCTACCTTATTTTGAGCATTTTTTCAATTTATGTGTCTTACTTACCTCCAAGATTTAAAAATAAATAAGTAAATAAATAAATTGTTTCAATGTTTTTGGAATACTCTGTACATATACATAGGAAAGGCAAAATATACTTTTAAATGCTGTTGTTGATATAATTTAAAGATTTTTTTAAAATATTGTCATTGTTTTAATTAGTAATTTCACAAGCACTATTTTTTTTTTTTTTTTAGGCACCAGGATAATGGAAATATAGAGAATTCTTCAAGTTGTACAGGCTCTTCTGAAGATAGGGCAGACAAGCTCCGGTGCATTCGAACTCTGATGAACTGTGCATATCGAAAAGCAATGGAAGACAGAGAAGGCTCAAATGGAGAGCGAACAAGTTATTTTCCATGGCGTAGATGACACAAGAGTATTGTTTTTCAGGAAAATCTCCTGGTGTTTTTGAATTAAGCTCATATTTTTATTGATGCATTTCATATTATTGAAAAAGATGACTTTAAATAGTTTGTACAGACATTTTTACACACATATATATATTTTACTACTGATATTTATTAATTTGATCATAGTTAAATGTTTTATCTATGTATATTTAGATGTAAAGATTTTGTTAGTTTGATTGTCATGTTTTAATTCATTACTTAAGTAAATTTGTTGACTGTTTTTTGACAATCATTATTTTTATTTTTGTGTAGCGAAATTCAGTTTTTCATATATTTTCTAAGCTCTTTCAATGTCTTCAGTACGTCTTTATAATTGTCATGTAGCTGTATTTATCATCATGAGAGAAATTGAGTAAAAAGTTAAATAACTTGGTCCTGTACCATTTATGTTTATTTTGTTGTATTTTGCTTAATAGCATCCAGTTGCTTTTCAGATTGATTTTATTTGTTATGAAATATGCATGCTTAAGTCAACTATATTTGCATTGATTTTAGTTGTTAACCCCTTCGTGATAAGCACCCATTACAAATTTTGTAATCTTTTTTCATCGATTTTTGCTTAATTTAATCTCGGAAATCCTTTGATAAAATAAGGCAAAATTTTGAATTTTTAGTTACTGGTAGCATTAATCAAGGATTCTGCACACTTTATGTATATGCAATTGCAAAGGTGTAATTTTTTTAATTAAACAATAATACTGCTAGTAACATTGAATTGTCTGTGCAGCAGGAGTAAGGACTCCTCATTCTGTTGCACTAAATCCTGCAATGTCCTCAAATATAGTCTGGCCATAATAAGTTGGGTGATGACCTTGAAAGAGTTCACAATGCTACGGGAAAAGGAAGTTGCTGACTGACACAGATGATGCAGGCAATGTTATTATTTAAGAATTTCATTCTGCTGGTTGCTACAAGCAATCATTATCACCTTAATTGACGATAAAATTCATCTAAATTTGCATTGCTTTGTATCTACTTTATCATGTAAGGACTATATATATACAGGACTGTTAAAAATATACCTGGTCCCTTTTCCTTTATACAATAAAATGCGGGCAAATGAAAGTTTCCTCTGTAGATTTCTATGGAGAAATCCATTTAATCTTTGAATTTTAAAATTAATTTTTTCTTTTAAAATATCATAATGAGGATCATAATAGAATTCTTTATTCAAAAAAATTCTTAGCAATTCCTAAATTTTTAACCAGTATATCCTTGACAAAATGTTCAAGATGACTGTTCAGGAATTCTGGATACATTTTTTACTGTATTTATTTATCTGATTGTTTTTTGTTTATGCATCCAGCATTAAACATCACCAGAATAAATAAATACTTTGATTAGATTTTCATCCTCTTAAATTACTTTGTAAGATGTCTAAACCAGTGGTACTTGCTAAAACTTCTTTGAGTTAAAATCTAATAGGGAAGTAAGTTCAAGGACTGCATTTACATTTTTGAAGTTATATATCTGTGGACTTTATTTTAATAAATTATTATTATGTATACTAATTATTAATACATAAATATTGATTTTAACAAGCATTTTAATCGACTGCTTTCTGGATAAGATGCACTTTAAGACTGTCGAAGAGAATTCCCTGCAAAAGGCGTAGAGCACACCTGCTTAAAAATGTGCCCTTCCCCCTCTTTTTCAGTTTTCTTCTTATTCTTTGAAATTCATGTTGAAGAACACTGTTGTGTGCAATCATACATACAATCAACTTTTCCAACAATTTTTTCCCCCTAGAAGCTGTTTGTTTTAAATTTAAAATAATGAATATTAATCAAAGAAACAGATATTTTAAACCTTAAACTATTGACATCAATTTTATAAGAAATATCGCTGAAATGAATACAAAACGGTATGAAAAAATTTTGGGAGTAAGGATAGAAAATTTGTCGTATGACCCATGAAATATCTCTAATAGCAGAAATTCCTGAATGCTCAAATGCAATGCCATAGACCAGACTTATAACATTCTACTTCAGTAGAATTAAGAAAATTATAGAAATCTTATTTTTTTTTAACATTATAAAATTGTAAAAACAGTTGCAAGGTCTTTTAAAAAATGTTTTTTACAAAATATATATATCTGTATAATTGTGCATTTTTAAACTTATGTGTCCAATTTATGAAATTGCATGCATGAGTACCACTGGTCTAAACTGTCATTGTGAAATAAATTTACTGAAATAGTATGAAACTTTGAGTTTATCATATTTATCTTCAGAAATATATGTATTTTTATATTTTACTTGGAAAGAAAAAAAAAAAACTCCTACAGTTCTTTCTCTGAAAATTTATTACAGATAAAGTACTTTTTAGCTCACAGGCTATCAAAGCCTGATAGCTAATATACCTGCCGTTTCTATATGTATGTTTGTACGTACATAACACGATAACTCATGATAGAAATATCCGTTTGCTTCAATTTTTTTTTTTTTTTGTCTAGGTTTATCCTGATAAGGCACTTCCCTGATTAGTTTTGGGTTCATTGGTTAAGTATAGGAGGGGTGGGGGGGGGGTTAAATACACCTTTTAACTTAGATAAATGGGTTTTTCATGCAGAATTATCAGATTTTCTTCAAATTTGGTATATCGGTTAATTCTGATAGGGTGCTACCCTGATTTAGATTTGAAGGTTCATTGTTTAAGTCTAAGAGGGGTGTTGGTATGGGGGGCTAATACCATCCTTAATTTAGATAAATGGGTTTTTCTATCCGATTTGCTTCAAATTTGGTATACCGGTTTATTCTGATAAGATACTTCCCTGATTAGATTTGGAAGTTCATTGGTTAAATATAAAGGGGGGAACGGGGGGCTAATACACCCTTAATTTAAATATAAATGGGTTTTTCGATCCGATTTGCTTCAAACTTGGTATATCAGTTTATTTCGATAAGGCTCTTTCCTGGTGACATTTGGAGGCTCATTGGTTAAGTATAAAGAGAGAAAACATGAGGGGGGGCTAATCCCCTCCCTTAATTTATTTTTCGAGGGGCATTATTCTTTGAAATAAGAGTATAATATACAATTAGTGTGAATAGCCTGTTAGATCAATGCCATCAGTTTAATTGGGCCCTTTTCTTTTTTATTTAAACTTTTCTGACTGTTGACATTTTGCAGATAGCACTCATGTTTGATTACTTCAGTATAAAATGAAAAAATAAAGTACTATCCTATCCAAAGAATGTTTGCTTTTACTTGTTTTCTCTATAAGCAGAAGTTCAAAGTTTAATTATGCGGTAAACAATGGCTACTTTCTCTTAAGCTGTGAGAAGTGTGATTTATACTGGTTATTTTTGAAAATTCTTTTGAGCAATCTCTTTTGAATTGAGTAAACGATATTTATTGTAACTTACATAATTCATATTATTATTGTAGAAACTTGTTTTATTTATTGAAGAGTCTGTATGGTTTTCTTGTTGAACAGTATATTAAGCGCCATCTCCACATTGATATGAAAGTTCTCTTTCTTTATATAATTTTTTTAAAGATCTTTTTCTGCTTATTGCTTATACCACTATTGTTAACGTTTCAAAATAATAATAATAATAATAATAATAATAATTCTAAAGTGTAAAATAAAGATTTATAACATTTATGAGGACTCCACATGCCATCAAAGCAGTGAATACTTTGTAATCTACCACGTTCCTGTTGTAGTTAGCATTTGATATATTTCTGTATGTCTTGTGCCTTATGATCTCTTTGTCTTTTTGGCAATTTATCACTTTTTTTTCTGCACTGTTGGTGTAGAGTATGATGATCCTGCATGTTTCTTTCCCTGCTCTGTTCAGTAAATACTCATAATGAATTTGAAGTATTTTTGGTAATAGAGTTGTCAAATTGTATGCTTTGCTTTAGAATTTATTGTTATCTAGTAACTCATAGCGACTTACTTAAAAAAAAAAAAAAAAAAAAAAAAAAAAAAAAAAATATATATATATATATATATATAAATAAATAGTTTACATGTAATTTTCTTTTTTTTTTTTAAATATATTTGTCATTTTTTTGACTTATTCTTAGAATGTCCAGTTCTTTTTCATACAGCACTGCTACTAAGGAGGTGCTAATTTTTATCCTCTCGTGAGATTGTATATTTAAAAAACAATAAGAGAACTGTGTATATTTTATTCTTTTATCACATATAAACCTTGTATAACGTTCAAAATTGCTTGTAAAATACAGCAGTACATGGCAATGGCAGAATCATTTTCTTTTAAGTTATTCAGATGGATAATTTACCTTTGGTAAATTTGTTTCTGTTTTGTACTAGAAAAGATTTTCTTAAGGAATTTGATTATTTTTTGTAAACTATTTTAGTTTGTGGTAAGGTATAACTACTAATTTCATCAATCAACCTCATAGGAGAATCGTTTTGTAATTTTATAATAAATACAAAGTTTTAAAAAGTTCATCAATTTGTTCTTAATAATCCATCTTGAATCTATTTTATGTGCAAAATATGTTTTTCATCCATTTAAAAATAGTTCAGGTGTGACAGGGTTAATTTCAGATTGTTTTTGAATTTTTGTAATGGCTTAAAAATCCAAGCAAATCATCCTCCAAGACTGTTTAAAGGACAAAACCATCTGAGAAGACCTTATTTTCAGAAATAATCACCTCCACCCCCATTTGTGGGGTGTTCTAGAGCAAATATATAGTTTGTTTCCCCCCCCCCCCCCCTCCCTAATTAATAAAAGTTTTGTAAGTTATTTTTTATGACACTTTATGCACCACCCTGAAACATACCAACATTTATAAAGCAGAAAAGTGATTTTCCCCCCTCACATAAATCCTGCTTTTGTGTTGCAAAAAAATTGTTACTTGTGCCTGTGATATGCTGCCAGTGGTATTGCGTTGCTGGTCATTTGCATATCCTTCTATGTTCAACATATCATGATGCAAATTTCAGGGCTATTACATGTTTTTATCGTGGTATTGAAGCATCAGTGGCTCTTTTGTACATAAAACCTTCCCCAACACCTCCAGTAACAAAAGAGAAAGAAAATAGTTTTTTGGCTTTTTAAGATTTAAAAGCTCTTGGTATGTCAGTTTTTTGTCATTTGCAAATAGCACACGAAAGCAGTCAGAGAAATAGCAATTGTACAATTAAATTGTATTGAATAATTTGTAGGTTTTCCTGTTTATTAATAAGTAGAACTTTTATTATAATTTATATTTAAGTGTATATGTTGTATAGAAAAAAGTTCAAAAAATCTGTTCTATAGAATAGCAGAAATATCAAAGTGGCACATAATTTAAAAGTTGTGAAAATGAGAAAATATTATTTGTCCCATAACTGCCAAAGTTTTGGTCAAAAATTGATGAAATTTTGGCTGCTGAAAGGGACACACAGTGAAACTTGGTTAATTTGAAATTCTGGATAATTCGAATTTTTTGCTCGGTCCCTAGAATTTTGTATTAAATTAATGTTAAAAAACCGTGGATATTTCGAATTTTATTGTGGATAATTGGAATTTTTCGCACAATTGCTGTTGAAATTTTGCAGTAAAAATTGTTCCTGAGACTTTTTTTCAGATAAGGTGCAAAATATTTTAAGTTTATTTTAATGATTTTTCTAAAGAAAAGAAAGACAATGTTTTGTAATTTCACTATAGCAGGGATGTCAAGGAATTTTCGGACCCAAGCAAAATCCTGCTTGGCCACACTCCTTCGGCAGAGAATCTTGAAGCTTAGGGGTTGCAATGGAAGATTTTCACCACTTACCCTCCTTCCCCATTTTTTTCCCAGAAGCGGTAAGAAGTAGTCCTAATGTAGAAGATTCTATTTTTGTATCAATTGATAGGTTGGAATCATATGCTATGATTCAAAAAAGCAATACAAAATATCTGACTATTTTCTTACAGTGATGAATAGTAAAAGATGCTTGATTTAATGAAAAAAAATTAGCAGTATTTTTAGCTATAGTTTGTGTTAAATCTTTCATCTTTGAGTGAATCATTTTTATTTCTCTTCTTCTTTTTGAGAGAAATGTGTATTTCGAATTTTTAGATATTTCGAACTTTTCACTGGCCCCTTTAACTTCGAATTATCCAAGTTTAACTGTTTTTAAATTCAATAAATATATTTTGAAACTAAAATTATATAATAAAAATTAGAATGTCATTTTAGAGAAATATCGCTAATATCTTTCTGAAATTCCTTTTATGAATACAGTAGAAGATCTTTATAACGCAAACCTAAAAACGCAAGGTTGTGCGTTATATGGATCACATCATTAAATCCACCTTGTAAACATGGCCAAATATGTCTGAAATACATTAGAATATCTTTATCTGCATTCCTTGTTACCAAGAGTTATCCAAATTATAAATTTTTGCATAATATAGGTCAGACATTATTAAAATTACTTTATAAACATGATCTAAATATAACTGACACAACCATCCCTTATATTAAACATTTTCAAAATGTAATAATAGCATTTTTTACAGTAAAAAGGTCTTAAATTAGAAGATAAAGTTGAATTAATGTATCAAATTTAGTCCTCTAGAGAGTAGCAATATTTTACAATGTGAAAATGCAGGTGCTTTTTAACTGCAAAAATCATTGTTTACATCTGAGAAGTTGTGCGTTATATGGAGAATTGCGTTATAAAGATCTACTGTATTTCATTTTGTTTACACTGGTGAAGTAATAAGTAAATAAATTATTTAATGAATATTTTTATAAATAAATATTTTTGATTTGTGAAATATAAATATTTTATTAAATTTTTTTATTGATTATTTACATTTTGAAACAAGTTGTTTTAATTTCGATAAATAAATAAAAAAATTGTAAATTAATTAATTTTAATTATTAAAAGAAGGGAAATGCACGACATTATAACAGAATTATACTTTTTTTCTTCAAACTTTGAGATAGATTTAAAATTATAATCATCTGTTTTATTAAAGTGTTAATTCAAGAATTGCACTCTTATACTAAATTTCAAATTTTCAAAAACTTTAGAAGTTTTTTTGTTATGAAATTATTTCATCTATTTTGCTTTTGATCAACTTTAAAATGGAAAATTATCATTGACAGAAATCGCAATGCCATATGCTGTATGAACTATTTTATGTGCTATATTTTTTTCTTAAGTTTTGGCTAGTTATTTATTTTTAATTTGTTTTACTTTGCTACTGTCTTATTTTAATTTCTTTATTTTTAATTTCATTTAAATAAGTGATGTAACCGTATAAGCAGTATTCTTTTATAGTAAATATTTTCCGTTTAAGAATCAAATGTTTCTCTCATGATGATACCCTTTTGCAAAAACTTGAGTACCACTGCCATATTTTCTGTCATGCAATCCTACACTTATTGTAATATGTCAATAAATGAAATAAATATTTATATTAATTGTAATTGTTTTTTTATTCCAAAAACTGTTTTTATTTAGTTTTTAAAAGGAAAAGATAACAATCGCACAATATCCTTTATCAATTTCCTGGGAAATAACTACAAAGGCATAGGATTAAGTACAATTGAAGACGACTAATCTTCATAGCTCACTTCCGAGTGTTTGAGGATTTGAGACTTTTTGTGTATTACAAGTCATGTATAATCTTTGCTTACAATTTTTTATTCATAATTTGGTAAAATTTACATTGTTAACACTTGAAAATTAATAAATTACATGCTGAAACATATAGCCCAGTGGTTAGGGGGTTGAATTCGGAATTAGAGGAAAGACGGAAATTGTTTTAATCCCTTCAGTTTAGGTCTAGAATGAATATGCTATGTTTTCCCCCTCGTATTAGGTGAGCATTAGGAAATATATATAGATTTATAGTCAAAAAGCACGTTTTTTTTAAATACCATAACAGTATCTCCAAACAGCTAACTCTGTCAAAAACATTATCAATACAAATGTTGTAGAGCTTAAAATTCTGAGTAAAATGAGTACCTACACTTAATATTTTCGTTGAACATTAAGGTCACAATACCACTTGTTTTAATCCTTTCAGTTTAGGTCTAAAATGAACATATGTTTTCTTCCTCATACTTGGGTGAATGTTAGAAAATATGTACATATTTATTTTCAAAAAACACATTTTTTTAATTACCTTAACAATATCTCAAAACAGCTAACTCTATAAAAAACATTGTCAATACAAATGTTGTAGAGCTTAAAATTCTGAATAAAATGAGTACCATCATAATATTTTTGTTCAACGTTAAGGTCGCAATTCTATTTCAAAAATTTTCAAATAAAGAGCTTGAAACCAGGAGAGACCAAGTTAACTTAACAATATCTCAAAATTGCAGTCTTAATATTGAACAAAAATGTTAAGTGTAGGTACTCATTTTACTCAGAATTTTAGGCTCTATAACTTTTGTATGGACAATGTTTTTGATAGAGTTACCTGTTTTGAGATATTGTTAAGTTAACTTGGTCTCTCCTGACTTCAAGCTCTTGATTAGCGATTAAGGCAAAATTTTGAAATAGAATTGCGACCTTAATGTTGAACAAAAATATTAATGATGGTACTCATTTTATTCAGAATTTTAAGCTCTACAACATTTGTATTGACAATGTTTTTTTTTATAGAGTTAGCTGTTTTGAGATATTGTTAAGGTAATTAAAAAAAATGTGTTTTTCGAAAATAAATATGTACATATTTTCTAACATTCACCCAAGTATGAGGAAGAAAACATAGTACGTTCATTTTAGATCTAAACTGAAGGGATTAAAACAATTTCCAGTTTTCCCTTAATTAATTCTGAGTTCAACCCTTTGACCACGGGTCTAAAACTTTAAAGTGGAATTGCGACCTTAATGTTCCAACAAAAATATTAAGTGTGGGTACTCATTTTACTCAGAATTTTAAGCTCTACAACATTTGTATTGACGATGTTTTTGACAGAGTTAGCTGTTTTGAGATATTGTTATAGTATCTAAAAAAACATGTTTTTTGACTATAAATCTGTACATATTTTCTAACGCTCGCCTACTATGAGGGGGAAAACTTAGCATATTCATTCTAGACCTAAACTAAATGGATTAAAACAATTTCCAGCTTTTCCCTAATTAATTCCAAATTCGGCCTTTTTTGCTCCCCTACCACTAAGCTAATATAAAAAAAGTAAATATATATATATTGACTTTTAAATTGTTTAAATATATTGTGACTAGTTGTTTGTATTAAATCATTTGTTTTATGCTTCTGTATTGTATCTTGCCATCTATAAATAGCCATAATTGTCTTCTGAACCACAAAATTTTGTTCTTAGAAATTTAAATATCCTTGGCCAAAAATTCATGTGTGAGGATTAAATAAGAATTTATAGATTTTATATTCATAAACATTGATTTAAGGAATTAATTCCTTTGTTTTTGTAAGTTTTTATGTACTATGATTTTAAAGTATAAAAAAGGTTAAATGCTATATGATAAAAAAATGTATCAAATAAGGATTAATGCTTGGAAAAAAATGAGAAATTGTATGTTAACCCTCTTGCCTACCAGACGGTCCTTATTGCAACCAGAAATTTCTTTAAAATAAACTAAATATGTAAACCACACAATAATTTAAATACATAGTTTTAAATAAAAATTTAATTTGAATAAAATTTCCATTAGTTGTAAGGTTAAGAATTATTTTTTCTTTACACTCATATATATATAATGTGGATTACAGGCATTTGAGAATTACAGGTTTGCAGATTACTCGTACTCTACTGTAATTGATCTGGCCACCAGATGGGTACATTTCCATTGCAAGACCCTTACAGATTATAGATTTTCTGTAGAAATGGTAACAGCAAGAAAGCCATCCATTGTAATAGTTCATGGAACCTGTAAAAAAGCAAAGATGTGTTAGTAATGCCAATGAATGTTGTTCATATTTTACACATAATACATTAATTAATTTCACTGCTGGCCTTCTCTTTTAAAAGGATTGATTGAACATTTTTTGGTTTCTAATTTTTTTTTTTTTTTTTTTTTTTTTTATTGGTAAAGATTACAATAAGTGGTCTTTTGTTCTTGTTAACCTGAGTAATGAAAAAAAAAAAATAGAGTGTTAATATTTTATTCATAAACTAAGAAAAAAGTCTTTCTTGATTGAGGGCCTCTATAAGCATAGGTCCTCACTCACTATATCCCTCTCTAGCCCGTCCTGTTTAATGTAATCAACAAATGAGAGGTGATGCATGATTTTTATAATCCTTGTGTGTTTGGCCGTGGAGGTATCATATCAGTTACTTTTTTTTTATTATCATTACTAGCAGAGCTTCACTAGTCAGTTTTTCTCAAAAGAACCTAAGTCTGGGGGAATCCCCACTGCCTTTACAGTGCAAACTACACCTGCTTTGGTTTCAAACCGAATAGACTTTGAATTGTTTTTTAATTAATCCAGATTAAACTAAAATTTCCAGCTTTGTTGTTCACATTGCTATAGGAATTGATTTTGCATTCTTCTTCTAATTTAACCCTTTAAGCATCCTAACAGGGTTTTTCCGTCACGTAATCTTTGAAATCAAGGGCTGATTTAATACAAAACTGATATTAATGTTATTTTTTTTTTTGCAGTGCATAAGATAATTAAATATGTAAGGTAATCATAAACAAATCCCCGTACAAATAGTTTTCATAGGTATTATTTTAGGAATCATTAAACATAAAGTAAAGAATAGGCTGGACGCTTAAAGGGTTAAGAATCATGGCAGTAGCAAAATTTACTGAAGAGTTCTTTCCATTTCAGAAAAAATTATCAAAAAAGCGACACAAAGGAAGGAAGGAAGGAAGGGCTAGAAGGTGCATAAAAATTTTAAAAATGAAAAGAACTGGGACTAGAATGTACTGGAGCTGGATTCTGTTTGCAAAAAAAAAAAAAAATAATAATAATAAAAAAATAAAATAAATAAATAATAAAAAAAAATCACCCAAAAATGCAAATAAACTTTATTGTAAAGACGACAAAATTTACTATATTGGGATAAAAGTTTGATTTCCTTTTACTAATGTGGAAAAATACATAAGTAATTAAATAACAAAATCCCAAAACTGGCTTCAAGGTGCACAACTTAGTACCTTCCTGTAATTGTTGTTATTCTGTGCAGAGCGATCTCTTCAAAACATAGTACACTCGCACAAACTTCTTTCTTAATTATTATAGATTATGAGAAGTTCCATCCCTGCCTACAATTTGCCAAATAAATAAATGCAGTAGAAGATCTTTATAACGCAAACCTAAAAACGCAAGGTTGTGCGTTATATAGAATTTTGCGTTATATGGATCACATCATTAAATTTACATTGTAAATATGGCCAAATATGTCTGAAATATATCAAAATACATTAGAATATCGTTTTTCTGCATTCCTTGTTACCAAGAGTTATCCAAATTATAAATTTTTGCATAATATAGGTCAGACATTGTTAAATTTACTTTATAAACATGATCCAAATATAACTGACACAACCATTCCTTATATTAGACATTTTAAAAAATGTTTATTGTAATAATAGCATTTTTTTTTCAGTAAAAGGGTCTTAAATTAGAAGATAAAGTTGAACTAATGTATCGAATTGAGTCCTCTAGAGAGTAGCAATATTTTACAATGTGAAAGTGCAGGTGCTTTTTAACTGCAAAAATCATTGTTTACATTTGAGAAGTTGGTGCGTTATATGGAGAATTGCGTTATAAAGATCTTCTACTGTAAATGCTCTCTAGTCTTTACACTTTATGTATTGGCCTTTGAGAATACTACTTCAGTCTTTTTCATGAAATTGAATTTTAAGTGTCATATTGCTGATTATAAGAGAAACTTTGACTCTATGCTATCATTTTTGCCCAAAACAATGTCAGGTCACATAAAATTAACTATAAGTAAAATCGTTGATATTGAGGAATACATGTTATTCAAAATTTGGTTTTCATTTTTCTCAAAATTGATTTCCATGGATTGAAGTGTTTCCCCCCCCCCCCCTCAACCATTAATATATTTGTGCTTTTTGATTATTTATTAAACTCTTTTAAATTGTTTATTCTATATGGGGCTCTACAAATTGAAAAAAAAATTCTTGTAGTCAGACGAAATGTCTGGTAAACCTATAAAAAATATTTATCTTCTTCCCTTATGTTGCCTGTTTTTGCCCACTTAAAAAAAAAATTAATTATGAATTTTTCAAAAATTACTAAAATTATTTTATGAATTGATTGGAAAAAGTATAATCATGGTCATAATAATAATATATCTTAAATTACCTTAATTCTCCAACTTATTAATAAATTAATTTAGAAAATTAAAAAAATTTAGCTTCTTGACAAAGCATAAAAATTACAATTCTGAAAAAAAGGGGGGAAATAAATATAGGTACATTATGAAATTTGACTGCATAAAGTATGCAGCTTCATAAGAAAAACAATTGTTTTTTTTTTCTAAAATCATTATTCAATTCCTACTATTAGTTCACACTCTCCCTATATTTATTTATTTATATATCTTGTTCAAATTTTCAATCGTTAATAAAATACTTATTATTCATCGTATCAAGTTCAAATAAATTTTTTAAAACTTGTACTGGATGACAATTGATGTTAATACAGATTTTTCAAATATTAATTAATTTTAGTTTTATATGGGAGACAAAATGGCGTCCATTGGTTATTGAGCAGCATTTGGCGATATCTCTAATATTTCGCCAAATTCCCATAGAAACAAATTGAGATATTTTAATGCAACAAAAACTAATATTAGCTTAAGAGATTATATTAAATTTTTCTTTGTTGACCTAAGTAGGAATTGACTTTAAAAACAAAATTTTTATATTTCTTGTTTTTTTAATAAGAAAATTATTTTGGAAGAAATAACTTAGGCAAATCCTTGACCAATATCCTTAACTCATTCGGGACCATGGATGCATATATGCACCAACAAAAAGACCATACAGAATTTGTTATTGGCACCAGTAAAAAAGAAGAGCAATATTTGCTTTCTTAAATTAGAGCATTTTCATAATTATTTAAGTAAAGGTAACTTATTTTAAAGAACGTGGTGCCAGCCGAATAAAATTTCTGTAAAAATCGTCGATCTTGAAGGGGTTAAAGTGTCAACTTCTGGATATTTTTCCTTATATGAGAATTTTGCGAACCCCCCCCCCTTTTTTTTTGGGGGGGGGGGGGGTTAAAATCTGCATTTTTTAGAGTTGTTGCTTTTTAACTACTGTCATATGTCCTTGTGTATGCATTATCTTTAAATCCAAAATACCACCTATATATAGCTTTCTCAGGTTTATAGTCATTAAATGAATCGTACAAGGAAATCACCATTAGATCTTTAAATATTTATGCTTTTAGTCAGCAGTTAAAATATTTTACTCGCCTATGGCAATTTAGCGACCATATTTGTTGATCCCTGATTGTATGTGTAAAATTTTCTTCCACTGTTTTTCCTCCCTTTGTAAATTATAATTCTTTCCTTCTATGCACATACTAACTTAACTGTCAGAATATAATTTAATAAAGCCATAGAATTAACCCATTGACAACAAATTAAAAGAAATTCAATATATGATTTTCATTCTGATTCTTCCATCTTCCCATATCTCAAAATTTTTTTTTGATCCTCTCACTTTTGTAGCGATTGTTTCTTAATGGGCCACATCACTTAAACTACCTGATTACCATGTTAACCTATGGGAAAAATTAAAAACGTGATTATTCATTACATAATATAAGTATTGATATACGGTTTTCACCATTAGAAAATAGACATTAGATGCAGAAGATGTGCATTTTTAAAATTTGTTCCCTTAAATTTTAACTATCTCTATAAAGTTTGAAATTTCCACTTAATGAAATGTTTTATCTTTTTTTTTTTTTTTAAATACTTAAAATTTAAAGAAAGAAATTTTAAAAACTCACATCATCGGCATCTAACGTATGTTTTCTGATGGTGAAAACGTTATTTTGATAATTATGTTACGTAATGAGTCATCACGCTTTTAAGTTTTATAATACATGGGGTTAACATGGGATTTCGCGATCGAGGAGATTCAGTGAAGCAGCCCCTTAACTTATAGGCATGGTTATGATGAACCAGCCCCCCCCCCCCCCCCCCCCCCCAACAAGATGAGTTTGCACTGCCACAGTAGTTAATTCAACTTATCTGATGGATACATCCCAGTTGTAGTCATGTTATCAAAAGACTCCTTTCTTCTCAAGTCGTCTTTTAAGGGAGCTTGTAATAAAGAATTTTGTAAATCTATTTATAAAAAGGCAGAAAAATTGCAGACATACCGTATTTATTGACATAATTTATGCTTTTGCCTATTTTCCACTTTGGAGGGGGAAAAAAGATTCTAAAGAAAAAATGGGCATAATTTTCAATATTTTGAAAATGAGAATTTCAATTACTGAAATGTGGCCTTATGCGAATCTAATTGCATGTGGCCAGTAAATTTTCATTAGTTTATTTTTTAAATCTGAAAAGCAGATTTGCTGTTTATTTCTTTCTTTTTTTTTCCCCTCCTTATCAGCTGCTTCAGAAGCAAGAGTAGAGGGTTATTGTAATAGATATTGCTACATCGTATGTCATGCGATTCATGTTGAAAATGAATGAATTTTGGCTACTTGTATTTGTTTACATTGTTTAAATTACAAAATTCAAGTTTGTAGTAATACACAAAAGAATTGTAAGTTTTGATTCAGTGATTAGATTGAAAGCACTATGCTTTGCTGAATTAAAATAATAGGAGTAAAGGGAATTTAGAGTAAAAGAGGCATTTATTTGATTATTGGCAGAAGAAAAGAAGAATTCCATTATACTAATTTACATCGAAGTGAATTATGTTTTATAATTTTTTTTTCTTTGATTCTCATAGAAAACTATAAATATCACTATAAACATTTTTATAGACAGGTGTCGCTGCACATGTGTAATGTTGAATTGAGATAATAATAATACTGGAGTTAGTAATAATACATCTATGGATTTGGAAAGATTTCTTACCTTATTTACAGCTATAAATGAAATTTCATGGCTCCAGTTATAGTCTTCTTTGAAATCTGTTGATTTTTATATGTTGCTGTTTGTTATAAAAATGCCTTTCACACGATCCAAAAACCTTCTTTGGTACATTCAGTTTTACTTTTCTTAGCACGTTACCAGCAGGATAATAATTCACAACAACATAAACTGTGTTGCTTTTGCTAATTGCTTTGCCGACACCCAGCTGTTTACTGCCACTCCAGACCACTTGAGTAAAGTGCCCTTTTCAAAACAGATGAAAAATAAAGTAGTTTTAATTTCAATATATGGAAGTATCATTCAGATTGCATTGATTTCATATGTATATATAGCTCTATCAAAAGTAAATGATTTATGAAAACCACGAAAAAGAGGATGCAAAACAACAACAGAAATCAATGAATATTCATAACTAGAAAAACAACAAACAAACAACTCCCTGCTCTTCGGAAAGTGGGGGGAGTTAAAAAAACAGGTACCAAAAATAAAAATTGAATCCTCACAGGTTTCGCAATATATGGCCAACCCACATACTCCAAAAATGTAAAAAAATCATCAAATAAACTTAAACTTTCAAAAACTTAACGAAACAAAACTGCTTTAAAAACATAAACAACCAACCAATTCAAAATCAATAAAACTAATTTTAAAACGTAAACAAATTAAAAATTCTTGTATGACTGAATCATTAAGTAATTATAAACAATATAATAACAATATATATATATATGTATATATAATAACAATATATAAACAGTATGTGTTTATAATTACTTAATGATTCAATTATACAAGAATTTTTAATTTGTTTGTTTTAAAATTAGTTTTATTGATTTTGAATTGGTTGGTTGTTTATGTTTTTAAAGCAGTTTTGTTTTGTTAAGTTTTTGAAAGTTTAAGTTTATTTGATGATTTTTTTACACTTTTGGAGTATGTGAGTTGGCCATATCTTGCGAAACCTGTGAGGATTCAATTTTTATTTTTGGTACCTGTCTTTTAACTCCCCCCTCTTTCCGAAGAGCAGGGAGTTGTTTGTTTGTTGTTTTTCTAGTTATGAATATTCATTGATTTCTCTTGTTGTTTTGCACCCTCTTTTTCATGGTTTTCATAAATCATTTATTTTTGATAGAGCTATATTCACTTAGTGCATATAAGAAGCTGCGTTGCACCTGATGCACTGGGTTATTTGTTTTACACCTTTTTAAAAGCATTATATATATATATATATATATATATACACTATATGGCCAAAGGTGACCGGTCACTTGCGATTTTAGATGTTTTGTTAAATATCTAGGAAAATACATGAGGAATTAACCTGAAACTGCAAGTGTGTAAACAGTATAGTATAGGTCATATATTTCCACGAATATTTTTTCCCGAAACCCTATAGGGGACCGTCAACAAATTTAAAAAAAGAATATCTTTAATAACCCTGTAAAAAACTAATGTAAGCAAAAGCGTTCAAACTCGAAATTATTAATAAGTGGCTTATTGTAATATACCGTGTTCATTTTTATGAGGATAGCATGTATACTTACTCGTAGACAAATTAAGGTTTTTATAAAAACAGTCCCAAATTTCGCCAAGTTTTTTTCTTATAATTTGCAGAGTTCTTAATATATAAAAAAAAATTCTCTTCAGAAAATATGAAGAACATTGTATACAATACTCTGCAATCAGAATTAGAAAATAATAAAAATTGGATGAAAAATGAGCAGGTTTACTAAAATATTTTTCACTCCACATGCGTGAATGCAATCAAAATATAATGTACATAATGGGTTAGCTAAATGTATAGAGCAACTTTTGTAAAAGTCTCAAAAACATAGTTTGAAAAGTCTGATAATAATTGTTTACAGAATAAGCTCAAAATCAGTTGTTCCCAAAATGATGAGGGGTTGTATCCATATATCCATTGATCAGTGCCAATATAGCGTATACAATATTGCACGTACTACTGTATTTAAATACAGCCCCTCATCTTTTTGCTTCCTTTTAGGAATAACGGATTTTGAGCTTATTCTATAAACGATTATTTTCAAACTATGTTTTTGAGACTTTCACAAAAGTTGCTCTATACATTTAGCTAACACATTATGCAAATTATATTTTGATTACGTTCGAGCATGCACAGTGAATCATTATTTAGTAAACCTGCTCATTTTTCATCCAATTTTTATTATTTTTTCCTTCCGATTGCAGGGTATTGTGTACAATGTTGTTTGTCCTATTTTCTGAAAAGAACTTTTTTTTATATTAAGAACTCTGCAAATTATAAGAAAAAACTTGACGAAATTTGGGACTGTCTTTATAAAAACCTTAGCTTCTACGAGTATACATGCTATCCTCATTAAAATGAACACAGTATATTACAATAAGCCACTTAATAATAATATTGAGTTTTGAACGCTTTTGCTACATAGTTTTTACAGGGTTATCCAAAAGATATTCGTTCTTTTTTAATATGTTGACGGTCCCCTATGGGGTTTCGAAAAAAAAAAACCTTCACGGAAATATATGGCCTATACTATAATGTTTACACACCTGCAGTTTCAGGTTAATTTCTCATATATTTTTCTAGATATTTAACAAAACATCTAAAATCCCAAGTGACCGGTCACCTTTGGCCATATAGTGTATTAGAGTGATACAGAAAGTAATGTTTGAAAAAAATGTCATAGATCCTGCTAGGTATGAGAGAAGTCTAGTTAAACTTAATATTTTTTTATTTTTATGTTGTTCTTATACTACGATCAAACTTAATTTTTTTCAATGACTCCCTTATGTCTTTGCAAGTCGCTTACATGTGTTGCCTGGATGTAAAGTTACTCCTCAACTAGAAAATTCCATTAAGAAGCTTTACATTGTTCCAGGTCTAACGTTGTGCACAAACACATGGTCTTCACCATAAGCAATTGCTAATGTGTGTGTTAAATCAATAGGTAGTCACCATTTTAAATTTGTTTTGAAAAAAGTAAGTTTTTGCTGCTATGGCAGAGAAAAGCCAACGATTCTTTAAGTTTGAAGCCTCCATCTGAGGAGACTTCTGGTATGGCATGCAGTATCATCTCATTGTGTTTTTGACACACTTTTAATTCACCTTGCATGTTATCACATGCCGTATGAGAAATTCTCCCATATGAAGACTTCAATCTACAATGATTTTTGGCATTTTTCTGCCCCAATAGCGGTAACTTTATTTATTCAGACAACAAACTTAAAGTTGTCATTCCAACAAATTTGTTGTCATTCCTTAAAGTTGTCATTCCTTAATGTGTGCATTAGCAGTTGCCCACCATGAAGATCACATGCATCATGTTAGACTTCTCTCACTCATACCTAGCACAATCTATAAAACATTTTTGATAGATATTCTTACCTTCTGAGTCACTCTGTATACGAGGGTGGTTCAATAATTATTGTCCCTGGTATATATAAAATATTTGTACTGCTGTGGTTGTTGTGGAATATCGAAACCTAATGTTTTAGATGCCTATATGCTCAATTTCAGAACCATAGCTGCCATATTTACATAATTTTGGAGGGTGGAGGGAATGGGGGTGAAAGGCTGATTTTTAGCTTATGGGGCCAGATTTGTGACAGTGGATGAGACGTAACTACTGTCACTCGGGATCATAGTGATGTAGCCCCATCTCATTCACTGTCACAAATGTAGCCTTATAAGCTCCAAACCAGCATTTCACCCTCACCCCCCTCTTTAAAAACTCCCCCAAAATAGGTCTTTAAAACTTCACCCCTCCCTCCAAAACTATGTTAATATAGCAGCTACGGTTCTGAAATGGAGCATATAGGCATTTAAGAGATTAGGCTTCGATATTCCACATCAACCATCGCAGTACAAATATTTTATATACACTAGGGACAATAATTATTGAACCACCTACGTATAAGAAATTTTTACATGAATAAAAAAGTAAAATGCCGTTATTCAGATTGAGAGTGATTCTCAAAAATTATAAAATGAATCCAGGTGCATGGAATTTGGAGAAATTATTTCGATACTAAACATATGTAGTTCATACGCCAATATATCAAAAATCCATGGATTAAGGTTGTTCTATTACAAATGTCTTTTTTTAAAGTGCTAGCCAGTAGAAGGGCTAAGTAAATAGGGAAAAGGGTGCTAATGGTGGACCCCATTTTCTTTTCAGCCAATAAATCCAAAATTACAGTCTTGATCTATTCTTGGTAAGGTTGTATTCAGTAATCTTATAATGGTTGAAGGGATTTTTGGATATATTTTGAGTAAGCATGATAAAAAGTTTTACATGAAATCTGCAAAACTCCTCCAACGAGTAATATGGACCTGTTCGGTTTTTCCTACAAAAAAAACAAAAACAAAATTATCACCCAAATACTGAAGCAAGTTACACAGCAGTTGTAGAATTTTACAAACTGAGATGCCCATTCAAAGATTCAGAATTCTTTGCATGTTTTAAAAATATTTTATACCTTCTTGACAAATTATTAAATGATTTTAAGAAAGAAACTCATTTAAACAAGAAACAATTCAGTTTTTATGCTGAAAGTTAAAACATTTAATTAAAAAATATTTAAAACTGTGCTTCTTTCACAGTTTTAAACTTTTTTGAAAAACATTTTTTTTTCATACTTTTTTTTTTCATAAATATGCTCTATAAATGTAAGGATTTCCATAAAAGTTAATAAATAAAATGTCATGGTATGTATGAAAATGCAGTAAAAATATTTATTTAACATTGTTATTTTTTAAAATAAACTATTTGTATTACTGACCATCTGATCCTTTATTTATTATCATAAAACACACAACAAGTAACGTGACTAAATAAATTCTTAAGATATTAAGTAATTTTTAGCATTTTGAACATACTGGTATACCGAGGGAAAAATGATAAAAATTAAGTTAAAGATTGTAACTCTGAATCATTTGAAGAGAAATGGAAACGATAAAAATCCTTTTTCATATTATTTATAATTATCGGATCTTTACGTAACATTGCAAGAATATACCACGGATGTCCAAATACATTTTAAACAAAAAATTGGAAACGATATTTTTGTCATTTTTCACCAAATGAAGGGTACTGAGTAACCTCAAGACTTAAAATTGAAAAAAAAAAGAGTAATATTTATTGTGCATTTATTTTAAAGTAATATAAGTAAACAGTCTTATAACTGTATTAGTAGTTGTGTCCAGCAACCCGTTGTGTTGCATTTAAATTGCATGAGGTCTTTCGATTTCTTGGCTGAAAAGAAAAATAGTTTTATTATACAATTCAAGTTTCTAGGCCTAACAATTCCAAATAAATCATAATTTAGAACGTTTTCAGCCCATTTCACCATTTTAAATTTCGATTAAAAAAAAAAAAATCTTAGAGGGTGTCGGGTTTCTTCGAAGTCCACACAACTTTGAAGAAATCCTTTACTATTTATATGCTGCCACAACCGATATGATTACGTGATATCGGCCACGCTATGAGAGTATTGTTGAGAAGAAAACCAAATCTTTCAAATAAACTAAACTAACAGTTTATTTACACGCTATTTACAAATAAAAAAACACTATTTACTCTTAAGAACTCGGATATAGGTGATCCGGTTCAACATTAAATTAAATATAGTAAATACTTGCTGTGTACTGTTAAACTACTTTATATCGCTCTCACCCTACGCTAGTTAAATTAGATTTATCTCCCAACACATTAGCTCTATATTCTCAGAGCTGCACTGCCTACTCAAGCTTTATCCACGAGCTACTCTGCAACGAACTCGCACATTGAGTTCCAGGCATCAACTGTGCTCCGCCAGAAAAGCGACTACACACTTTTCGCTATATCCCTTAACTGCCTTCCCTCAGCTATATCATTCCTCTCCCCAAAACATAAACAGGGTTTCCCTTCTGACCCCAAGATTCGCTATCTGCTGAAATCCTTTTGTCCGCATTATCTCAGGTCAGGGGCGCCATTTGAGGGGGGCAATAGCCCCCCCCCCCCAAGGAATTTGATATTTCAGAAAATTTATCAACCATGAAATGTATGGATGCACCGAATAGTGATTTTGGCTGAATACCGAATGTCGAATATTTGGCCTGCAGGTAAACCGAATACCGAATATTCGGCCAGCCGAATAGTAACTGTTACCGAATATTAGGCTGAATACCGAATATTAGGTCAGCCCGAATAGTATGTATTCGGCCGAATATCGAATATTCGGCTGACCAAATACTTTCATATCTCAGTGTTTAACGTTAAAAAGTTAAATTTTAAACATTTTTTTATAATATTTAGCACAGATACTTCCATTTTGACATACTAGACTATTTTTATAAGTAAATTTTGTACTAAAAAAAGTATGTTTTGAGTTATTATTTAAGAAAAGGATGGTTTAAAAAATTTTTAAGTAACAAAATTTAGATGCCATGACTTCAATTAATTCTAACAAATGAAAAGAATTCTCTCATATTGAACAAGAAGCAACAAAGCCTTCTACTTCTTTCATCAAAAATGAATGGTGTACAAGCCGTAGCAGAATTTTCATTTATAACTGTATAAAAATGAAGATATTTTAGTGAAATTTGCATCACATTAATTTGCTTGTATAGAATGTGATGATATCCTTGGAAGAGACTGGACTTTGGCCAGTGGGACAGTATAAGTATTGTAGTATTGTTAGCTGCATTCTTAATAAAATAATGTCTAGCTCAGTGCTGTTTAGATATGAATGGTTGCTATTTCCAGCACTTCTCGTCATGTTGTCATATTTCACAGAAATTAAAGTAACTCTGTTGTCAATATAGTTACAATACCTTCATTATTGTTAAAGTAACAAAAGAAAATTAAAGTTTGACTTGGGCATTCACTGTATTTCTGGCTGAATAAGTGAATTGCGATCCTGATTTACTGGGCAAAAAATTGCCTGTTTTGATGATTATTATTACCCCTGAAATTTTCTTCCGTTTTGTTTAGAAACACCCTGTTTGAGAAAAAGCAAGAAACTGATTATTTACCAGACAATGCTCAGTAACTTGCATTTCCACATTTATTAATTCCCATGAACAAATGGCATGTCATTAATGGTTAATTTTTTTAAGTGACATTTTTAAAACAACAAATCAATAATATAAAATCATTCTCTTTTATTTAAAGATTCTAATTATTCTGAATATCTTTATTAATTGACAGTGAAAAGTAGAAGTTGTGTAATTTAAAAAAAAAATATTTTTAAGAGGTTTTTTAAGTATTCGACAAACCGAATACTTTGATATTCGGCGTAACCGAATATTCGGTAGTATGGCCGAATAGGCCGAATATCGAATAGATACCGAATATTCGGTGCATCCCTAATCAAATGTCAGACTCAAACAAATATTAGAAAATTGCTCAAACTCTAAAATAACTTATCAGATTTTATTACAATAGAAACATATGCATTAAATAAATGCTTATGCGTAGAAATTAATAATCATCAAAAAAATTTCTGAAAGCCTTACTATTCGAACTCCCTCAAGGTGAGACATATATCTTTAACGAGTACTTTGGTTAATTTTAAAAATACATGTGAGAATTTCTTTTTATCAGTTGCTTCTCAGCTGTGTGCAAATTGATCATGGGAAAACTCGCCAAAATCATTGACGCAACAATCACAATGATTTTCTTCTAGCCAATTCTCGAATAAGCGCAAAGAAAATAATACCATTTAAATCCCACTGATGATGGTCTTGTGATGACTGCAAACGCTCTGGGTTTTTCTAATGTATTTTAAATTATATGTAAGCACATGAGAGTAATTCTTGCGCATTTATTTGTGCTTTTTATATGAATATTAATTATAAATTTTACCTTTTCTGTAGAAAAATGAAGATATATACATAGTATTCATTAATGTTCAAATATGTAGTTTTTTTAATCTGAAAAATATTCAGAATTTCTTTGAAAAATCGGATTAACATGAAACCATCTCATAATAGTGAAAACACAATCCGAAAAAATTAACGCTTTACCTTCATTTGCAGATAATCACTAACGAAAATTTTCTTATACTTACAGACCATAACATTTGCAAATTTCGTGACCTATTCATGACGTTCGTTGGCTGATTATCTCATGACTGATTGAATTTCAGGATTTTTTTTCGCGATCATCTGACGAAATTTGCGATTCTTTCCGCGATCGATTCTCGGAATTCACGATTTTTTTCTGAAAGCGTTATACGAAATGGATTTTTTTCACGCGAGCAGTTGCCGAAATTCACGATATTTTTCCGCGACCAACTGACGAAATTCGATATTTGTTTTCGTGATTTTTTTGTCAAAATTCACGATTCCTTATCACTGTCATTTATTGAATTTCCTGATTTTGTTTCTGCCACTGCCTAATAATATTTGTGATTTTTTTGCGCGAGAGTTAGACAAAATTTTGGACCTTATTACGCAATCGTTTGACGAATTTCTCCTCGATTTTATTGCGCGATTGTTCGACTAAGTTTTCGTGATTTTTTGCGCGATCTTTTGACGAAATTCGCGATTTTTTCGCAATCCTTTTACGAAATTCGCGATTTTTTTTTGCAATCCTTTTATGAAATTCAAGATTTCTGTTTGTGCAATGATTTGACGAAATCTGTATTTACTTTCGCAATCTATGATGAAATTAGCGATATTTTCCACGGTCGTTTGAAGAAAGTAGCGATTTTTTTAATTGACCATTTTAAGACTTTTTTTTTCAAAATTTCCAAGATTCGCGATTTTTTTCTGCGACCCATTGACGAATTGATTTTGCGGATTTTGAAAGAAAGAAAAATCGCAGACTTTCACAAAAATTTAATAAAAAAATGTGGAATAATCACATGTTTGTAAAAGAAGTTATGGAGACAAAATCACATACAGCATGTTTTATTGTGCGGGATTTTTTTTCTGTGTGATTTGTGCAGTTCTGTAAGTTGTGCAATTTTCCACGTTCCCTGTTCCTCAAAGGAAAATTTTCCTTACCCTCCATCAGGAAACTCATGATATGGCGCCCCTGTAAGTAAAACTTCGAAAGGGACTAGAAAAAAGTTCCATTTAAACAGGTTTCTGTCTTAGCAAGTATAACTGTATGATGTTTCTTCAACGAAATTTGATTTTTTCCCCTTCTAGAAAGAAATCTGTTATGTACAGGTTTCGTTTACACAAGTTTTACTCTAATACATCTCTTTTCAGAGCTATACTATAGAGCGGATGGTTTAACAGTCAGTGAGGATACCTGTAAAAATGAAACCTGTCTATAATAGAATCCTGTCTAAAAAGAAAAAAAAATCATGTCCAATACATTAAAATTTTACCTTCTAAGACGGAAACCTGTCTAAAACGAAATATTTCATTGGTTCTGAGTTTCCGTATTCGAAGTTTTTACTGTTATTGTAAGCATAAGTCAGTAAACGTTTCTCATACGGGGGGGGGGGGGTAGACCCCCTGGATGCTACCCTTAGCTATATAGCATCCCTTCAAAAAGTTTGCCCCCCCCCAAGAAAGTTCTGAAATGGCTCCCCTGTCTCAGGTATGCATTTGAATAGCAGGGCAAACCCCTCTCTATTGATAAACTACATTCCTTTACCTACTCTGTATAATTCACTAGCCCGGATTAAGTTTCAGATAAGAAAAGAGTGTTACTTTAAAATTCCCAGTACACAGACAATATACAAGCAAGAAAAATAATATATAACCATAGTTCTAATAGTTGATGTTTCTGAGAACCTGACAGAGGGCATTTACATCTTAAAAGTAACCACCATGCGAAATTTCAAGTTTATCCCAAGCAGTATAGCAGAAATCGTAATTTTAGAACCTTTTTTTCTGCACCCTTTTACATTTCTTTTTAGAAATTGTTCTGTTGGGAGTATTTACGCCTTATAAGTATCAGCCATGTCAATTTTCTAGCCCTAAGAGTTCCAAATAAATCTTATTTCAACCGTATTTCACTCAACATCCTTTTAAATTTCGAACTTTTTAGAAACCTCTTCTTAGCTAATGTTTAATCACCACACTAAATTCAAAATTCCTAGCCCCAACAATGTCTCAGAAATCGCAATTTTAGAACATTTATCTGCTCCTGCACCACCTTGGGGGTTGCTGCACCGACATAAAATATAACTTATGTTGGAACAGAGATGGTCATCAGCATTTTGCTATCATCATTTTAAAAATCGGCTTAGTAGTTCCAGAGATTACACACTACAAACACGCAAAAGTTACTTCTTTATAATATTAGTATGGATTACAAACCTGTTTCCAGAAGTATTTCTTTTGTAACAAGCCCATCAAAAGGATAAAACTTATGTTCAGAATACCACGAATCCACGATTTCACATCCTAAAACATAAAAACTTAGTGAGCAAAAGGTTCGTACTTTTATATTTGCATCATTTATAATAATTTGCCCAGGAGTTTATTACAGTAAAAATGAAACAATATTCTAAATTATTTTATTTTATTTTTTAACGACGCGGTAAACTTATTTAACAGTTTATGAGAAGTCATAAAGTCTTGTTTATGCATTCCAGATTGAATATTTTGCCAGTTTTATTTTATTGGATTAACAAAACTTTTCTCAAATTACTTGCAAATATTAACCTTACAAATTATACAGTGTGTCCACGTATAACTTGACCGACCTTTATTTTCGCAACCGTTGGTCCTAGATGCATATTTCCATTTACAAAAGTGATCAAAATTAAGGGCAGAGTTAAAATAAAAAAAAGCTTGAAGCGAAAAATCAATTTTGCGAAGAATTACAGAATCTAAATTTTTGTACGGTCCCCCGGTCCTATAAGTTATATTTAGTAAAAATTTTCCTGTTACACTGACAAGTAAGGCAAAAAAAGTCCCATTATTCTACGATTGAAATTGACCGAGTAATAGCTGTCTAAAGTTGGAGCATATTTTTTGCTGCAAATTAGGGGTCATTCACAAATTTAGTAGAAATATAATTTCGTCAGATATTGAGACTAAAATTAACATTTCAATATAAATTTGAAATCTTTAATCATTCTGACATATTACTGCAAAATATACGATTTGTACTGAACAGATAAGAGGATAAAAATAACAGAATTTTTGTTAAATAAAAGGATGAAAAACAACAGCCTCAATTCTTTACAAAAATGATACATACTTTAAAATGCTGTTAGGTTACACCGTCTTTCAAATTTTGGGTTGTTCCATGTTTTTTAGCTTTTGAAAATTGATTCACATGTATTTTTTAGCGCTGGATCCGAAAATAACCTTCATTTTAAACCATCACGTCAGGATTTTTCTCAAATCGCAAATTTCAAAGTTAAAAAGCTCAAAGTTAAAATTGATTCTCCTCTCCTCCCAACCTCATCGGACCCCTGAGCTGTTTAGCTGTAAGAAACCCAGTATAAGCCACAAAATTGAATAAATTATTGAATTAAATAAAATTAAACGGAATAAGAAAGTCTTACATTTATTTTATAGTATCAGATTTTTCGCTATTTTTTAACCTTGAAATTTACGATTTGCGAAAAATCCTGGCATGATGGTTAAAAGTGAAGATAATTTTTTTATTTAGCGTTAAAAAATACATAAAACGTAATTATAAAAGTTAAAAAACACAACCATCGCAGGCTTGTGTTATCTAATCTAAAACCATTTAGTAAACTTGTTGGCAGTAATCTATCCGAATTTTTTTGTGTTATCCTCTAATATACGTATGTATAAGATGGTAAGCGTCGAAAATCATAATAATATTACATTGTAATCGGATTTAACCCAGTATGTAAAATTTTAACTTCGATCGGACATTCGGAAGTCAGTTAAAGTTCGAGTACAAATTTTAAACTGGAAAGACGATCGTTGCAAGTTAAATAAAACATTATGAAAATAACATAATTTTTGTTAAAAGAAATCATAGCCTCAAATCCTTACAAAATACAACATATGTTAAAATACAATTATTCTAACTAATCTGAAATTTAACTAATAAAGTTAACTCAATCGTAATAGTTGTACGATTTCTTTCAAACCGCAGATACCCTGAAATAAGTTTAAGTACTTTATATATGACCCCTGAAAGCATGGTCGAAATCATCTGTTTTGATATGCAAAAAAGTGGTATAAGTCATGCATTTCAAAGTTTCATAACTCGGTCAATTTTAATGTTATATGAATGGGACTTTTTCTGTCTTACTTGTTTGTGTCACAGTAAAATTTTACTAAAGATCACTTATAGGACCGGGGGACCGTATAAAAATTTAAATTTCTTAATTTTTTAATAAATATTTTTTTGACCCAAATCGCTTTAAAAATAATTCTTTACCTTATTTAAATCATTTTTGTAATTGGAAGTATGCATCTAGGACCAACGGTTCCGAAAATAAAGGTCGGTCAGGTTATACGCGGACACTAGGGTGGTCACAAGAAACATGGGGAAATTTTTTTTAACGTTTTCTTCGGGTGGACCTTCCTAAAAGTTGCCAATTAGTTAGAAAATGAGATTGGCAAAGTTTCAGCTCAAATAAATAACATTAACCCGTGCCTCATCGAGGTTGAATTCTTGAAGATTTGCAATTTTTGGCAAAAAATTGTCGTTTTTCTTTCTTTACGTGAAAAATATTTGTCTTAGAAACCTGATTGTTGTTTTATTTCATAGAAACTATTGTTGCCTTGAACTTTTACTCTCATGAAAACTTATATTTAATGAACATTTAGTATTTTTCAGGACAGCTAGTGAACCATACCCTCAAACTCTGTATTTTTGAAACGTAGGTAAAAAATGACAAATTAAAAATTTTATTACTTTTGATAATTTTTTTTGTATTATTTTTATTAATAGGCAAAAATAAGTGAACAATTTTTGTAACTTTAAAAATATTTCACAAATTATAATTAATTATTAGTTATCTAGTTCTGTGTCTAGTAAGAAAGAGCTTCTCGGTTTGTATTGCAGTTGAACCTCTGAATTTCTCTTTTTATTACAAGGCTGTTTTTGTTATCTGTTATGGTTATCTATTTTTAGAATTGACGAAACATTCCGTAAAACCCCTTCCCCCTCTTGATATGATGGCAGAAATGTAAGATTTTTTAAATTGGCCACATGTCTCATCAAATCATCGACAGTAAGCAGCCAAGTAATTGTCAAGTTTTATGTATTTTATTTTATAATATTCGCAAAATGAACTGAACGCCAGAGAAGCTGCTAGAGTTAGAATACATCCACTAGCTAACCACACACATCGACTCTGCAAATAACTGTTTCGTAAACAAAAAACTGAGCTCATCAAAAACAGATTTTAAAATTCTCGTTTAGAGAGAACTGTTGTTCAATGGGGTGGAAAACTGCTTCACCATTTTTTGAATAAAAAAAATGTAGAGTGGATAAAAGTTTTAATTAGTTGTGGGGATGAAGAACAGTTACTACGAGTTCCTCAACTTGAAAATAGTATCGAAATAATTAAGGCGAAAACTGTATTTTCAGCAGTTGAAGAGTGGGAGGAAGTTGGTAAAATCCAGGCAATATTTTTTGATACAACTGCAGTAAATACAGGTTGCCTCAGAGGAACCTGCATTTTTCTATAGCAATTGTTAAAGGAAAAGTCTTCTGTATTTACCATGCCGCCACCATAATTTAGAAATTTTCCTAAAAGCTGTTCTTGATTGTAAAATGGGCATAATCACTGCCCTCAGCCAGATATTAAATAAAAAAAACGATTCTGATTGGGTGGTCTAAATTAAACCAGAGTAAGTATACAAATGCTATTGAAGATGAAATACTAGGTATAAATACTTAATTCAGAAGAAATTTCAAATTTTCTTATAGGAACTTTTAAAAATTAACAGCTCAGGTATGATTATAAAGAGTTTATCCAACTTTGTTTAATTTTTATAGAACTCCTTCCTACAAAAGACTTTTTTTCAGAGCACCTCGTGCTTTTAATCATGTCAGATGGATGGCGGCACAAGCCATTCATTCTCTCAAAATTTATTGTTTCAGGGATCATCTTTCAATAACAAATTTAGAAAAAGAAGGTATCAGAGATCTTTTCCTATTTTTAATCAATATTTATGTGAAAGCGTGCTTCAATACTTCCACTGCCACTTTAGCCCCCAATTCAAGACTTGCAAATAATAAAATCACTTGTTCACTACAGAAAATTTGATAAATAGGTTACAGACAAAGCACTTGCTAAAATGACAAACTGCCTTTGGTATCTTAACTCGGATCCAGTTGCATTTTCATTTTTAGATAATACTTTGGTAAAAAAAGTCAACATAAGCCACCTTATCTAAACCATAACCACTTAAATCCTTTCCGGCGCAGTGTCCCACGCCGGGACCACCTAATTTTAATTCCAAACTTACAAACGGCACGAAGAATATTTTAATAAAATTTTGCTTTTACAATGAAAGGTTAAAGTAATGTGTTTTTAATTTCTAAAAAAGTCGTTTGTAAATTACGGGGTAGACAATCATTTCATCCTTTTACGAACAGAATTTTTCTGTGTCGGAAAGGGTTAACGTGACAGTTGTAAGGGAAAATAATTTATTTTCTTTATTATGCCTCCTTTCTTGTAACACAACTTTAATAATAAAATGCAATTGAGCATCATTTGCTCTCATTTCTATACTTCCTTTGCCCTCCCTTTTTTTTTTTAAATTCTTTCAGTTTAAAATTCGATTTTTTTTTCCTTTTCTTTGGAAATTTTTTTTAATCAAACACTTTATTGGACTTCACAAAACGAAAAAAAAAAAAAAAAAAAAAAAGAAAAACAAAAGGTGGAAAGCAGATGAAATGGAATGTTACAAATTTTTTTTCGCTTTTTCATAAAAAGTCAATTTTTAGGATTCAGGTGAAGTCTGGTCCTGAAAAATGCGAATATTTTTAAATCTATACATTTTTAGAAAAAAATGGTGTGTGGTTCTTCAAAGCAAAACTTTTTTTTATAAAATGAGACCTGCATTATGTTTCTAGGTTCAATTGTATTCATTTCATGAAGGAAAAATAGCATTTTTTTGCGAAAAATCACGTTTTTTTCAAACTTAAACCTCAATGAGGCACGGGTTAATATTATCCAAATGAGCTGAAACTTAGCCAATCTCATTTTCTAGTCAATTGGCAACTTTTTTGGGGGGGGGGGTCCCCCGAAAAAATTCGAAAATTGATTTCTTGTGACCACCCTAGTGGACACACTGTATAACGCTTTTTAACTTTATAAAGTATTGGAGCATCCGCTATGATATGGCTAATCAGCATATGCTGTTTTCATTTGCCATTATCTTTTTATATGTCATATAGGAAGATTAATTAGAAATGAATGTGGTAAAACATTATATTAGTAATAGATTACCTATTACTAATGTAATAGGTGTGGTTCTTGTTCTGAATACGAGCACTCTTTTCCCACCTTTTTTTTTGTTTTATAGCAGATTTAAAAACAAAAGTGCATTAACATACATACCAATTATTACAATGCGAACTGCCTAATCAAGTACGTAGTTCCAATCATATATTAAAACGGCAAAAAAAGTTATTTCTAACATTTAAATATAATAATTTTTTTAATAATTATTATTTTTCATTTTTATAACTATTTACTTTCTTATAGAATGTTCTAATTAGTAAATTATAAAAGAACAATTTTCAATCTAGGTTCAAGCAATATTTCCATATATATCTCCAATTAAAAAATAAATTTTTACTTTTTTAAAAATTCGAAATATAAGCAAGATTTAAAAATACCCATGTTTTGGAAACTTTCAAAATTTCTTTCCTAAAAAAAAGTTTTCTTTTCCCCATCTTTTGCTCCCGACTGCACCTGAAACGAACATATATTTTTTAGCAGTAATTACTATTTTATCTATACTCATGCATTATTTACAGAGTATTAAATTTCAGTTCTTTTTCCCCATCTTTTGTCCCCGACTGCACCTGAAACAAGCATGATATATTTTTTAGCAGGTAATTACTATTGTATCTATACTCATACATTGTTTAGCATGCAATTGCATGAGAATCCGAGTATGTTTACGGGAGTTAGAGTGTGGACAGACGGACAGACAAACCGGATCCATAAGCACTTTTCAACTTCGTTGGAAAGTGTTAAAAAAAAACTGGGTATGTATGTAAAATATTGATCTTAATGTAAATTGTAATCGAAAGGTTAAATTAGTAGGTAGAAACGACAGTTCCAATCTAATAAATTTCCATAAGTTATTTTGAACAACAAAGATCTTATCTAAGCAACATATATTATCCTTACGTGTCATTTTAAGACAATAACGAAGTAAGTTAATTAAATTATTGGAATTGTAAATGTATAATAACATAAGAGAAAATATTTGCAATAATTATTATATTGTATATCATTGTAATAAATAATATAGGCTGTTAGATGTTTCAAATAATCTTTAAAATTTCTATTTCATCAAAAAATGCTTAAATGCTTTCAAAATTGAAAAAGGAAAAAAAAATCAAGATTATACATATCTAACTGCAGTTTCTAAATAAACTCATCATCATTAATTATTATAACAGGTTAATCTCGTTTTAAAAAAATCCCTGCCGGCTCGGGCCTACAGGCGGAGGTAGATTTCGATGTTAAGTACTAAATTCTCCAACAAAACTTAAATCAAGATTAGAGATAAAACCCAGTTTCTTCACAAAGAGCGAGCTGTAGGGCGCTAAACTTTTTGTGAAAATTGTAATATACACGAATACACACACACATATATATATGGAATAGGTTTAAAAAATGGCTACAAAAAACTCAGAGAACCTTAAAGTGTTAAAATATGTTAATATTTCCATAGTCGGGTTTTTATCATGTTTTAATACGTTTCTTCAAACTTACATATTCACCTGCTGAGGTCCATTATATTTCCAATATGACGCAATATACATATTTTTTTAATTCGTCAAACGTCGTATTTTGAGTTTTCATGCTGAAATCTTGCTCTAGGAAACTTATGACGTAATATTCAATTTGTTTTCAATTTGTCAAACTATTTAATTTTACACGTGAAAATTTTGCAAAAGAAAAGTAATTGTTGTGGTGAGAATTTTATTATTTGTTTTTTTTTTTTAATTGTTGGCAACTGCTATAACGAAAAACTTTTATTTTTTTCCTGCCATTGTTGTTTAAGAGCTGGTTTTATCAGAATCATGTTAAGACAGTATTCAAAATTTTGAACCCTCCCCATTTCCACCCTCTTGGGCCGATTTCGCCCATTTTCAATCCCCGCCGAGATATTAGCCATCTCAAAGTTGTTGGCGAGTTTGAAGATGATTCGTGCATAATTACGACTTTTATCGTGCGGACAAAATTTAGTACATACATACATATATATATATATATATATATATAAACTTTTTAAGTGGGGGTGGTTTTGGGTTCCTGGAGTCCTATAATGAAAAGTTATGAAGGAATTTTTCAAAAGTCGCACCATGGTAACGACTGCAATAGGTAGTATTTCTTACGAAATTTACCTAAAAGAGAAAAATATGTTATTCAGTCCTCTTGTTATGTGCCAAAATTGCGAGAAGCTCGATAGCGCTCCTCTTGTTTTATGCTAAAATTGCGGAGAGGTTGGTAGCGCTTCTATTTGCTGTCTCAATTTGGTCTGCATTTAAGCTGGTTGCACTAGCGAGGTGTACGATTTATGTGTATATCGTCGGCTTACAAGTAATTTTATATACATATATATATACCCAAACACATTCGCATTTTTGGCATATATCCAAACAGGGGCCTCGCTAAGGGGGGAGGGAGCCTACCCCCCCCAAACGTTCGCGAATGCTGTTACACTTGGCAAATTTAGAAACTTAGTTGGCAAATTTGTTTAAAACTTTAACTGAAACTATAATACATTTTCTATTTCTGATAGACTTGGCAAAAGTTACAAATTTAATTGGGAATATTATTAAACTTTTTACCAAAAAGAAGTATATTACATTTTTTAACTGGTAACTTGGTAAAATTATAAAACTAGTTGGCAAATACTGAAATTTGACTTGGCAATTTATTTAAGGTCCTCTCCTCACCAAAGAAAAAGTCTTAGCGATGGCCCTGTATCCAAATCCACAAGATTTGTTCCGCACTCGGGCGGTTAAAATTGATCATTTTATGTAGAATGCTTGCGTTTCATGTTTTGAGTGTAGGCCTGCAAACTGTCTTGTACCACAACATAAAAAGTAGAATACATTTTACCTGCGGGTCTACTTGTGTCAGGTACAGCAGAGTTCGTGTTTCACAATTTAGCGAGTTTTTTTAATGAAGTTCATTAAAGACAGAAACGTAATTTTGACGTAATTTCGTCTAAAAAAATCTCGTATGAATACAAAGGTGCCCTTTATTTTTTAATTTTCTACACTATTACCCCCCCCCCCTTCCGGCCGCTTCCAACTTTGTCTATAAGCAAGTCTAAGATTTAAGCTGATTTTACCACCATTTTAATATAAATTAATTACTTAACCCTTGTTACGCCATTCTGGACTATTCTGTGAGTAGGAGGATGATCATTATGACTTGATGTCTTTTTCTCAACTACTAGCTCATATATTTCTAATATTTTTATTCTTAAATGTAATTTTTACCTGATTTATAACAATTTAACCCTTTCAGTTCCACCTATTCTAAATTGCAATTTTTAGATGAGTAAAAGGGTGTCCCTAATTTTTAGTTTTTTATGTTTTTACCTGGTATAAAATTTCTCTTCCTCTTCTAAATTTAGTATATAAACACGTTATACATCTAGCCCTTAGCTGGACGCATCAGATGAATCGATTATTATTCCAGAAATAGGGGAAAAAGCAAATAAATTAGTAACTAAAATTTCAAAGGACAAGAACCTTTCAAAACTTTCTACTGGTTAAATTAAAAGTGTCAGGAAATTATTAGGAAAAGTACAAGAAATTGACATTTTCACAAGGTTAATGTTAAAGAACAACCTCTTCTGGCTGGGTATGGTAGTTGAATGAATTCAGGGGAATCATAGGTGATCTCATTGTGCTGTAGCTTTATTAAAAAATAGATGGTATAGAGATATAAAAAAAATCCAGAAGGTATACGGCGTGTACCTCCGTATATCGTCCACTACATCCCTGATGATCTGTACCGTAAATAAAACTTCGGGAATCATGCGTGTTTTGGGGGCCTCGGCATGCGCCTTCTTAGTGATCTGCACCTGATCTTTTTAATTTGATGATCTGGTCCCCCTTAAGCAGTCAAAAAGCCCTCATAGCCATAAACTGATTTCGAGGTTTCCCATTTCGCAAGCCGATTAAAAAAAATGCATGGGGCACATTTTGTGCTTGCTAAAGGATTTGCAGCACATTTGCAGCACCTTTGGAGCACATTTTGTGCTACAAAGGATTTGACAATTGTACAAATCGGCAAAAATATATCAAATTCTTCCTCTAGGGCTATTTTTTTATATCATAGATATCCGTAATGAATCAGTTTGCTTTTTAGATTCTTTGAAATTAATTCAAAATTCCTACAGTAGATAATATAATCATAACCGTAACTCAAAAACTTAATGGTAGCCTGAAAGAAGGTGGGAATTGACCCTTACCTATGATAAGATGTCCTGAGGACTTTCTAAAATTTTTAGGGTTTCAAGTCAAAAGTCTGCTTTCTTTAGAAAATCCAAACAAAACAGATGAGAGGAAGAGCTTTCAGCTTCCCATTTTATCCATTGCAACTTTCAATTTTATTTATTGCAGCTTTTTATTAAATATTTCAAAAATTGACCGCCATTAAATGAATATTTTAAGATGAACCTGACATACATAAAATACATTGTTACATTTAGGTACTTTGACGTCTTATTTAAGTTTTAACTACTATAAATGCAACAAAAGTGACCTAAATGCGACAATAGTTCATTGGTTGCTTATATTATAGATAATGATTCAATTTGTAAAGAGCAAGCTAGTTTTGAACTAGTATCAGTAACAGTATTCAATCATTTTCTGCTTATAAAATACACATTTATTTAATAAAAGGCTAAATATGTTCTAATCTACGACAAAACTATGGGGAATCGCGTCTTATTTAGGCACAATGACTTTATACTGTAATTTTACCATGCATATTTCAAAGGAAAATTGCTTTTTTACCATTGACAGTGGGCAAGGAATGATCGCTGAGGTATGTCACATACAAGTTTTCTCCATATAGAGGATTGTGACTGTGATACAGGTGATCAACCAGAGCCAGATGATCCGCCCATTGCTGAGAAAATCTAGAAATCTACAGTAAATACAAAGATGCAGAACTGCAAGTCTGTACGTAAGAGAAAGAAGAGAAATACAAACAATGGCTATAACAGTTCTAATTAATGTAAAAGTAAAAGAAACGATTCTGAATAAACTTGGAAAAATAAAATCGAGATCTTACAAGGAAAAGTACTTGGCAGGGTCCGATTGATCTCTGGAGTCAGGAAAAGCATAGTATAGTTTCGAGAAACCCTTTCACGGTGAAATAGTTTTCGGTACAGATGTCATAGACGCACCCGGGTATCTTTTTTTCGCTCCAAAATGGCAATTATTTTGTCAGCCGTGTCAACCCGGCAATTTTGCGGTGATTTTGCTTCTTATTGCAACCTGTGTTTTATATTAAACTTGCCACCCTTGGCGACCAGTTTGGTCTCTCTTAAAATTTATGTTTTGGAAAGCATGCTAAGCATTGTATTTGTATCATGTTACTTTTATTCATAATCTTTTAAACTATTGTTGCTAATTCTAAGACAGCGCAAATAATATTTCCTTTCTAACAACAAAAATATTTTCACGAGAATATTAAAAAGAAAACGAAAACTTTGGTGAAAATTACGTCAAGTTTAAAACGATTCATTTTAAATGTCTTATTTAAAAGAACTTTCTTATAGTGTTGTTAAAAAATACCGGAGACGAAGACTCTGTTTACTTAATTAATTTTATATTAGCTTATTTTGAAATTTTTCACTGATCTGATTTAACAAAAGACGAAAACAGCCCATTAAAAGGGGGGAGATCACCACTGTTTTTTTAAAAATTATAATTCAGCCTTCCGAAAATTTTTTAAAGCCTATCAAATTACCGTGCTTTTAGAGTTTGCGGTGTCTGAACGGGGGTTAGCGTAGCTCGTAGGGGGCAGAGCCCCCTAGTTATAAAAACTTTTCGAGAAAGTAAAGAAAAAAAGTAGTTTTGTAAGAAAGTTACCCAAGAATAGGATAGCAGCGCCTCTGTTGTTTGATCAACGTCAAAATTGAATCAGCATCCATTTATGTCAAGGTGAAACATAATATGCAAACAGCATATTCTGTTTGACTGCAGAGTTGCCAGTTTGGTCTCCATTTTTACTTAAAAATTTCGATTTCATACCAGAAATAAAGAATAGCTTTTTATGCTTTATATAATGAGATACATTTATGCATCACATAAAGTAAAAATTCTTCTTTCGAAATTTCGAATAAAAATTGGAGGCCGAACCCTGTTTGACTGTATTTTGTACCGAATTCCATCTAAGAACTAATGTACAGAATTCCATGAAACTGATGGAATTCTGTACTATTAGTTCGTGAGATATAGCTATCGCAGAAATGCTTAAAAACACAAAACAGAACCGCTATGTGTTGGGCGGTATACAGCCAAATATAATCAACACCAATTTATGTGGAGGTCTAAGTTAATCTGAAGTTTCATGTAATTCTGTGTATTAGTTCTTGAGATAGAGAGGCCATACAATTTGTGTCGCACCCAGTATAACATATGCAGACTGACATTTTCAAAAAATAGTCACCTCGTGTTCGGGACATCCCAAAACAAGCAAATCCATCAAAAAAACGTAAGTCGAAAAATTTACGATTCCAATACTTTCGTCTTATGTGTATAAAAGAAAGTAAAAAGTGTGTTTTAAAAGTAGACATCCCTTCCTTTTGTTTTAGTTTAGAATATAAAAAGTGTCTGTGTTTGAGGATAAAAAAAAAACAATATGTTTTGCAGCTTCTCAACTTTTTCTAAAAACAGTTGCAATTCATTGCAATGCACTACCATACAAGGTACGACCGGAAAAGTGTGAGTGGAAGAAAACTGACTTAACATTTACGAACACAATCTTTAGCATTATAAGAAGACAGCATTGTTAGAAATACTGAGACTCAAGAAATTTTTAATTCAGAGTATTGTAAGTTGCAATTTATGTGATGTAATAGTATATGCATTATGTAATATAATAGTATATGTATTATGTAATGTAATAGCATATATGGGGCATTCTCACAATCTTGTGACTTTCGGGAATAAAAATCTGGTGAAATTAAAGTTGCTAAAATAACATTTTAATCTGATAGACGAATGCCTTAATGATTCAAAATAAAGAAAAAATGATCAGCAGTGAATTTTTTTCTTTTATGTTTAACGGAGGTTTAAGTGAAACTTGCGAGTTTAATTTTCCTTACCACTATAACTTTCTATTTTCTTCTAAATTTTTACTTATAATGATTTTCCATAGTACCCACAGGACATTAAAATAAGAAATAATAACAATGTAGTACTTTAAGTACAAAATTTTGGTATAACATTGTCTTAAAGGGGTGTTAAAGAAGGGACGGAAGGAAAAAAAAGGGGGATGGTATAGGAAAAAGGGGCGGTAATGGAAAAAAAAAGGGATGTTAAGGATGGGACGGTAAGGAAAATTACCATTTTTAGGCAAATCATGTTAAGACTAAGAGATAGCTACAATGTTCAGTGATTTTTAGAAACAGTTATTTACATTGGATTAAAAAAAAAGAAATGTAATTTATCTCGAAAAGTGCAGGAATAAACCTTGGGGACGGTAAGACTACCAATAAAGCCACGATGCTTGAAATTGACATTTAAAGGCTGATTTAAATTCTGCAGTAAATTTCCTGTCAAAAAATTTTAGACATTCTTTCTCTAGAATATTTCTGCATGAGAAAAAACTTGAAAAAAATTCTGTGGCTGCATCTGAAGTGATTTTCTGTATAAGTTTAGCAAGAGGGATGGTAAGGAATCTAAAACCCAGGGACAGAGTTCAAAAATTAATATCAACCGTAAAAATATGTGCAGGTTAATTTTTTGCTACATATTTATATAAAGCAATTGTCCCAATTTCGGAAAAATATACATCGAATTACTTTTATTGAAACAATTTTATACACACAGCTCCAAACTTAAAAATCAGCATCAGGGACACGGGACGGTATAGGAGTTTACCTGGTATTTGGACCCCCAACATCGTCCAAAACTTATTTATCTCGTTAATATTGTTATGCAATCATGCAATGGGATGTTCCCCAGTATATGAAATTAAAAAAACCCCCCAAGAATATGTACTGAAATAAAAATTATTATTCAGGGACTTAAAAGTCAAAAGATTGTGAGAATGCCCCATATATATTCTAAAGATTGTAATTCAGAAAATTATTTTCATGCAATGTAAATGTAATGTCTTTTGTGAATGAAACATTGAGCAAATTTAGGCTCACTAGGGAACGTTCCCAGGTGCAAGTTGTGGATTTGGACGAGAGTGGTATCAAAAGAAAGGTCTCGTCATGTACATTAAAAAGTCCAATGGAACTACCCGTCCGAACCCAACCGTTTTCGAGATATCCTCACTTGAAGTGTGAATAAGTAAATAAATAAATTGGCTGGCAGGCAGGCATATAAATTGTTCGCAAGTTAAAAGTTTCTTTGCATTGTTTTAATCCTCTACCAATACCTTTTCCCGAGCTACGAGCAAAATCCTTTACACCCACACATTTGCCGAAAAATTTGCATAAAACAAGGTGCTGGAAATAGCAAAAACAGATGGAAAAACTCTCCGAATGCAGCCGTACGCGAAAACTTCGTAGAATGCGAAGTGCCTGTCTAAAAGAGGGGAAATAACCGGCAATGTGTGGGTGTAAAGGATTTTGCTCGTAGCTCGGGAAAAGGTATTGGTAGAGGATTAAAACAATCCAAAGAAACTTTTAACTTGCGAACAATTTATATGCCTGCCAGCCAATTTATTTATTTACTTATTCACACTTCAAGTGAGGATATCTCGAAAACGGTTGGATTCGGACGGCTAGTTCCATTGGACTTTTTAATGTACATGACGAGACCTGTCTTTTGATACCACATTCATCCAAATCCACAACTTGCACCTGGGAACGTTCCCTAGTCAGTCTTAAAATACAAATATTAACTCTATTAGTTCCAAATTTATAAAAATAAAAAGGTGGGTAACACTTTATCTACACATAAAATGATTTTTGTGGTATGAAACATTGAACAAATTTAGGCTCACTTTTAAAATGTAAATATTAATTCTGTTAGTTCGAAATTTATATTGGAAATGGGGCATAAAATGTTTTCTTGTGGGTGAAACATTGAACAAATTTAGGCTTAGTCTTAAAATATAAATATTAACTATGTTAGTTCTAAATTTATAAAAACAATATCTTTAAAAATAACTGAATCAGAACATACCTCTATAGACAAATGGAGAGGCGGACATCCATGCTGCGTTCGGTAGTGATTGTGGCTACGTAGGCATTCCAAGGCGAATTCATCACTGAAAACTTGTCTGTCGTCCTGCATAAGCAAAAGAGAAACATAACCTTTTCAGCACTTTAATTAAAATATTTTCTTTGAAAATAACTTTCATTTTTCAAGTAATTATCTTCATGTATCAGCTAGGGTTCTCGCTGGCTTTTGACCAACATTAGCGATTTGGTGAATAAGAAATAAAAAACAGTAGCCAAAATTAAAAAAAAAGTTAGCAAAATAGATTCGGCGTGAAACACTGGAAAATCTATTTTTACTTCTTATTGTATCCATTTTTTTAATATGTTCTAAAATAACCCACTTTTTTGTAATTGCTTATGAAATAGAAATTTGAATATGCGCTGTAGAAACTATTAAAAATAAATACATTCTGAATGTCCCCTAAATGTGTAAATGTTTCGGACATTCTTTTAGCCAGTCTAAATAAAATTCAAAACAGCTATCTTTGATTTACCGTTGCGGAAATAGTCCAGGCAATAGAGATCATATAGGGACTCTACCTAGCAAAGTTAATGGAAGTTCTGGAAATAGGCTTACTTTATGTTTTTTGGGTCGCTGAATCCGAATTTGTAACTTCCCAACAAAATTTCCCCCAGCAATCCCCCCCACCCAAATTTTGGTAAAATGCCCCCCCCCCCCCCCCGAAAAAAAGGTTTTTATTAAAAAAATCGATGTAAACGTGTGAGTGGTTAAGTGGAATTGCGCAACTTAGTCCACGCAGCACCGCGGCGCATGTTCCGAGGCAGACCCCCCTTCCCCTTCATCCTAAGTCATGATGTCATATATCTAATTTGTTGCAAATTTTGTCTACTTTCTGAATTTCTAGATACTTTTTCCCTAAAACAATAAAAAAATTGATTTTTTTAATAAAAACTTTTTTTGGGGGGGGGGCATTTTACCAAAATTTGGGGGGGTTGCCGGAGGAAATTTTGGTGGGAAGTTACAAATTCGGATTCAGCGACCCAAAAAACATAAAGGAAGCCTATTTCCAGAACTTCCATTAATTTTGCCAGGTAAAATCCTCTATTGCCTAGACTAAAATATACATTAAAAATTGCTGTGATATTTCGGCTGTAACCGGTAGAAAAAATTGACCGGTCAATGATACTTCGAATACAACTAATAAATAGTATGATGTTAAATGGCCGGGTTTATTCCCCAAAGTTCCCGTGTTTATTCCCGTCTCCCAAAATCTGCGGGTTCTTTGCAACTCTAGTTACAAGTTGCGGCTGTTGTGTGAAACATACTTCTTTCACAGATCCGAAGCTTGGTAGTTCAGTCCGTAGTGACGCCTTTTGTAAAGCATATCGGCGCATGTCTTCAAATGCAAGAGCGGAGATTTGGTTATGAACCAAATGGTACAATTTTACGATGGCTTTCCTTGCAGTCAAATCTTCTCCACCACATATAAGCCGGTGAGTTTTGGAATATTCGGTCATACTTTTCTAGTTATGAAACGCTTCAACATCAAGGGGTTGGAGGTATTTCGTTGTACCTCCTCCAGGTATAATCATGACTTCGACGCTTCCCCCCAATTTTCTGTGAAGTTTGTGATCTACATGGCCTGCTCACTCATCCAAAAGGAGAAGGCTCTTTTCTTCATATGTAGATTTTTTATCGTTTCGAAATGCATTTCAGTCAGTTGTTTTGATGTTTTCCCTGAAGTGGAGCTGGTTAATAGGACGTTGAAACAATGCAGCTATTGCAGACGTTTTTCCTCTCATTGCTCAGATTTGCTTTGCAGCTCCTGCGGTGTTCATTTCGGATTGTTAGTTCCATTAGCTTTATTGTTTCTCACTACAAGACCTTTCCAACGATAATACTCTCATCAAAATTGACGATCAGCACCTCAGGTAGTACCAGGGTTGCTATTTTGTACACTTTTATTTTTATAAAATCTCCGGGACGGCGGAAGAAATTAAACAAATTGGACGAAATTGGGCGAAATGGACAAAATGAAAATCCGCTGATTTTTCATATGTTTGACATATAAAATTATTGCTATGATGGAATAGAATTATATCCCTACTTATTTATTGATAATACTAGGTTGAGCAAAAAGTTCTGGGAAATTTGTGAAAGTTGCGTTGTTATGTGCAAATTAACAACATTAACAACTAAAGCAACAAGGACTATTTTTCAGAATAGAGACCATCATAGTCCAGCACTTTCTGCCATCGTTCTGCCATATTCCGTATTTGATGGAAGTGCCTTGGCGGCTCCTTTTAATCGAAAAACTCTTGCCATGCTTCTTCAACTTCATTAAATGATTCAAATCAACGGTCCCTGAAAAAGTGTTTCATTGATCGAAAGAGGCCATGATTGGATGGAGCCACGTCTGGACCGTACCACTACTACTCCTACATACGATACAAATTATGGTAACTATTAGATTAAAAATTCCCAGAACTTTTTGCTCAACCTAATAAAATATTATCTCTTCAATTAATCATTTAATTAAAATAGAATGACTGTATATTAATCATAATCTAATAAATCCACAAAGATAATGTTAATTACGTGTTAGTACACGCCAACTCACATTTATCATACTTGCTGCATCCAAAATACATGGGTGAAGGACTTACTAATGACCAAGAAGAAATAGCAAAGAAATGGGTGAAAGGCATTAATAAAATTTTTTTGCCATTGATTGTTAAATTTTCCACTAAGGCATTTCCTGATACTCATTTTTCTGATGTAATCAAAAATAATTTATCACCAGCAGAATGGTGGGAATCATTGAAAAGATACAGTGACTTAGAAAATATTTCAAATTTTGCATACCATCTTTTTCATTCCGTAGCCTCCTCATAAGCAAGCATTGAACGTACTTTTTCCAATTTCAGCATGATTCAAAACAAACGTAGAAATAGGCTTGGAGTGCAAACTGCTACAAAATTGGCAATGGCTTATAAAATGTTAAATTCTAAAGACAAACAACTTGTTCCTGATCCTGAAGCATATGACGACTAATATTTTACAACCTTTAGTATCTTGAATTACAAAATTTCATAGTGTGCATTTTATGCATTTCTGTTAATTTCTTTATTATTTTCTGTTATTTTGCATTTAATGTTTTAACTAAAACAAAATTTATATTTTTCTGCTTCTTATTGATGCTCCCCCTCTCCCTCCATAGTAAAATGCAGTGGCGTGGCGTCCGGTCATCGCTGGATGCGGCGATGACCAAGCAATATTTTAAAACTCTTAATAAGCTTTTAAAACTCTACGATCCAGTTTTAGCAGAACATTTGGAGTTCATGTATAAGTGAAGGTAAGATTTAAAGTTTCTTTTTTGAACATTCAACCATTGAATTTTAGAGTTAATAATTTTTCACCACAAACTTAAATAATTGCGATGACCACCGAAAATTTTCACGCCACGCCACTGGTAAAATGTGTATATACTAAATGTTTTTATGCATATATTAAGTTATTAATGTCATTACAATCACGGGTTTTATTTCAATGTAACATTTTCTTAATTAATATCAATTTGTTATTTCGTCATATGACTTTTTTTTAAAATAGATTTGAGACTGTCAAACATTTTAAATTTTTTTATTTCTATTTTTAATTTTGTAAACTGATTATTAATTGCAACGGAACTGCCATATGACAGATAAACAGGTTAAAATTTACTACAAATGTATATGTTTTACAATTGCTACTTAATACATTATAACTTAATATTAATATACACTTTATTTATAAATATGTTTGCATGAAAAAGCTTCTAGATGAGCTGAATTTAGTTTTTCATTTCCACACAAAGTATTTCACATATACTGTTGTGTATATAAATATATGTATATGTGTTATTTTGACATAAAAGCTGTTTCTTGAATGAGAAGAATCAATATATTTATTTATTATTGTTAAATTCTGAATTTTTAATTTAGAATTTTTAATTTATTAAAAGTAGACGAAATGTACAAAATGATATTTTGTCCGGTCCGGGACGGTTTTTTCCAGAGTGGAAAAAATAGGACAATCCTGGGTCAACCCATTGTCAAAGATAAATATACTTCATTAACTACTAAAAGCTGTTCAATAAAAACCATAAAAACAGCAAAAGAGTTTTTATGTATAAACTGTCTACGTGTTTCGGCTTAATCGAAGCCTTTTTCAAGACGAATGAGAATTTCCTATAGTTGCACGATCTATAACGCACTGATTTGAAACATCATCACTCACGTCATCCATGATCTTTTTCAGGTTACTCAAGTAACAATTGCATAACTCAACCCATAATTTCGGAAAGTTAAATGATGCTGTATCGTTACATATTGCATTTGTATGTGTTACAAACTCAATGATTTATATCATTCCTTATAAGAGGGGAGAAAATCAGTAACAAACATAGTAAAGACGGTATTATGAACATTTTCAAATTTAGCTTCTATTGGATTATTTTTATTATTTTTATCGTTTTTAATACCTTCCAACAAAGATGAAAAGTGTTTATGCATTCGGTTTGTCTGTCCGTCTGTCCACGCTCTAACTCCCGTAAATATAATCAGATTTTTATGCAATTGATAAAGGTTATTTAGGGTCACCAAAGCATGTTTGGTATTGTATATGAAGTATGTAGGATTAACAGTTCTTTTACAGGGACACTTAAAAGAATTCCATTACATTATGGTATAGGGGGAAAAATCGTTTGCAGAGTATTTTAATGAGTTTACGCTATTTCAAATCTATTGAAACTGATACAAATCACTGAATATCACTACGATTACGTTAGAACAGGACATTCATAGCATTTTTTATTCATTTACAGGGACACACAAAATAAGTCGGTTACAGTACTGTCTTTGAGTAATAATTGCAGGAGTGAGCGTTTTAAAATTCGGTATGCGTTTTTAAATTTAACTGACTTTTTGCATGTTACTCGTTATATATAAATTATATACCTCATATACAGGACTACACAAAAGTATTCACGTTCCATTCTTCTACGAAATTGCTGAATGGGAACTTTCAACTGAAGTATATTTATTTCTTAAGTGAACTAAATTTTGGCATGCCTGTTGTTAGTAGATACAAATCTATATATCATATACAGGGCTGCTGAAAAAATTCGTTTAATTTTCCGATTGTAGATGGGAACAGCTGGAATTTGATTTTCAAATGTGTTATGCTTTTCCATATGGCGGAATTAGACGTAATATTTTATTTTTTTAAACCGTGCCGTTTTGTTACATTATTCTGAATGTGTTCATAATCTATGCTTGATGCATGATTTGTTCTTTCTTGTTTAAATAAAACTAAGGGGATCTGACTCCTACGAGCTACGCTCGCTAACCCTCGTCCAGATCCTGCGGTCTTTAAAAACATGCTAATTTGCTATTTTCTAAAAAGAAGAAAAAAAAAGACTACATATATAGAAGCTCACTAGCCGTTTAAATTTCCCTTTATGAACTGTTATTCGTGCTCTCTGTATCATTAAATAATATTTCAACGCATGAAAAATGCACATATCATTTTAAATATGACGTAATTTTCCCCATTAAGTGCTTTTTACATCTAATTATTTAATAATTTTAAAGTTATTTTTCTTTTCCAATTAACATGTAAATAGATATTATAACTGAAAGTACAGTGCTTGGAAAGATTCAGGCGTTTTTTTTTATTTTAATCTGGCAGTAATGGATAAAAAACAGCTTTTTCAAAATATGAATTAAATATGTATTCAGATAATGAAATTTTAAATAAAGTTAAAAAAAAAAGAATCCCCAAAAAATTAGACAAATTAAAACAAATGAGTGGATACTGCTACTATCTAGTCAAGTACATGATTTCAAAAGATGGTTAAATTGCTATGGGTATTTTTTAACCCTATAAAATTTCTGTAGCAAAATTATGTTAATAGATTTTTAAATTAAATAGAGTTTAAAGTAACACTTTGATTAAAAAATATCTATTTCAGCGTGTTTAACATACTTTCTCTATAAAACCACCAGTTTTCATGCTTTTATATGCAATAGTTTTTGCGGGATACCGACAGCGACAGTTAAGGGTGTATTCGAAAAAATATTTTTCCACCCTCAACAGCTTGAAATTTTCTGTGACATTTTCAGACTCATTTTTAAAAGTAAAAACATGAAACTTGCTGAGGTGATTCTTCAAGAGATGTATAAGAGGCCGTGTGATTTCATTTTTCGCTCAATTAATTAGAAATTGATTTTTAAACAATTATTTTCTCAGAATGACCATTTTTTTCATTCCCAGATCTCCCGTTTCGGAAAATTCGGTTAAAAACGCCAACTTTGACAGCATTTTTTACAATATTTTCTGCATTTATCAAAAAATCGAGAAGCACGGCACATTATGTAGTTTATAAATAAGAGAATTTTCCAGTTTGATGCGATTGAGAGCAAAAATGAATTTAAAAATAAATCAGAAAATAAGCAGTTAGGATTGGAATACACCCTTAAATACCCTTTTTTTTTTTTTTTTTTTTTTTTTTTTAAAGAATATAGCGATTATACAAGGGTTGCCTTTTAAGTTTCTACAAAAGTAGAAAGAAAAAGAATTTTTGGGGAACAAACTGTTTTATTGCTTTTCAAAATATTCGCCTTTAAGATTTATACACTTTTCCCTCTGTTCAAATTAATTCTTGAAACAGTTTTTCCACTCTGAAATTGATATCTCAGAAACACAGTTTTGGAAAGCATCAACAGCTTCTTGAGGTGATGAAAATCGCTGCCCACGCATTTTTTGTTTGGCATAAGGGAACAAGAAAAAGTTGTTAGGCGACAAATCAGGAGAATATGGTCAATGAGACATTAACTCGGTATCTTTACACTTCAAATAATCAATTGTTTTACGTGCTGTGTGGGAGCTAGCGTTGTCGTGATGAAGAATGATGCGGCGTATTTTGTTGTTTTTCCTGATTTCGTTGATGACTTTTGGCAAACAAATTCCTGTATACTATTTAGCGTTAACAGATTTTCAATGCTCTAAAAGAATAGTTGCGATATGTCCTGTAAGGCCGAAGAAACAAGCAATCATTTTCTTGGAAGTGCTTCGTGAGCGAACAACTATCGTAGGAATCGGTTTATCTGGAAACCCCAAAAAGTGGATTGTTGTTTAGTTTCCGGCTTATGCGAATATATCCAAGTTTCGTCATCTGTAACGATGTTGTATACGGATTTTTCAGTTCAAAATTTGAATTTTTTTAGCATTTCTTTTTGAGCTTCTGTCAAATTGTGTGGAATCCATCTGGAACAAATCTTTTTAATAGCTAAAATTGTATGAAACAATTATCTATAAATATTTTTATCTGTTAACGAAAGATGGCAGCATAAGATCGATATTTATTTGCTTTAAATGAAGGCTTTTTTCGGAGTTCATAGATTTTTCATTTTTTAAGATGGCGTAATGTAAAAAGTAAGTTTATTTGTGTTTTTTCTACCAAAGAACAAAATAAATAAGCCATAATCTTAGCTCGTAGATTTCTTTGAAATATGTATTTTTTTAAGTTGTGAAATTATTAGTTCAAGCCTATTTTTTATGCATTATTGTAACGTACAAAATAAAGGGCGCTAGGCAGAAATGGGTACATATTTTTATTAGCCATTTAGGGGACAGTTATTTATGTAAAGTCCTTTTCAAGATGATTATGAAGCATATTGTTTTTAACCCTCAAATACGATTATTTGTAGTTTATTATTAATAATATTTATAACGTTATTATTCTCGGTAATGAAATCAATATATTTTTTTAGTAATTCAGAAAAATACTAATTATAGTATATAATATACCATTTAAAAGCTTATTTTATATAAATTTAGACAAAACTTATAATTATGCATACAATTATTACAAATATTATACATATTTCCATTTTTAGTTCGTTTACCTTTCATCAAATAAATAATAAAAAAAAAGTTTAGCGTAATTTTTTTAGTATTTTTCCAGTTCATTTTGCAACATTTTAAAGTGATTTTAGAAATTTGAGAAAACAAATTCAGGCACAAATGGGTTAAATGATGCTGCATCGTTGCATATTGAATTTTTGCGTGTTACAATCTCTATGGTTTCTCTTATAATGGATGTATAGTATAGACCGAGGGGGGGGGGGGGGGATGATCTTACTTTTAATGACATTTATTTGGATGGTTTCTTCTTGATATAATCTTGCTAGTGCTGTGGTTTTTCTATTATATTTAATATCAGCTACACTAATTTTTACTGTTTTTAAATTTTTAATTTACACCTTTTAGAAATTAGAATTAGTATATGAGTAGGCCATTTTAACCCTTTAGTGCGCAGCTTTGCATATATGCAAACAACAGTTATTTGAATTTAATAGATTTTTTTTCATTCGTATATACCTAATTCACACCAGAAAATTAAAATAGCAATATCTGCTTTAATAAATAACAGGCATTCCGCATTTAAATAAAGCGAAATTAACCATTGAAGCCTTGTGGTGTAAAGTCAGATTCTTTGAACTACATAATTTCTAGAACGTATTCTATCATGGAAATTAAAGGATTAAACAGGGCTCGCACCGTTCCTAAAATTTTCGTGCTTTGTTACCAGTATTTTAAAAAAAGAATTCTTCGTGGTAGAATCCTTTAACGTTTATAATAGAAATGTACAACAAATATTATTGTTTTAATTTAGTGGTAGCAAAGTGCGAAAATTTTAGGAACGGTGCGAGCTCTGGTTAAAGGTTAAGTTTTTATAAAATAAATAATTATATAAAATAAGGTATTTGGAGACATACTTCTTAAAATATTTACTAATTTGCAATATTTTAGCGTGAAACAGCCGCACGACAGTAGTTTTTACTTATATTGCAGATGCAACAGTAGAAAAGATTGACGCATTATATGAAAAATGTATCTGTGATTTTTTTTTTCATTATTTTTCCTGTGCAATAAATCTTTCAGAGAATCATATATAATTTTTTCGAAACAAAATAAAAAATCGTGCATTTAAGGGTTAAAATTATTTTAGATACCAATTCGTTATCGAATTTGGAAGCTAAAATTCTTAAGAAATTAAATTATGTATCCCTAGTATATTTTTCTAGTTATTTCTTGGAAATTTGATTCATTTTCTGTTTCGCTAAATCTTTTGAATTTTTTTACGTTTAGATTAGCATATCATTTCAAGAAATTAAATTCTCACTACAAAACTGTTACTCTTTCGAACTATACGATCCTGAACAATTTATCCTATAAAAAATCTTGAAATTATCTGTCCCGCGCGGGACATTTAAATTTAGCTAAAGAAATCGGGTTCGGGACATTCCACAAAAATGGGGACGCCTGGAAACTTGCAGAATAACATAAAATATAATTACCCCATGTATGCAGTCACTGTTGAACAATCCATCAATTCTAGAAATTTCCCTGCGAAATAACCTGAATCTTTGCCTATGCTCAAAATGTTCCACCATTTAGAAAAAGCGTGTTGGATAACTCCCTGATGCCTCAAATACAAGATCAAAATTGTTTTTAACTCGAAGAGCACGTTCTTGTTAAAAAAACAGCAGCAACAACAACAACAAAAAAACAAAAACAAAAAACATCCCAAACCCAGGGGAAAAGACAGTAATTGAAACTGTCAAGAAATTCGCATGTTTTGCTCATAACTCGTGGTTCTTTTTCGTCGCCTCGTATTTAATTCGTCATTATTTGTTTTGTTTTTTTTTTCCTTCAGCCCCGCTGACGTTATTCAAGAAATGTGAAGAACGTTAAGTGAATGCCAATCGGTTTTTTTATTTATCTGTTTTATTACGCCCTGGAGAATTTTGAGCTAAAAACACTGTCAATAGAAACGTTTATTATGTCGGAGTAGAGACGGATTTTTATTTTGCTTGGTCTTTTTGAACTAAAAAAAAATATATTTTTTATACTTTCTAGAAGTTTTCTCCAGTTTATAAGTTTAGAATTTTTTATGTACTATATACAGTAAAACCTCCCTAAAGCGACCACGTTCCGTTCCAATAAAAATGGGTCGCTCCGAGAGGTGGTCTCTTAATGGAGGTCATGTTTACATCTAGATTTTAATTGTTAAAAAAGGGTAACAATTAATGTTACTAAAATTTATTTTACACATTAGGAAAAAATATGAAAATTTAAGTATCAAAACAAAAGTTAATTCCATAAGTTAATTACAATAGAGTTTAAAAAATGAATACATTGACGTTTGCTTAGATTTTACGGTTTTATCTTTTATAACTTTTATTTCTAAGTCCTTTCGAAGGTTAGTAAATAAATGCAATTTTTTTTGGAATTGAACAAATAATGACGATTTCATTAACTTAGCTATTTCTTTGAGAGTTTCCTGACAGAATAGGGCAGGGGAGTTTATGGGCCGTCATTCTTAATTTATCATCAAAGTTAAATTCATTGCCTGCAAAAGCACAAAGGGGTTTAAACACTTAAAAGTTACTGGAATTAAAAACAAAAATTGAAAACGTAGTTTAGAAGTTTGATGAATAATGTGGTCTTCGGAATTATTTTTCTAATAAAACCTTCTTCAAGCGACCAGGAAAAAACGGAATTTATTTCATTTACTTCAAAGAAATGGGTCGCTCATGGAAGGAGTTCAACTGGGGTGGTCTCTGAATAGAGGTAAAATTAGTATTGATCCTATGGGAATAAATTTCGGTCCCTGAAAAAAATGTTCGTTCAGGGAGATGGTCACACAGGGAATATAGTAGTATTTTTAAGTGCTTGAACTTCCCTTAAAGCTGTTTTGGATCTCCCAATATGCAATGTTGTATAATGTCTGTAGTGTTGAAATGTTACCAGCAACGTTGTATAATTGAACTATCATATTATCACAGAGAAAAGCAGCTGTCGCTGAAAATTGTTGTACAATCTTAAACAAAAGGCTGTTAGGTGTAGGATGCTTGTACTCTCTTTTCAATATTATTTTATAATTTACTATAGAACACCTACTCGGCTCTTTACCTGAGTTTATCATGGTGGTCTTCCGAATAAAATAAACAAAAATGCAATCACTCTCTACTAATAAATGGTAAGCAACGCTGCCGTTGCCACTATCGCTGCTGTTATTCAATTTATTGTGAGTGGTAGAGGTCTGCACGGGGCGGGAGATCGCGGTCCGGTCCCGGCCAGATGTAAAAATTAAAAGTTCTGTCCGGGAACGGCGTGATGTAAAAATTAAAAGTTCGGGCCGGGTCCGGCCCACAAAAAGTAAGTGAAAATAGGCCCGGCCCGTGGAAAAATAAATCGAATCAGGCTCGGTCCGACTCAATTTCTACAAAAAATTCCGATTTTTCTTAACATACAAATAAGATTCTTTTCATATCTTATTTTAGATTAGTATGTGTTCGCAAGACAGAAAATACACAAATGCAACATTAATGATTACTTATATTCTTAGACTTTTCAACATTCAAATAAGGATTCATTAAAAAATTAATGTATTTTAGAATAAAAGGACACTAGTCGGATATGCCAATTCCAAAACTTTCTTCTATCTCATACATGTTAATACTTCAAAATTCTCTAGTACAGAGCCAAAATTAAATGGCAATCTATGCCCATGATGAGGATTCTAAAGACATGAAATTCTGTGCATTAGTTCTTGAGATAGGACTATCGCTAAAATCGTGTAAATCATGCAAAATGCAGCATATCAGCGCCACCGGATAGGTGGATTTACACCAAAATCTAATAATCAACAACTTATGTTAACGTCTAACTGAATCTGAAGTTTGATAAAAATCCGTTCATTAGTTTTTAAGATAGAGCTATTGCGGAATTCATAAAACATTCCACATAGCAGCGCCACCAGTTGAGCGATTTAGACCAAAAACATTAGCACCAGTTTATATTAGGGACTAACTGAATCTGAAGCTTGATGAAAATTTAGGCATTTGTTCTTGAGATACAGCTATTGCGGAAATCGTGAACAATGCAGCACAGCATCGCCACCTATTGGGCGATTCACATCAAAAATTAAACAGCATTAATTTATATCAGGGACTATTTAAATCTAAAGTTTGATGAAAATTCGTGCATTTTTCTTGAGTTAGAGCTATTGCGATAATCATGAATAATGCAGCATAGCAGCGCTACCTGTTTGGCGATTTTCGCCAAAAACTAATCAGGAGCTAACTATATCCTGGAGTAATTGTATCTGAAGTTTTATGAAAATCCGTGCAGTAGTTCTTGAGATATAGCTATTGCTGAAATCGGGAAAAATGCCGTATAGCAGCGCCATCTCTTAGGCGATTTTCACCAAAATCTAATCAGGACCAGTTTATATTAAGGTCTAAGTAAATCTAAAGTTTTGTGAAATTCCGTACAATAGTTCTTGAGATAGAGCGCCCACAAAATTTTTGCCATATACAGACTAACAGAGTGACAGAGTGACAGACAGACATTTTCTAAAAACCATCAAATCGTGTTCAGGACATTCTAAAACGTATAAATCCGTCGAAAACCGGATGTCGAAAATTCTCACGAATTCAATACTTTCTTCTTGTAAAGATATAAGAAAGTAAAAAAAGGGTTAAAAACGTCATAACTTTTGAAGCTGTATACTAAAAAGTAGATTTGTGAAAATATTTCCCTGTCATTTATTGTCTGTTCTCAAATACAAAGGGACGAATTTCTTATGCATTTCTGAATTAATCTCTTTTCGGAAATGCTTAACAATGGCCGGTGTTTTAATTCGGAAACTATGTCATCGAATGACGTTTTCCATTTTTGATAAAAGAAACAGATTTTTGAGAAAAAACTTTCAAAGTTAGCATTTCGAAGCGAATTTCCGGAGATCAAAAGCATGGGAAAAGAGAAAAATCTACTGTCACGTGAAAAGAATCGCTTATAACTCTATAAGACATTTATTTATCAAAACATGGAAAAAGCTATTCGATTCCAAATCACTTCAATTGTGAGACCTGTTAATTTTATGTCTTTATGGATAAAAATGAGTCAGAAAATGTGTCAGAAAATTTAGCGTTGTAGAGCATTGAATTTCTGAACCACCTTAAGGTATATTTCCAAAGATTCTGGTGGCACAAAATTCCAAAATCACTTCCATTCCAAACCCCATCAGTTGAAAGGCCTGTTAATTTTATGTCTTTATGGTTAAAAATGAGTCAGAAAATGAGTCAAAAAATTTAGCGTTGTAAAGCATTGAATTTCAGAACCACCTTAAGGTATATTCCCAAAGATTCTGTTAACACAAAATTCCAAATCACTCCCATTCCAAATCACTTCAATTGTAAGGCCTGTTAATTTTATGTCTTTATGGTTAAAAATGAGTCAAAAAATTTAGCGTTGTAGAGCATTGAATTTCAGAACCACCTTAAGGTATATTTCCAAAGATTCTGTTAACACAAAATTCCAAATCACTTCCATTCCAAATCACTTCAATTGTAAGGCCTGTTAATTTTATGTCTTTCTGGTTAAAAATGAGTCAGAAAATGTGTCAGAAAATTTAGCGTTGTAGAGCATTGAATTTCAGAACCACCTTAAGGTATATTTCCAAAGATTCTGTTAACACAAAATTCCAAATCACTTCCATTCCAAATCACTTCAATTGTAAGGCCTGTTAATTTTATGTCTTTCTGGTTAAAAATGAGTCAGAAAATGTGTCAGAAAATTTAGCGTTGTAGAGCATTCAATTTCAGAACCACCTTAAGGTATATTTCCAAAGATTCTGTTAACACAAAATTCCAAATCACTTCCATTCCAAATCACTTCAATTGTAAGGCCTGTTAATTTTATGTCTTTCTGGTTAAAAATGAGTCAGAAAATGTGTCAGAAAATTTAGCGTTGTAGAGCATTCAATTTCAGAACCACCTTAAGGTATATTTCCAAAGATTCTGTTAACACAAAATTCCAAATCACTTCCATTCCAAATCACTTCAATTGTAAGGCCTGTTAATTTTATGTCTTTCTGGTTAAAAATGAGTCAGAAAATGTGTCAGAAAATTTAGCGTTGTAGAGCATTCAATTTCAGAACCACCTTAAGGTATATTTCCAAAGATTCTGTTAACACAAAATTCCAAATCACTTCCATTCCAAATCACTTCAATTGTAAGGCCTGTTAATTTTATGTCTTTCTGGTTAAAAATGAGTCAGAAAATGTGTCAGAAAATTTAGCGTTGTAGAGCATTCAATTTCAGAACCACCTTAAGGTATATTTCCAAAGATTCTGTTAACACAAAATTCCAAATCACTTCCATTCCAAATCACTTCAATTGTAAGGCCTGTTAATTTTATGTCTTTCTGGTTAAAAATGAGTCAGAAAATGTGTCAGAAAATTTAGCGTTGTAGAGCATTCAATTTCAGAACCACCTTAAGGTATATTTCCAAAGATTCTGTTAACACAAAATTCCAAATCACTTCCATTCCAAATCACTTCAATTGTAAGGCCTGTTAATTTTATGTCTTTCTGGTTAAAAATGAGTCAGAAAATGTGTCAGAAAATTTAGCGTTGTAGAGCATTCAATTTCAGAACCACCTTAAGGTATATTTCCAAAGATTCTGTTAACACAAAATTCCAAATCACTTCCATTCCAAATCACTTCAATTGTAAGGCCTGTTAATTTTATGTCTTTCTGGTTAAAAATGAGTCAGAAAATGTGTCAGAAAATTTAGCGTTGTAGAGCATTGAATTTCAGAACCACCTTAAGGTATATTTCCAAAGATTCTGTTAACACAAAATTCCAAATCACTTCCATTCCAAATCACTTCAATTGTAAGGCCTGTTAATTTTATGTCTTTCTGGTTAAAAATGAGTCAGAAAATGTGTCAGAAAATTTAGCGTTGTAGAGCATTCAATTTCAGAACCACCTTAAGGTATATTTCCAAAGATTCTGTTAACACAAAATTCCAAATCACTTCCATTCCAAATCACTTCAATTGTAAGGCCTGTTAATTTTATGTCTTTCTGGTTAAAAATGAGTCAGAAAATGTGTCAGAAAATTTAGCGTTGTAGAGCATTCAATTTCAGAACCACCTTAAGGTATATTTCCAAAGATTCTGTTAACACAAAATTCCAAATCACTTCCATTCCAAATCACTTCAATTGTAAGGCCTGTTAATTTTATGTCTTTCTGGTTAAAAATGAGTCAGAAAATGTGTCAGAAAATTTAGCGTTGTAGAGCATTCAATTTCAGAACCACCTTAAGGTATATTTCCAAAGATTCTGTTAACACAAAATTCCAAATCACTTCCATTCCAAATCACTTCAATTGTAAGGCCTGTTAATTTTATGTCTTTCTGGTTAAAAATGAGTCAGAAAATGTGTCAGAAAATTTAGCGTTGTAGAGCATTCAATTTCAGAACCACCTTAAGGTATATTTCCAAAGATTCTGTTAACACAAAATTCCAAATCACTTCCATTCCAAATCACTTCAATTGTAAGGCCTGTTAATTTTATGTCTTTCTGGTTAAAAATGAGTCAGAAAATGTGTCAGAAAATTTAGCGTTGTAGAGCATTCAATTTCAGAACCACCTTAAGGTATATTTCCAAAGATTCTGTTAACACAAAATTCCAAATCACTTCCATTCCAAATCACTTCAATTGTAAGGCCTGTTAATTTTATGTCTTTCTGGTTAAAAATGAGTCAGAAAATGTGTCAGAAAATTTAGCGTTGTAGAGCATTCAATTTCAGAACCACCTTAAGGTATATTTCCAAAGATTCTGTTAACACAAAATTCCAAATCACTTCCATTCCAAATCACTTCAATTGTAAGGCCTGTTAATTTTATGTCTTTCTGGTTAAAAATGAGTCAGAAAATGTGTCAGAAAATTTAGCGTTGTAGAGCATTCAATTTCAGAACCACCTTAAGGTATATTTCCAAAGATTCTGTTAACACAAAATTCCAAATCACTTCCATTCCAAATCACTTCAATTGTAAGGCCTGTTAATTTTATGTCTTTCTGGTTAAAAATGAGTCAGAAAATGTGTCAGAAAATTTAGCGTTGTAGAGCATTCAATTTCAGAACCACCTTAAGGTATATTTCCAAAGATTCTGTTAACACAAAATTCCAAATCACTTCCATTCCAAATCACTTCAATTGTAAGGCCTGTTAATTTTATGTCTTTCTGGTTAAAAATGAGTCAGAAAATGTGTCAGAAAATTTAGCGTTGTAGAGCATTCAATTTCAGAACCACCTTAAGGTATATTTCCAAAGATTCTGTTAACACAAAATTCCAAATCACTTCCATTCCAAATCACTTCAATTGTAAGGCCTGTTAATTTTATGTCTTTCTGGTTAAAAATGAGTCAGAAAATGTGTCAGAAAATTTAGCGTTGTAGAGCATTCAATTTCAGAACCACCTTAAGGTATATTTCCAAAGATTCTGTTAACACAAAATTCCAAATCACTTCCATTCCAAATCACTTCAATTGTAAGGCCTGTTAATTTTATGTCTTTCTGGTTAAAAATGAGTCAGAAAATGTGTCAGAAAATTTAGCGTTGTAGAGCATTCAATTTCAGAACCACCTTAAGGTATATTTCCAAAGATTCTGTTAACACAAAATTCCAAATCACTTCCATTCCAAATCACTTCAATTGTAAGGCCTGTTAATTTTATGTCTTTCTGGTTAAAAATGAGTCAGAAAATGTGTCAGAAAATTTAGCGTTGTAGAGCATTCAATTTCAGAACCACCTTAAGGTATATTTCCAAAGATTCTGTTAACACAAAATTCCAAATCACTTCCATTCCAAATCACTTCAATTGTAAGGCCTGTTAATTTTATGTCTTTCTGGTTAAAAATGAGTCAGAAAATGTGTCAGAAAATTTAGCGTTGTAGAGCATTCAATTTCAGAACCACCTTAAGGTATATTTCCAAAGATTCTGTTAACACAAAATTCCAAATCACTTCCATTCCAAATCACTTCAATTGTAAGGCCTGTTAATTTTATGTCTTTCTGGTTAAAAATGAGTCAGAAAATGTGTCAGAAAATTTAGCGTTGTAGAGCATTCAATTTCAGAACCACCTTAAGGTATATTTCCAAAGATTCTGTTAACACAAAATTCCAAATCACTTCCATTCCAAATCACTTCAATTGTAAGGCCTGTTAATTTTATGTCTTTCTGGTTAAAAATGAGTCAGAAAATGTGTCAGAAAATTTAGCGTTGTAGAGCATTCAATTTCAGAACCACCTTAAGGTATATTTCCAAAGATTCTGTTAACACAAAATTCCAAATCACTTCCATTCCAAATCACTTCAATTGTAAGGCCTGTTAATTTTATGTCTTTCTGGTTAAAAATGAGTCAGAAAATGTGTCAGAAAATTTAGCGTTGTAGAGCATTCAATTTCAGAACCACCTTAAGGTATATTTCCAAAGATTCTGTTAACACAAAATTCCAAATCACTTCCATTCCAAATCACTTCAATTGTAAGGCCTGTTAATTTTATGTCTTTCTGGTTAAAAATGAGTCAGAAAATGTGTCAGAAAATTTAGCGTTGTAGAGCATTCAATTTCAGAACCACCTTAAGGTATATTTCCAAAGATTCTGTTAACACAAAATTCCAAATCACTTCCATTCCAAATCACTTCAATTGTAAGGCCTGTTAATTTTATGTCTTTCTGGTTAAAAATGAGTCAGAAAATGTGTCAGAAAATTTAGCGTTGTAGAGCATTCAATTTCAGAACCACCTTAAGGTATATTTCCAAAGATTCTGTTAACACAAAATTCCAAATCACTTCCATTCCAAATCACTTCAATTGTAAGGCCTGTTAATTTTATGTCTTTCTGGTTAAAAATGAGTCAGAAAATGTGTCAGAAAATTTAGCGTTGTAGAGCATTCAATTTCAGAACCACCTTAAGGTATATTTCCAAAGATTCTGTTAACACAAAATTCCAAATCACTTCCATTCCAAATCACTTCAATTGTAAGGCCTGTTAATTTTATGTCTTTCTGGTTAAAAATGAGTCAGAAAATGTGTCAGAAAATTTAGCGTTGTAGAGCATTCAATTTCAGAACCACCTTAAGGTATATTTCCAAAGATTCTGTTAACACAAAATTCCAAATCACTTCCATTCCAAATCACTTCAATTGTAAGGCCTGTTAATTTTATGTCTTTCTGGTTAAAAATGAGTCAGAAAATGTGTCAGAAAATTTAGCGTTGTAGAGCATTCAATTTCAGAACCACCTTAAGGTATATTTCCAAAGATTCTGTTAACACAAAATTCCAAATCACTTCCATTCCAAATCACTTCAATTGTAAGGCCTGTTAATTTTATGTCTTTCTGGTTAAAAATGAGTCAGAAAATGTGTCAGAAAATTTAGCGTTGTAGAGCATTCAATTTCAGAACCACCTTAAGGTATATTTCCAAAGATTCTGTTAACACAAAATTCCAAATCACTTCCATTCCAAATCACTTCAATTGTAAGGCCTGTTAATTTTATGTCTTTCTGGTTAAAAATGAGTCAGAAAATGTGTCAGAAAATTTAGCGTTGTAGAGCATTCAATTTCAGAACCACCTTAAGGTATATTTCCAAAGATTCTGTTAACACAAAATTCCAAATCACTTCCATTCCAAATCACTTCAATTGTAAGGCCTGTTAATTTTATGTCTTTCTGGTTAAAAATGAGTCAGAAAATGTGTCAGAAAATTTAGCGTTGTAGAGCATTCAATTTCAGAACCACCTTAAGGTATATTTCCAAAGATTCTGTTAACACAAAATTCCAAATCACTTCCATTCCAAATCACTTCAATTGTAAGGCCTGTTAATTTTATGTCTTTCTGGTTAAAAATGAGTCAGAAAATGTGTCAGAAAATTTAGCGTTGTAGAGCATTCAATTTCAGAACCACCTTAAGGTATATTTCCAAAGATTCTGTTAACACAAAATTCCAAATCACTTCCATTCCAAATCACTTCAATTGTAAGGCCTGTTAATTTTATGTCTTTCTGGTTAAAAATGAGTCAGAAAATGTGTCAGAAAATTTAGCGTTGTAGAGCATTCAATTTCAGAACCACCTTAAGGTATATTTCCAAAGATTCTGTTAACACAAAATTCCAAATCACTTCCATTCCAAATCACTTCAATTGTAAGGCCTGTTAATTTTATGTCTTTCTGGTTAAAAATGAGTCAGAAAATGTGTCAGAAAATTTAGCGTTGTAGAGCATTCAATTTCAGAACCACCTTAAGGTATATTTCCAAAGATTCTGTTAACACAAAATTCCAAATCACTTCCATTCCAAATCACTTCAATTGTAAGGCCTGTTAATTTTATGTCTTTCTGGTTAAAAATGAGTCAGAAAATGTGTCAGAAAATTTAGCGTTGTAGAGCATTCAATTTCAGAACCACCTTAAGGTATATTTCCAAAGATTCTGTTAACACAAAATTCCAAATCACTTCCATTCCAAATCACTTCAATTGTAAGGCCTGTTAATTTTATGTCTTTCTGGTTAAAAATGAGTCAGAAAATGTGTCAGAAAATTTAGCGTTGTAGAGCATTCAATTTCAGAACCACCTTAAGGTATATTTCCAAAGATTCTGTTAACACAAAATTCCAAATCACTTCCATTCCAAATCACTTCAATTGTAAGGCCTGTTAATTTTATGTCTTTCTGGTTAAAAATGAGTCAGAAAATGTGTCAGAAAATTTAGCGTTGTAGAGCATTCAATTTCAGAACCACCTTAAGGTATATTTCCAAAGATTCTGTTAACACAAAATTCCAAATCACTTCCATTCCAAATCACTTCAATTGTAAGGCCTGTTAATTTTATGTCTTTCTGGTTAAAAATGAGTCAGAAAATGTGTCAGAAAATTTAGCGTTGTAGAGCATTCAATTTCAGAACCACCTTAAGGTATATTTCCAAAGATTCTGTTAACACAAAATTCCAAATCACTTCCATTCCAAATCACTTCAATTGTAAGGCCTGTTAATTTTATGTCTTTCTGGTTAAAAATGAGTCAGAAAATGTGTCAGAAAATTTAGCGTTGTAGAGCATTCAATTTCAGAACCACCTTAAGGTATATTTCCAAAGATTCTGTTAACACAAAATTCCAAATCACTTCCATTCCAAATCACTTCAATTGTAAGGCCTGTTAATTTTATGTCTTTCTGGTTAAAAATGAGTCAGAAAATGTGTCAGAAAATTTAGCGTTGTAGAGCATTCAATTTCAGAACCACCTTAAGGTATATTTCCAAAGATTCTGTTAACACAAAATTCCAAATCACTTCCATTCCAAATCACTTCAATTGTAAGGCCTGTTAATTTTATGTCTTTCTGGTTAAAAATGAGTCAGAAAATGTGTCAGAAAATTTAGCGTTGTAGAGCATTCAATTTCAGAACCACCTTAAGGTATATTTCCAAAGATTCTGTTAACACAAAATTCCAAATCACTTCCATTCCAAATCACTTCAATTGTAAGGCCTGTTAATTTTATGTCTTTCTGGTTAAAAATGAGTCAGAAAATGTGTCAGAAAATTTAGCGTTGTAGAGCATTCAATTTCAGAACCACCTTAAGGTATATTTCCAAAGATTCTGTTAACACAAAATTCCAAATCACTTCCATTCCAAATCACTTCAATTGTAAGGCCTGTTAATTTTATGTCTTTCTGGTTAAAAATGAGTCAGAAAATGTGTCAGAAAATTTAGCGTTGTAGAGCATTCAATTTCAGAACCACCTTAAGGTATATTTCCAAAGATTCTGTTAACACAAAATTCCAAATCACTTCCATTCCAAATCACTTCAATTGTAAGGCCTGTTAATTTTATGTCTTTCTGGTTAAAAATGAGTCAGAAAATGTGTCAGAAAATTTAGCGTTGTAGAGCATTCAATTTCAGAACCACCTTAAGGTATATTTCCAAAGATTCTGTTAACACAAAATTCCAAATCACTTCCATTCCAAATCACTTCAATTGTAAGGCCTGTTAATTTTATGTCTTTCTGGTTAAAAATGAGTCAGAAAATGTGTCAGAAAATTTAGCGTTGTAGAGCATTCAATTTCAGAACCACCTTAAGGTATATTTCCAAAGATTCTGTTAACACAAAATTCCAAATCACTTCCATTCCAAATCACTTCAATTGTAAGGCCTGTTAATTTTATGTCTTTCTGGTTAAAAATGAGTCAGAAAATGTGTCAGAAAATTTAGCGTTGTAGAGCATTCAATTTCAGAACCACCTTAAGGTATATTTCCAAAGATTCTGTTAACACAAAATTCCAAATCACTTCCATTCCAAATCACTTCAATTGTAAGGCCTGTTAATTTTATGTCTTTCTGGTTAAAAATGAGTCAGAAAATGTGTCAGAAAATTTAGCGTTGTAGAGCATTCAATTTCAGAACCACCTTAAGGTATATTTCCAAAGATTCTGTTAACACAAAATTCCAAATCACTTCCATTCCAAATCACTTCAATTGTAAGGCCTGTTAATTTTATGTCTTTCTGGTTAAAAATGAGTCAGAAAATGTGTCAGAAAATTTAGCGTTGTAGAGCATTCAATTTCAGAACCACCTTAAGGTATATTTCCAAAGATTCTGTTAACACAAAATTCCAAATCACTTCCATTCCAAATCACTTCAATTGTAAGGCCTGTTAATTTTATGTCTTTCTGGTTAAAAATGAGTCAGAAAATGTGTCAGAAAATTTAGCGTTGTAGAGCATTCAATTTCAGAACCACCTTAAGGTATATTTCCAAAGATTCTGTTAACACAAAATTCCAAATCACTTCCATTCCAAATCACTTCAATTGTAAGGCCTGTTAATTTTATGTCTTTCTGGTTAAAAATGAGTCAGAAAATGTGTCAGAAAATTTAGCGTTGTAGAGCATTCAATTTCAGAACCACCTTAAGGTATATTTCCAAAGATTCTGTTAACACAAAATTCCAAATCACTTCCATTCCAAATCACTTCAATTGTAAGGCCTGTTAATTTTATGTCTTTCTGGTTAAAAATGAGTCAGAAAATGTGTCAGAAAATTTAGCGTTGTAGAGCATTCAATTTCAGAACCACCTTAAGGTATATTTCCAAAGATTCTGTTAACACAAAATTCCAAATCACTTCCATTCCAAATCACTTCAATTGTAAGGCCTGTTAATTTTATGTCTTTCTGGTTAAAAATGAGTCAGAAAATGTGTCAGAAAATTTAGCGTTGTAGAGCATTCAATTTCAGAACCACCTTAAGGTATATTTCCAAAGATTCTGTTAACACAAAATTCCAAATCACTTCCATTCCAAATCACTTCAGTTGTAAGGCCTGTTAATTTTATGTCTTTCTGGTTAAAAATGAGTCAGAAAATGTGTCAGAAAATTTAGCGTTGTAGAGCATTCAATTTCAGAACCACCTTAAGGTATATTTCCAAAGATTCTGTTAACACAAAATTCCAAATCACATTATCACTTCAAATAGGTTTTATGTCTTCTGATTAATGAATCAGAAAATGTGCTGAAAGTTAGCTTGTAGAGATTCAATTTCAGAACCACCTTAAGGTCTATTTCCAAAGATTCTGTTAACACAAAATTCCAAATCACTTCCATTCCAAATCACTTCAATTGTAAGGCTGTTAATTTTATGTCTTTCTGGTTAAAAATGAGTCAGAA